>CM060959.1:86919718-87062218 GCA_030765055.1 Mantis religiosa
TTTATTGCTTCAGCTCGTAAACTATCTACTTCTCCAAGCCATATTTTACCCCAAGACAGTATTGTGTCTTGCTTTGCGGCAGTTCTTTAACGTTTTTTCGTAAGGGTAAGAGGGAGTAGGCAGAAAGGGCTTATCTATTCTTTGAACTTTTAATGTACATAGGCTTCTCTCTCTTTCATTCCCTCTCTGAAAAGAGAGCCAGCACAATCCTTTTAAAAGTGCATTGGTATATGATGGCTTTGTAGATCCAAACTATTTGTATGATACAAGAAAACCAAACTAAAACGAAAGTTCTAGCTAATAATAAAGATTATATTGGCCATGGCTAACAACTCAAAAAATGATTATTTATGGCACTTGTGAGTTAAGTTTATGTTCATTAACGAGTGAAAAAGTTAAGCGCCCTAAGCATTTGTGCCAAGGCTTAAATTTCAAGAACATGATAAACATCAAACTTCGCTAGTCCCATACATAATTTTATCTGCTACTAAGAAAAATTTGACTTCAATTCTGAATTATAAAAATATTAAACATTGTTTTATAAAATATATACAATCGATGTTTTTACCACGTTTTTTCTTGGTGTAAGATGATGTTGGAGGTTTTGAATAGCGAAGAATCGTAACTATGGTGATGCAAAAATAACAAATGGTAAACTGTCAAAATGGGTGATTCAGACGACAAAAGTTTTATACCTGAAGAAATTTGAGAAGAAGCTGCATTCGCTAATCTTAAGTTTTCTGCTACAAAAATCATCTGTAGCTTATGCTAAAGAATATTTGTGTTTTGAGAAATGTCGCAGTTCAAAAAGTGTTGAGAATATTTGCGAGGATGTGATTTGGGCATATTTTTCAGAGAAAAATGTCGTATGTTTGTTTCTTGTTTCTCAGATAGCTAAAGAAAAATTGAACATCGGACTAAGCCATCAACGAGATAATCGATAGTCAAAGAGATTATATTATGTCCTTTCTACACTATTTTAGAGTAGGCGTTTCTGAAAAATAATGTAATTTTGTCTCGCAAATTTTAACTTTATTCTTCTGTTTCATTTGGTATATTGACTCCAGTAGAGATAATTCGACTCTTTGCAGAGATAATTCATGTCTAACAGTAAAATGCCTACTTTTCAGTAACTAAAGTATCGCGTAATAATGTGTTCTTCTTTTATGGTGGCGGATAAAACAATTTTTTTCATGACTTGAACTTTAGGGAAATTATATTTTTTTCTCGCTTGTATAAATAAATTTACTTATAATACGAAAGCCACAAGAATGAAGATTACACAAGCTGTTCTCAGGAAATTCAAGACATATTATTTTATTTGTCATTCATAGTCTAAATCCTGTGGCATTTAAATCAAAATCTTTAGAACTACTTTTAAAAAAAATTAGCGCCGTGGTTTCGTTCGCGGCTCCCTGCTAAAGGTCCCGAGTTCGATTTCCAGCTGGTGGCTATTTTAAGTCGGCCCTATCCACGCCTTTACCTCTGTCAAGCACATGTGAAGTGTCCCTTATGCCCAACGCGTTTCGGAGACCGCGGTATAAGCTGTAGGTACTCTCGCCTCACCGTCATCTTCACTATTGCCCTACCATTGGAGTCAATGGACACCGCCTTCTGGGTGTGCCACCTGAGAAATGGGTCCGGTCATCACGTGGTGGGGCGAGGATACCCCGAAGGACAAGTTCGCCATGTGGGGAGTGTTGGTAACCAACCTACCAACCAACCAACCAATCAACCAACCAACCAATCAACCAACCAACAAACGAACTTTTGAAAAAATAAAAAATTATGAAAGTTAAGATTTGGGAGATTTTATTAAATATCTTTGTGTTGTATCGTTGAAAGTTCAATTTCAGTATTCAATGACTGTTTCTAGTTACGTTATTCAGATACCTACACAGACTTATTTCTCAACACGCGTACTTTTACAGAAATTATAAACCATAAGCAAACCATAGACAAATTCATCCTTGTATGTTTAAAACTTTATCTCACACTTTGCAAGATTATTATTTTACTCCATATGTACGCATTTAACTACAAGTAATATTGATAATTGTGTAGACAAATCGAAACATACAATCCTAGGTAATCTTAATCATTTGTTATAAAAAGTTTACACTTTATAGCACGTGCTACAGTAAAGGCTACCTACCAATAGAAGTGTAACCAGTCTATAATTATTTCATTCACTACTCGCTCTCATTATGATTTTCTCTTAGCTACAAAATTGAAATCGTTTTTTATTCATTTATTTTGGGTTTGAATTCAAGTAGACAATGTTGATCAAAATCTGATTTTTGCTAAGCGATGGTCGACAATTTTAGTCAAGAGTTAAACGCCCTTACAGTTATGTCTTAAAATTTCTTTTTCTTTTTTTTTTTTTCTTCTTTAGACCTTTTTTTTTTTTTTTGTTTTTTGTAATTTACATCTTTTAACTTTTTAAGTCATATCGGATGATGAATGGAATGGGTCAAATGTTGTTCAAATGGGCCCAGGGTCCATGGAGCTTAGAGTTACCGACATTCGTCTTTTAGGATAAGGGAAAACTCCGGGATAAAACCTTATCTAGGTAACTCGCCCTAACCGAGATTCGAATTCGGGACCTCTTGCCCGTGAGGCAGACATGCTACCATCTACACTATCGAGACGGGCCTTAAACAATATTTATGTTATTATCTGAATAAATAAAAATAAAATATTATTCACGTTCAGACTTCAGGTTGATATGTTTTTGTTTTAGGCTCTATATTTAAACACTATTAGGTTAATCATATTTTTGGATTGTTTTTCCTTCATATCAGTCCTGTATTATCTAACTTGGAAAGTTGAATCACATTCAAAAATACAATGTTCCTGCCAGATCTTGAACCAGGGATTTTCGATGCTCTAACTCCTTGAGATATTCTTAGACGCATTACAGCTTATCACTTCGCTGTAAGTGACAAGAGCATAGTCAACTCTAACGTACCGAATTGTGTAAATCCTGAATACCAACAGAGTGAATATTCACGAAAGAATATTGGAACGTTATGTGTTATTTCATAAATATGTATCATAACATATATTAGATTTTCCTTTTTCCTATACACAATACTTCATTACCATAAATCTATTGTGTAATATTCACTTTTGTACACTCTGTATATGTAATATGCTAAACCTTTTCGCGAGAAATTGAAACAAAGTGCTATTTGTAATCATTGTTGTTACCTTATATTCAATATTTCAAGTGCTGCTCAAACCTCAACGTTCGGGATTGCAGAATAGATCTTGTTGACAGTATTCTGAAAATATTTTTCAATAAAACAAACAGTTAAAACACAACCTCACCAAGAGGCAAGAATGGTTACTATGGTGATCAGCAAACATCCCTCGGTATCCTTACCAAGTGTCAAGATTATAGCACCACTAGGTACATGTCTAGATATAATTTACCTACGTTTTTACCACACCCTGTATAACAAATTGTGAACAGACTAAGTCGTGCAAAATGCTTCCTTATGTTGCAGGTCGGATGTATGGGGACAAATGCAGATCTGACTATGACTGCGCGGCGGACTTGAACCTGGTGTGTCTGAGAAACGACAGGACCTGCCGCTGCCACAGAGGTTACGACTGGAGCATTGTGTCACGGATATGCTACATCATCGATGAAGACGCTTACGGTAGTAGACCAGTTTGTCAATTATCTATACCAAGAGTGGCCAACCTATGTTGAGCGTACACTAGTAAATTTATACAAGGGTCATTTAACTAAATTTTAAATCTGTGGCCGCGCCATGTCTGAGTGGTTAGACCGCTTGGCTCTCACTTAGGCAGCCCGGGTTCGATACCAGGCGACCACAAAGTGGGATTTGTGGTGGATAACATGGCGCTGGGGTGGGTTTCCTTCGGGTCCTCCGGTTTCCCTCACCATCATTCCACCAGTTGCTCCATGATTCATCTCTTCATCATCCCAGGCGATGGGCCGACCCCTCGACCCTTGTATCTCAGGTCAAATGCTTTGGCTTCCTCGCTCTGAGGGAACTAGAGCGACTCCTAGCACCGGCATTGGTGAGGAATGAATAAAAAAATTAAATCTGAACATTAGTATTATTAGTTAAGTGTTAAAGTATCATTAAGTATGTATGATCTTTTTTTAACTACTTCAAAATCAAAACACTTAATTAGGTATAATAAAAATACTGTATATTACAGTAATTAATTAAGTCACCCCAATAAATTTTGAGGACCTATATTAATGCAAATTTCCAACATTCCATTTAGCAAATTATATCTAATACAATTTTGTGTGCGCTTACAATAGTTGAACATTATTTATTGTTAATATTACTCATGACAATTGACATTCATTTACAAATATATATGAAGCCAAATCTCCACACAAGCTTTAGAGGGAGATCCTGAACTTTAGAAAGATGGTCTAAAGCAGAGGAAGACAGCTTCGAGAGTTGTGACGTATTTCAGCCTGGAGCGAGGCCTACAGTGCGTGCGACGTCAGGCAAGAGCCGTGTAGTACCAATTTGCCTATATAAATGGCACTCTGAGTACAGAATCTGAGGGTTCAGTCAGCTGAAGCGCGCTCGATGACAACAATGTAGCTGCCACGTACCTAATGGAACTGTTAAATTTACAATGTAACGATTTATTGAAGGACAAATATACACACAAGAAAGACTTGGCTGATTTTTACAAGAATATCCCCCAAACCAGATTTCCGAGGTTGTATTCACTTGCCGCATGGATATTGTGTACGTTTGGCTCGACGTATGTGTGCGAACAATTTTTTTTCTGTTATAAAGCTAAGTCCAATCCCCGAAGTACCTTTTCGGATCACAATCTAACAAGCACCCTTCGATAACAAATTTCTTAGACATTACGTCCTGACATTGATAAACTAGTTAACGAAAAACAAAAAAAAAGTGTCGGAAAATGTCCACGTGGTTTTGTTCTGAATGGGTCTGCTCTAATTTACATAGAAAATTACTTTATGTTTTATTTTGTTTACTTTATAGCATGCCTGACCTGCAGATAAATTACGAGTTGAAGTTTTATATATTTTCTCATAGCACAGAGCCAAAATGTAATTATTTATAAACTGTGACCGATTGTGTAACTAAAGTAGTCAGCATTAATATTACAACACCCAAGATGTAAGTTGTACGAGGTCTGTTCAATAAAGAATGATCATTGCTTTACAGTCATAATTTTTCGCACTAAAATTCAGTCTTACTATATTTTGTTAGCTTTATGTGAAACAAACACGCCGTAGTAGTTTCATTGTTGGTACTCCTGGTTACTGCCTGTGAGAACCAGGTAAGTTCAGACATGTTCAGTATCGCCTACCACTGCAATGGAGGTAACATGCAGTTAAAGTTGATGTTAGAGGAAGATCCGGAGTTTCTTTCAAACGTAATCACTGCTAATGAAACTTGGCTACATCAGTTTGATCCTCAGAGCAAACAACAAAGCTCAGTGTGGAAATCTCCTTCATCACCAACCCCACAAAAAAAGCAATAGTGGTTGCTTCTGCTGGGAAAGCTATGGTCATCTCATTCTTTGATATTCATGGAATGGTTTATCAGCATGTTGTACCCGCACACACAGCAGTAACTGGACAATACTACAGGGATGTCCTGAAAACATTGCAAGTCCATATCAGGTGCAAAAGACCACATTTCCATGAAGCAGGCTGGATGCTGCGCTACGATAATGCCTGGCCGCATATTGCCAATGTTGTTGCTGAATTTCTTGTAAAAATCAACGTGAAGTGCATCCCTCACCCTCCCTATAGTCCGGATTCAGTCCCATATGACCTTTTTCTGTTCCCTAACATGAAGAACCGCCTACGTGGGAGGCATTATCCATCATTAGAAGCAGTGGTGAAGGCTGAGAAGGCGATTTTGAAGGATATCTCAAAAAATGTTTTCCAGCATGTCTTTGAAGACTGGCAGCAACACTGGGACAAGTGCATCGCATTCAGGGGACACTATTTTGAGAAGGACCATCAAAATTATGAGGATGAGTCAAGGTACGTTGTCAAAAAGAAATTGTGATCATTCTTTATTGAACAGCCCTCGTACATGTTATTAATACCCGATACGTTTCCTGTCGCGCAGAAATCAGCGTGGTGACGTCACACGCTAACCTGCCTGTCGTTCGGGAGAATATTTGGCGATTAGAGCTGGGGGAGCTAATGTCACACCACCACTACCTGTCTTCCCCTGGTCTAAAGGGCCGTAGTTTCAAAATTAAGTGTAATTAAGATCTCATGCGTACACTCACACACAAACACACACACACACACACACACACACACACACACACACACACACACACACACACACACACACACAAGCTAATTATAGAAGTCTTAGGCAAATAACAAAAAAGTAATTCACTTTTCCAGTATCTCTGATGGTACCTAATCAATCTCACAATATTTTAATCTAAGAAAAGTCTAAATTTTTCATTAAATTTAATGCAAAAATTACGAATGAATTTATAATTTGTGATATTAAGTACATCACAAAAAGGTTCACTTACGTACACTATTATTGTAATACACAAAACTCGTTTAGTTATAGTGAATAATACGTAATTTATACAGAAACACGGAACATTGTCAATAATTGCTGCTGCTGTGAAACTAATCACATGACAGAAACAATACAATCGAACTGGTTCCTAATAGACACACGTAAATACCTTGAGTCTCTGCGTCAGTTACCGTGCTCTACCGGCCGAAACTTAAAAGGGAACTAGCGCTGTACTCACACCCCTACGTACTTGAAACTCTGATGGTATACTACCTGCTGTATAAAAATTATGTACACCAAACATCTGCTGCGAAGTGGAACTGCAACACCCAAAACTGAAGCCTGGAAAGTGCCGCATGCGACCACTTGCAAGTAGCTTCTGGGCATCTCTCGTCACCTTTGTGGCGACTGTGGGGGGGCCGCGCTCCTTACATATAAAGTCTGTTTAGTTAACGCATGTGCAGTTCGGAGTCAAAGTAACCTGAGACTCCCGCCCACTAATGACCGTCATAAATCTATCTCCACACTTCAGAAATGGAACGCTGTCGTTGAGGACCAATAGCAACCCTGATTTTCTGGAAGTGAAAGTCGCATGTCTACTCCACGTGGAGTTTTAGTTGCCAAAGTTCCAATTTCCAGTTGATCTGTTTCATTATGTGCAGCAATTCGTTGTGTGTCACGATGTGGAGACCGTGGGAGGGAAATGGAGTGGTAAACGCAAATGAAGTAGTAGATAAATTTCAGTCACGTGAAAATAATCAAAGTGAAGACAATAGTGTGAATAACTGGGACGAGTTATATTACTGGAAAAGCCTCAAAAAAAGTTTCAACGGGAACTGTTTCTAAGCAAATTCAAGCGCTTGTTTTGAACACATATTAATATGTGCTGAGAAATAATCTTGGTAAGGGGTCGTGCAATGAACCTGATAACTTCTGGGTATTCACAGAAATACAGTAAGAAATATTGTGACGAAAGGAATACCAAAGAGGCCGATCAAGTGTGAAAACAAAAGGAAAGTTTCTCTAAAGTAGATAATTTCATATACGATTTAATTCGTCGAGAAATTTATAGATTCTATGCAAAAGGGAGAGCGCCCACCTTAGACTATTTGGTTGCCCATTTGCAAGAAATTTGTGATTTTCCTTATGGGCACTGCACTTTGCGCGGTCTCCTAAAGGAGCTGGGTTTCAAATACCGCACTTTGAATAATTTAAGGGTGATTATGGAATCCAGTAGAATTGTAGCTTGCCGATATATATCGTCAAAACTAAGGAAGTTTTGCAGTAATGGACATAAGATAATTTATTTAGACGAAACTTCGTACGATACCCATGACGTATACAGAAAGGTGGCAACCTTGCAGAAAGGTCTGCAAGGAGGAGGGCCAGGGTTGTAAAACGATTATAAGGGTTCGTCAAAGGCAGCGGCCGACTGCACATGAGTTAACTAAACAGACTTTACCATGTGTAGGCCGCCCTTGTTAGGTGGTCGCTTTCATTTTATACACTGCAAATTAAAAGTTAATAGTACAAAACAAAAAAATTACAGGTTAATATACACAAGCTAAGCTATTTATCTCAACTGCAAATGTAGACATAGTATTTTATGAAACTTCCAATGAAAATTTGTAAACTATTTTAAGGTTATCTTTTGTTCCAGGAGCGAAATTCGATCCAGTTCGGGACCTCATCATTCCAGGAATCATAGTGATGACAGTTGGTGCTTTGGTTTACCTGGGAATAAAGCTCTTCTGTAATTGGTGAGATATGATATGTTATCAGAAACAACCAGATTAATTGTGTCTTCATTCATAATGTTTATCACTTAAAAATACAAGAAATATCTCAAAAGAAATATAACTGTGAAGGAATTCCTCGATGCGCTATAGCGAGTAACCTACTGGTATTTAAAGGTGGAAACAAAGTATTATAATAATATTATTGTATTATTTAATATCGTCTAGTTTGATAATTTAGCTTTATTCATTTATATCTGACTCCTGTTTTAAAGCTAGGCACTGCAACTTCTATGGAAATCAAACCAATACTTACATTTCATACAGATGTTTAGGTTCTCACGCAAATATACCTAAGCTGTTAAACTTATTGTGTTAGCCTTTTTGTTAAAGATATGGCTTCAAACTAGCGATGGACAGAAAATGACGTAATGGTTATATTGTAAAACGTACTTTAATGTAACCCTTACTGAAGTAATGGAAACAGAGATAACTATATAGTCACTCTTAAGCTTCCCCAAGCAATGAATTCAAACTAACTACCCAATAACACATACCATATAATGAAGATAGTACCTATTGCCCGGGACAAATAGCTTGAGCTTTACGTGTGGCGGTACTAGGAACGAACGTGTTGTTATGGCTGGCTATAGGCACGTGTTAAATTGTTAATTTAGTAGTTAATTGTTGTGTGACACATGAGTACCGCAGTACTGTGTAGTATCGTATCAAAAAGCAGGCGTCTCTAATAATAATGTCACCCAATTATCAGAAGGTGTGACCAACTGGCGGCTGGGTGAGGGCCGGGAGGCATTCGACTACGCCTACCCATTTGTCTTAAAGCGCTAACGAAGGGATGGCTGTAAAAATATCACTGGCCGTCTCTAACCCTCACCCTGCCGTCTGGAACCTTTGCGGTGATTCACTGAAACGCGAGACTTCCAGAAACAGCGACATTCCTATGAAAAGGGCTGCAATTGGCGAGTCAGGGGAGTACTTGGCGAGCAGCCGTGAGGAGCGCCGATGGTTAGCGAACGGACTGGAAGACGGTGTACGTATATCAGAGGAGTTGTACGTAATTGTGAGCGTGCAATGGACCTGTGACAGACGAACTGGTGGATTGTAATTGTGTGTGCTAAGTAATTCTATGTAATCGGTAAGTGTTCCAACTGTAATTCCGTGGAAATAAAGAACAATTTGAGTTTGTGCAATTGGACTTTTAATTTCACGAACCCACAAAGTCACAATAATTTTCAAACATGGAAACTTAAAAAAAAAGTGTCACCTCGGAGGGTTGTAAACTCCCAAAGCAGAAGGATTACTCAGAATCCAGTTCTCAGTTCTGAGGGCACAAAATCGAAAGGGGCTATTTCTTCCTTTGCGAAGGACAGTGCTAGAACGGCTATGGAAGTATCAAAATGTGCACCCACAATAGAAAGAATCGCTATAGAATTTAAAAAGCTAATGTTTTCAGATACACGAATTACTACTCCAGGAAAACAATGTAATGGGAAAAAGAAGTACCAAATGGACGATTTCGATAATTGCTTCATTCGAAGAACTTTTCTAAGTGGTTTACCAGAAAAATACCAGTTGTTGGGGAATTTAATATCGCACTGGCATGTTGACCATGGTAACTCAATGATTAACAGCATACGGACGGAGACCGGGAGATCCGTGGTTCGATTCCCGGCTATGTCATTAAATTTTTCACCGTCCTCTTCAGCTGCCGTGGTGCGGATGCTGCGGATCCCTAGCACTCGCGGTACCTCTGACGTTACTAGAGGAACCTCGGGCCGAACTGCCGAGCCCCTCCCTGATTGGGAGTTGTTCGGATTGGGTTGGACTCGAGGGGGCAGTGGTTCCCGATACCCGTGGGAGATCGGGTACGTTTCCGGACGGGGTTGAGGGAAGCCATTAATATCCCCGCGTACTAGCCAGCATAGCTAGTAGAAGGTGTACTAGATCACCAGGCGGCCCCACCGAGGTCATATCGGTAGTCTTCCCATTTTGGAGTTGGCGCGAGTAAGTGGCGTATCCACTTCCATCCCGTCTTGAGTCCACAGGACCAGATGGGGTGCTTATTAGTCTCTAGGTCTTTCCCTATGGAAAGAGCCTCGGAGGCGCCGGGCGCCCTTTTGGGACAGCTCGGTAACTCCCTGGTCGAAGGAGGACCGGGTCCAGGACTAATGGGAGTAGAACCTCTGGCATTAACATTAACGTGTGACTCTAACTTTCCAGGAACTAGTTACTTCAATTTGTGTTAGCCTCCTCCACAAGAGATCGTGTGTGGCTTTGTGGGATTTTTTATATCATCTGGCGAGAAAATTGTTTACTATTATCTTCACATTAGACAATGAGCCAAATGAATTAAATCTGTGTTTTTCCTTAAGAGTCTGACCGATAACCGTTTCTGCAAATCTACACACTTATTGGCGCAGATCTATGTACGTGCACGACTCCGCGTTTGTCTCCCAAAGGGAGCCGTGAGAGTGTCGAACTACAAACTCAAGACCTCTACAAAATACACATATTGGAAGCTGTGAATATGTGTGTATAGATGTGGTGCCGAAAAACTTGTGAAGATGCCGAAAACGGTTGGAGGAATATGGAAATTAAGCATAGAAATAGCTTAGAAGTTGGAAAATATTGCAGAACATGTTCCGAAAAGAATAACAAATGAATGATGCCCATATAAGTGACCACTATGGATCAGTAGGTGTGTGCATATTTGTTTGTTTGCTGTTATAGATTAAAACTTTTCTGTACATAGTTTGTATAATATAGTTTTGCCAAATTACTTATATCATCAACATGAACCTTGTATATATGGGGTGTTTGTTACCCACCGGTAATCCCAATAGTCTTTAGGGTTATGCTATTGGGTCTGTGTCGGTTTCTTTTTAATCTTCTACTGTTTCGATTTGGTGAATTGTATTTTTTGTTCCATTTATACCGGGCCTTTAACTCCAGTGGTCATATCGGCGGCCGTTCTCTTTTGGAACATATCAAAGGTGTTAGCTCCTATTCGTTAGGTTTTAATCATTAGTGTTGACAAATGCAAACCACTAGACTAGTTACTCTTAGAACAGTTGGTAACACATTCTGTAATATATAGTACTTCTTTTGTTTTGCTAATTTGTGGAAAAATTATGAGTGTTTCGTCGTAAACAAAATAAAAGGGCCTCTCTTAAATGTGGTTTTAATCCATTCCGTAACAATTAGATCACGCAAACATTCGCACTCTGTAACGGTTCCCCTTGGTCATAAACATAAAGTCGCTTAATATATGTTATATCAAAATAATATTAGGTTAGCATAGATATTCTATACTGATTATTTTGCATCGAAAGGAAATACATAGCTGTTACAGAAAAACACATTATAATAGATAAGGCATATATATAAAATAAGAAATGTAGATGAACGGAGAAACAGAAATATGAGGTCCCTCAAGGTTGAGAACACATGTCGGTCGGCTTTCTTCATAACAGGTCCACCTCTAGGAACAATGCCTCCGAACCATGTGGAAGGTCGGTCTGCTGCCCTGCTCTCTCTTTCATGCCAATACGTACGTGATCGATACAATAGATTCGTAGATTATCCGAATTTCTAAAACTTTTGCAGCGTACGTGCTTTGGAATTAAATAAGTGGATGCTGGGGGAAAACTCTATCAACGTTCGGTCATGCGCAGATATAAAATTCGTACGATGGTTAAAACTCGAAATTGAAACCAACCAATTACAGTTTAGAACTCACACACGTGATTCACACAAAAATTCAAAATGTAACGATAGAGGAGGAAATCCAGGAGATAGTGGATCCGTGATTTTGATAGCTGAGACACTCTCAGTCGTTCGGGCGTAGTGGAACCACAGCGTACATACCAGTGCGGTAGGAATACACTGAATACATAACACGTGGAAAGAACTCTATCGTTACCGCCAAATACAACGCACGAGTCTGCAAACAGCGACTTTACAAGTGGCGAGTGAGGTATCTAATTACAGTAGTGAATAAATCGATCACGGAACAGTCGAGGTGTTTTCTTCGCTAACCATACCACATCCAGGACGTATCCCACACCCTGGAACAAAGAAGAGAGTCCATGCAGAGCGAACCTTGAGGAAAACCCCGACCTATCCAGGAAACCTCCCTCATCCGTAACCCTCACCCGTCACCTTCCCTTCTTTATGAGGTGTTGAGTGCTGGGAGGACTCAACCAGGTTCCTAACGGGCAAGGACCACCTCAACTATCATTCATACTTCCAGACTCTGTCGAAGATGAATTATCTTGGTCGGGGAAAAATCCCCACCCCCACCGCCGGAAATCGAACCCGGGAAACGTAAATTGTGATATTGTTTATCATGTTCCTGTCGTTTTCCATTTTGGTGCATTAATGCTAATGCTATCTTCATCAATGGGATAGGTAATAGTTTAGACTTTAGACGTTATGGTGAAATAACACAAATAAGTACAGCAAACGTATGCCCCTTGCTAACACTTCCACTACAAGAAGTCACTAACTGAACGAATCAACTTAGAATAAATTAACTCAATTCAATATATAAGTAATGATATCTTCCTAAAGACAAAATTATATTGACATAGCTAGCAAAGCCTCCTAGATCCTCTACCATGTATAATGTGTATTGTCGATGTGTTTCCATGACAGCCATTTACTCTTTACCATCAAAACTAACCAGGAAAAATATTTATTTCACCAAACCATGTGTTGTTTCAGTGGGAAGCTGTGGAGACGGAGACGCAGACAGCTTACGAGGGAGCTAGACGAGGCATCGCACCAGCAACAGGCCACGTGGGTAGCTTCCTACAGAGGTAAGTTAGCATCGCGTGCGTATTGGTATCACGCACCTGCTACACTTGACTTAAAGCAGTACAACTTAGCTCCCCTTTCTGTGTGGGCGAAAAACGAAACTCTAATCAATACGCACAGAGTGGGGTATGAATCATCTAGGCTTTTGTGAGGTTTGACTAATGTAGGTAGAGGTTCATGTTGACAAACTCTGTCGTAGCTTTTGAAACAGCTTACTGCTATATATAGCAACTTGCAGTCATTTTGCGTGCCCAATTATGTTTATTTGCCAATCAAAGTCGAAATTAATAAACCTTTAAAGCATGGTGCCCAGCATAACTCATAAAAGAGAAGTTTAAATAGCAAATTCAATACTTTAAGTTCAGCGTTCCCAACTGGTTGGCACAAAAATTATCAACATAACCCCCCAAACTTTATGTGAAACGAAGTTATTTGTATTTTCTAAAAAGTCGATCTAGTAATTTTGATTATAACAGCATCTGTTTAAGATATTTACAGGACAAACCAAATGTTGGTATACTTTGAATATGTTGTAGTATTTTTTGTACAATGAAGGGTAGTACGAAATATTAAGAGCATGCTGTGTTTTTGACTCCCATACCTACTTCGCGCCGACAGTCTACGAAGTTATGGAAAATCTGTATGTAGAAATGGAACACAAATTACTGTATGGTACAGTAATTTGTTTTTGGAAAATCACACCAGAAGAATTTTTCCACCTTTTTAGCTTCTTTCAGGTCACATCACACTAATGTTTACACCTTATTAGCTTTTTTCTGGCCCCACATTTATTTAATAGTACTCAACTCAGATGCCTCCGCGGTAATCAGCGAGGTAGGCATTTCGTGGTTATCCTTGATCGATAGGGGAATGCTGTGATTGTCTCATACAGTAGTCTCGGTTATCCGACCTTCGGTAAACCGTATTCTGCGACATACTCCCACCAGTGCTTGGTCAGCAGGATGTGCGAACCTTCTCGAACCTTCAGTGAGTGTGCAAGTATAGCGTTGGTGCAGTGAATACAATATGGCAAATAAAAGGGAGAAAGTGGTTGTTTCCATGGAGGAAACATTGAAAACAGAATATCGGCGACAACTCCGTTTGTTCCTGATAGAAGTGGACAGTGGCAAAAACATGATGGAAAAGTTAAGATCTATCAACATCAAAGACGTTGCATAATGGGTGGCTCAGGATTGGAAAGAAATCGAAACGACATTAAGAAAGTCTTGAAGCATACTGTTAGGTGACGATGAAAATAAAGAAGAGACAGTAACATAAAAAAAAAAAAAAAAACATGGGTGACATTGTTCCCTTACTAAACCGCATTCCAGGCTGTGGGGACGCAACCACTCAAGATGCGAGTAGCTGGTGTGTAGATCAACGTTTTGAACTCACAGGCTCTGATACTGTTGATTTTATGAATGATTATGACAATGAATATGAAGCAGAACGGAACATTGAAGAACAAAACGAGAAGATGAGTCACGCGGAAGGTTTAAGTGCTTTATAGATGTCATTAAGATACGTGCAGCAACAACCAGAGGCAAGGACAATTGGGGTATTAATGTTTCGTCGATTGCGAAATCTCGCAGCAAACAGACGTCATTCAGCTGGCAAGCAGAGCCCATTAATAAGCTTCTTTTCTTAAGACATTTTGAGCTTATTTTTGTTCAATATTCCATGTAAAATTGGTTTGATTATTAAGTAAATACCGCGAAACCAACAACAGTTTTAATAATACAGTACACCTACCATGTTTTACTCCATTTTCCAACTTACTTTGTATAACCGATATTTTCGGTTATCCGACCTTGTCCCGGGCCAGTTTAGGTCGGATAATCGAGACTCTACTGTATTTACAAATATTTTCTTTTCATTCCGTTTACCTCTCATATTTCGTGTGTTTCTTGAATACAGCAGCACTTTTTATAAGGAGTATATAAAAATGTTTTGAAATACGAATATTTCACTACAATTATCTATACAATTATAATAAAATGTACAGAGATCTTTTAGCGTAAATCATGTACATAGCTACAGCATTTGAATAATATGCCAATTAAAGAACTGATTATCGTATACAAGTATCGTGTGATTTTAAGTTGCATAGGCCGTTTTTTTTGTGCTATCCTTCTGTGTAATTTAGTCATGCATTAATGTTATTCCCATGAGAAGTTACACAAATCTTTCTTTGACAATAGATTGATACACTAATGCCCGATTTCACCAACAAATGTTAAGACTTAACACGAATTTAGCAATAGTTAAAACAAAAATTGCATTTCACCAACAAGTGTTAGCGTAACACTCGTGTTAAATCTCATGTTAAACAAGCCGAATTTCAAATGTTAAGTCCTTAACAATTGTAAATAGTCAAGATGGCGAGCATGAACTCAGCTGTTGATGTCGATTTGCTATATTTAAGACAGTCTAAATGGCATTCATAATACAGTACGGCCTATGAGGAGAAATGATTTTGAGGAACTATCCGGAGAAAATCGTTTGACTGTCGAAACTTGTTGCTAAGAAGGTTACTGCGGAAGTACAAGAGAGGTTAGAACATGCATCGAAAGGAATATGCCGATCTTACCTTTGCTTCAAGTATCAATAACCTTGCAATTTTATAATTCACTGAATTATGTCCACTGTCCATCTGCCGTCTTGAAACGTTCAAGTCACTTGCCCTTCTTCGCACCTCGTTTTAAATTTACGTAATAATGAGTTAGAATATACATCGAAAGGAATGTGCCGATCTCGTCTTTGCTTCAAGTATTAATAACTTTGCGATTTTATAATTCACTGAATTACGTGGATAATACACTGTTCACCTCCCGTCTTGAAACGTTTAAGGCACTTGTTCTTCGCACCTCGTTTTAAATTTACGTAATACTGACAAGTTATTTGTTGCTTGTAGTAGTGACACATGCATTTGAATTAAATTCGTTTCCAATATTTTCCCCGCGACATCTTTCTCTTTTACATTCACTGCATCCGTCCTCTTATTTTCCACGATATCCTTACACTTCGTCACCATTTCACTTAACAATTCTTTCTCCGTCGACGAGAAATTTGTCTCACGGCTTTATTTATGATTTTGTTCATCCGCCATTTGTGCAGACGAAAATGAAAACAAAAGCGCATCGGAGTACTTTCAGAAAATCATCCATAGCCTTCTATAACTGTGATATTTACAAGTTTCTTGGCGTTAACACAGGTTTGTTGACATTTTAAGAAAACAGGTTGGTGAAATGCAAGAAATTTAACATTAGTTTTAGCGCTGTGACAATTGTTACGGTACATTTGTTAACGTCGATTTTAACATCTGTTGGTGAAATCGGGCATAAGAGTTCTTGCCCATATTCTTGGCAGTTACCGTAAACGTTAGTGTCACGTGAGCGATGTTCTGCACATGCGCACGTATACTATAAACAGATAACCGATAACCGGACACGTTATAGCTCAGCATTTAATGTGAGGCTTAACGGTTAGCATTTCTCTTACAAAATGACCCAAGAAAGAATACGCTTTACCATTAATGATGATCTAATATTGACATGGGAGGTAATTGCAACCAACCCATAAGAAGATCCAACTGTATGGAAAGAAGTAGTTGCAAATATGGTAGCTGCTACTGGAAAAAATGTTTCCTTCCGTACAATAAAGGAGCACATGGATCACCTTATCAAGCTGTACCATCTACCTACAAGGCCGAACGATTTCTTATAGCTGTTCCCTTTAATGATACAGCATGTGCATAATACTGTAATTTATTTCTGTCAAGCTATGTTAGGTTAGCCAGATTTGCTAATAAGTGACCTTTATTTCTATATATTATATAATTATCGTTGCATTGGCTATTGCTGATAAATAAGAAGAAGATACGCAAAAAACTACTTCCAAATCTCAGAGCCTGTTGGGATATGCTAGGCGCCGAAGATATATGCACAAACCTTCCACTCCTGAAGTAGTAAATGTACTGTCAGTACAACATAACCTAAAATGTATACCCAAACGAACGATGTAAATTGTTTATTCAAAATTGCCTCTAGCAGAATATCGTTCTTGTTAGAATTCTAGGCGATATATGTAAAGCCTCTACTGACCGTCGTAGAGGCATTTTATCAAAACGAAAATAGAGTCGGCATTCTTCATCTGTAAATTGCTTTAAATCTAGTCTCCGAATTGCCACGTCTCCTTGCGGGGTATTTCTTTGTCTGTTAATATTATCAATTATATTTTCCAATAACTCATCATTAATGCCACCTAAGGCAGCGATTTCAAGTAATTGCTTCATTTTCTGTTCTCATTAACGTAACGTATCCAATGACTCGTGCAAAAACTCTTGACTCAGCAACATACGCTACAATATATATCGTATTCAAGTCACATGACAATAGCCGATACCGTATCAGAAAATACGGTGTGGCAAAAACTCTATTGTCAAAAAAAAAAAAAAAAAAGAAACGGGTTATTTGCTGGATACAGTTTTCAAATAATCAAATGTATTCTTGTATTTCATAAGCTGGTACACTATTAGCATTCCTTTGAATATATTTCCCAATGCATATATTTTATAGTAAATAATACAATTCATGTTTACTATATACCCGTAAACATTTAATCCAATAGCTCAGCATGTACAAATACGAAACAAAGCTACGCTGTTTTTTTGTTATAATTTACGTCCTCCAACCTTAAGTCATATCGGACGATGAATGAAATTGGTGAAATGATGCTCAAATGAGTCCGTGGTCCATGGAGCTTAGAGTTACCAGACATTCAACTTAAAGGATAAGGGAAAACCACAGGAAAATCTTATCTAGGTAACTCACCCTGACCGAGATTCGAACTCGGGACCTCTTGAATGTGAGGCAGACAGCTACCATTCACGCTACCGAGGCGGGCAATAATGAATTGCCCGCCTGGGTAAGTTATCTAGGTAAGGCCCTCTTTTCCGGGGTTTTCCCTTATCCTGAAAAGCGAATGTCGGGTAAGTCTCAGCTCTACAGAGTCTAGGCTTATTTGAACATCATTTCACCCATTTTATTCATCATCCGATATGACAATGTTGTAGGACATAAATTTAATTTAAACAAAAATAAATAAATTCTCTTAATACAAAGAGGGGAAATATGCTATAGAATTGAAACGGATTATAACACTTATATTAAAAATAGTGACCTTGAAAGCATCGGATTATTATGATAATTTTTTCCATTTAATAAATCAAGAATGTCTCGATATCCTTTATATTAGTATAATCGTCAAAAGCATTTTGGGTTCCTTGCACTACTTCAGATGTACAAACATACGCTCTATGAACCCAGGCTCAATGAATACCATTTCACTATTTCATTCATCGTCAGATATGACTTAATGTTGGAGGAAGCTAAAAAAAGGGGCATACGGAATGCAAATTGCCTGTTACTAACCTTACTAAGATAAGAAGAGCAAATACTAGCCCGAAATGTAGGTTTGCACATAATTTAGACAAAATCTTTTGTGATGTTAACCGTTTGAGACATTCCATTTTGAATGTTCAAATATACAATTTTCAAATGAAAACCGTTATTTAATTTTTGTTTTCGTGCTGACGTAAAGTCATCGGAGAGTGATACCATTTTTAAAAATTTACTGAATTCTTTCTTAAACCTGTAACGAAAATGTAAATATTTAACCAAAATGTTACTTGATTAATAAATAAAAATAAGCTTGTGTAAAATTAATGTGTAGAATATGAACGTGACACTTGAGATTTTTCTAGTGTATCCCTGATATTTGTAATGTTGTTTTGCAGTGTTCAGCTCGCTAAACGGAATGGAGACGAGATCCTCTCCCGTTTTATCGCCCAGCTCGTCCTTCCCCCTGCACCCGACACCGTGCATGGGGCTCTTCCTTCCCAGCGGTTCCTTGACTGCTGCTGCGGCTGCGCAAGCTGCTGCCGCCTCCAGCGCCACCTCGCCGCCCCCCTACGAGGAGGCCCTCAAGCACAAAGTAATTCTCAGCAGTTATGCCCCGGGCACCGCCGTGATTCTTCCAGCCACATCTATGCAACAGCCACAACCTCCTCAAGGGTCAATGGGCCCTATGGGTCCACTAGGCCCTCTTGGTCCTCTAGGACCCACGACGTCTTCGGGTATGCCTCCTAGTTCGGGGCCTAACTGAATGCTCATTAACTCTGTACAGATAAAGCAAAACTCATAATAATTAAAACACATATCCAAGTTGGAGTTTAAAATGGCAATTTATTCATAAAACACTCTTCCTAATTTTAAATTTTGCTTTTTCATTAGGCCATATGAATAAAGAAAGTAAACAAAGGTACCCACAGCATATCTATACATCTAATTTTTCGAGTGTAAAATCCATAGTATGACTTTCTTCGAAAGGCAGTAAAAGAACCTCATTCCTCATAAAGAGGCCTCTGAGCAAAATTAAACAATCTTTCCCGCCCGTTATACAATGGGACTTTGAGAGCCATGACAGTTAAGGGACGTTCACAAATAAAAACTCAGTTTAATTTAACGTACCTCCTTGTAAAAGGCATTTGGTAAGAACCAAACTTGGTATATTTTTGTAAATACGAGCTACATTACTTAAAATGTATGCATTTATTTATTTATAATTTCGATTACAATTAGGAGATTTCTAAAATAATAAATTGGATCATATGGTTTATATAGAAATGTTCCATATTTTTAAAGACGTAACTATTTATGCTTTGGAAGATGAAACATGAAGCTGGTGTTTCAATATGAAACTGGTTTACTGTTGTGGGAGATGCTGATACTAAATATACAATGACACAATTTACGAAATAGGAGTAGGTGCACAGATACTTAACTCCCCAATCAACTGTGTTAACCATCAGATTACGGAGAGATCACTCGGAAGTGCAGTTGCTCTGTCAACCATGTAGTTGTGACTGAACATGTTCAGAAAATAAAATGAGCAGGACAAGCTGCTAACTAGTGTACAGAATGATCATTTTCCATAAAGAAAAACAAATTACTAAATTTGCTAATCAAGGCTTCGCGGGTGATCAGCCATGTTAGGTTTATGAAGGTCGAGCTTTCGGCCATAGAGAAGGCCATGGAGTCTACAATGGCCGAAAGCTCGAACTTCATAAACCTGACATGGCTGATCACCTGCGAAGCCTTGATTAGTAATACTCGCCATGAAAGCTTCAAGTCTTACACTAAATTTGCTGACATCCCCCAATATTTGTTTTAACCTATTTACAAAGTAATTTTAGTAGCTGTTTATGAACAAGTTCAATGATTTATACCAAACATGTAAGTGCACAAAAGTTACCAAAAACAAAAATGAGGCTTCAATGCTTTGAAATTATGGAAGCCCCTGAAATCCCTCCCCTTGCATATGCTCTGGTCTGGGTAATTGCACAGCCAATTGCAACAAAGATAATGATCTATTTATTCAGAGCTATATAGCTTAGCTATTTTCCCTAATTCTTTCCTCAACACAATTTAAAAGATATTTACCAATTCAAATCCTGGACAAAGTTATGAGCTGATGCAGTCAATATATTTTCATTGTTAGTTTAGCTTTACTTCATAAAAATTTAATTCTGATTCTCTAAAATACGTTAAGATGATAAGAGAAACACCTTCAAATAATAAGAGTACTTTGTATTAGGAAAATTTATGCCTAATGTGATGAATTCAGTATCTGTGTGAAATTATTATGAGCTCTGCTTTTAAATTACTCAAGAGTACCTTTTAAATAAGAATCCAAAGAGGAAGCTGCAAATGTAATTTCTGTATTAAAGTTCAAGTGGAAAATAAGATGTGATATTTGTTACAACATATGAAAATGTTGTTAATGGAGACTTGTATGAAGTTGAACAGAAAAGAAACAAAAAATGGACGCCTTGCTTTCTGTGATCGACGTGCGAGCTTTCCGCGGGTATTCTGTTGTCGGTATGAATGCATCGTAAAATGTGTGAATGTATGACTCTTATTTTGTTGTTAGTGTGTTGTAAGCCCGTGGACCTTTAAAATGTCTTATTCATTCATTGCTAATATTAAATTCTAGATGTAAACACAAATTTGGCATTATAATGTGATAGACCTACTTCATTACCACGTTGGCACAGATGAACAGACACAAAACAACATAGGCAGAAATATGGGAAAGAGGAAAGAATGTAGACTGAAGGTTAGATTTGTATTCTACTTTTGTATTAGTAATTTTCATGTTATTTATTAAATGTTAACCAGGAATAAAATACTACACATAACTTCTGACAAAGCAAAGATGATATGGCTCTTCTTGAACAAATAAAATAAGTTATACAAAGTGATGCCTTCATTACATTTTTTTATGCAACTACAAGTATTATCGTTTTCCTTAACAAGGTTTTGTAACAAAGATGATTCATATTTTTTTAAGTAGCATCTTTGTTAATACACAAAAAACAGATGCTAATAACTGAGAAGCAACAAATACCATACAAAATATAACCATCTGTCACAAACTTCACTTTGTTTTTAGAAAATTGATGAAATTTCCAACAAATTCAAGAGACTAGTTCCACCAAAATCTTTTGCATCGTCGGTCAATGTTTTCTTTGTTGTTATTGTTACTGCCACTAGATGTTGTGTTATTTTTGTATTTATTACCAAAGTTTGAAAATAAAACAAACTTAAAGACAGAATCGATTGGCAATATTTAAAAAATCATTATTCAATTTCTAGTTTTTAAGATAAATATTTTGTCCCAAACCAACAAATCTATCAGACCATTTAATTGTTTTAATAATTTAACTTCCAAATTTATTTCATGGTTAAATAACCAAAAAAGATCTGCCACAGCCAATTTAGACTGTTTATACCTAATATTCCTAAACTGTTCTTTTCTGGTTTCTAAATTAAATTTGATCCTTCCAATGTAAACCTAGTCGCAATCTAAACAATTAAATTAATAAATGCCAGATTTTTTATCATAATTGTTTTTTTTTTCCTATATTACAGAAATTTAGGAAATTGTTTATATTATATTTATTTTGAGGAGGAACCAAAGTTATAACAAATGTTTAACAATTTTTTTGAAAATGCTTATTAGCCTAAGGATGGCTAGTAAATCTTTTAAAATTAAAATCATCTTTTATTTTTTAAGAGTAGAAACATCATTTACTTTTTTTTTTTTTTTTTTTGATATTTCAATCTGTCAATCTTGTTATGTATAAAATCTTTATTAAAACCATTATTTAATTAAAGCAGTATTTTGTGTAGCATTTCTGTTTAATAATAAATTATAAAAATAGGGGAATACATGTACAGTGTGCCCTTATCTTCCAAGGGTGCAAACATGACGATTTTGAAGAAAATCCTGGTGATCCTAAAATAACCTTTGAATGAAAAAATTATTATTACTCATCATTTTCTAATAAATGTTTCAAATGATTTTTTTTAACATACAATATCCTTGATGCAGGATATTTTCATGATTAATGCACTCTCACATTATTGTGTATTTGACCAATAAGATGTTACAGAATAATATGTTTAAACCAATCATGGCTGCTTATCCCACTGTACCACTGCTGTAGCTTATGACCACTTTATCACCTCTATATGCTTGCCTGTTTTTATTACCTCTATAGTTCTGGTTAATTTGTTTGTGATTGTTTTCTGCTTGATATTAAAATTTGGCTTCATTAAAACAGCATTAAAAAAAAAAGCACAGAAATAGTATGGAAGCAGTTTCATTAATTGAATATTTTACTGTATTTATTTCTTGTAACCTTCATTATACTTTTTTTTAATTGTGAGATGTCAATTAAGTACCACTCAAGTTTTAGCTTCCTCTAGATAAACAAGAAACCTATAGTGAGGTTATCCTTGACAAATCAAACTTACATGGTGGCATGGTGAGGTGTTTGAAGGGCCATAACTGAACAACACTGCACGAAGACAAACCATTCTGTATAAACAAGGTAGCATGAAGATATCCACGAAGTTGGAGCTCTAGAACAATGCTTGATGTGTTGACAATAAGAGTCTTATTCCCGATGATGTGCATTCTTCATAAATGTATGGCCCAATTATGAATAAAGTGACACCTAACTGTCACTTCTGGTGAGTGCAATGGAATTTCCTCAAATAAAAATGGATTCTCAAAAGCCCAAATGACGATTGTGTGTATGTTTTCGGAAAATTCAGAATGGTTTTCAACCACTGCAGCAGAAATTGTATTGAGACAAAAATGACAACAGAAAGTTGCTCCAAACTCACTTTGTCTCTAGAATCGTTAGCCCAGTAGTAACTAACAATCACTTTCACCTGTTTTACAAATATGCAGAATAAGCACGTCAATGTAATGTTCGTTTAAATCTCTGCTGCATGCACAAATTTGCACTGCTTGTAATTTCTTGACATGCACAGAATGTATCCCTTTTAACTGCTCTGTTTGCCAACTGTGACACAATAACTCTGACAGTCCCTCTTTAACTCAAAACTAGCAGCTGTACTTGAAGACTGAGTCACAAGTACTGTGCCGGCTTTTGCACCTTCTTTTATATCTGCCAGTTGTGGAAGAAATATTTCCAGAAATTGAAATTACTCGAGTAGAAGGAACGAAAAATTCTTGAAGCTCTGCCGAAATTGAGTTACCATGACAATATTTATTACTTTCTTGTCCACTCATGAAACCAGAATTCCCATCTTGTTCTAAACAACATTTCACCCTATTTTAGAAGGCCTCTAATTTTACAAATCTTCACACAAACTTCCATATTTCTTTTATGCAATTGTTTTGCAAGCTGTACACTATTATATGCCCAAGTTCTAATTTGACTTAAATCTGATATACTAATTTACTTACAAAACATCATTTCTAATCATGGTCAGACTCAAGAGTCACATGTTTAAAAGCAAAATGTCAGTGCAATTAAAATCTAAAATCTACACAAGCAACTTAATCCTGAGATTTGAGCTCAGTATTCCCAGTTTATGAAATCTTATTTGCTCTGACTGTACTCTCCATTTTACTAACCATATTTAACTTCTCGCTATAAAATAAAGTCTTTTCAACAAATGAATGTCTGCTTCTTCCTTTCCCCAGTATGAGTTCAGGTAATAGGGCTAAAAGTAACTTCTTTTAGCTATTCTTTTTGAGCTGTTATAAATTTATGTATTACTAAAATATTAGTACTTAAAAGCTTGAAAGCTTTTTGTTATCTAACAGGAAAGTAAAATAATAACACACAGCTTTCTGTTATTATACTCCAAAGTATCGCTAAGTACTTATTTTCATTTTTCAATATAGCATACTAGTCTTTATGTAACATTGGTACTACCAATTGACTTGCACTGCTAATAGTTCTAACTTCCCTATCTCCTCACTGCACACTCCCTGCTATTGTCATCTATAGTGAACTTCTAGAGTGATGTCATTTTATGCCAAACTCAAAGTGACATGCATCCAACTGTGCAGTCCTGCTGGCAGAAGAGTGGTCCACCCTCCGCAGCAATAAACTTAGATCTGTGAAAGAACTTCCAATTTCCTGGGTTACCTTCTGTCGTTCATCTTGTCGTAAGGTGAGTTTTGCTTGGTTATGCATTGGGCACTGCTTGTTTATGCATATTTTTCTGCTGCAGTCTGTTCGTTTTGCAACGAAGCATTATCTGTCCGACACGTGCTGCTAGCACACCTTAGGACGTCTTTGCAGCTGCCGGCCAGCTTTGCAGAAATGCTAGTGGATGATAACAAAGTAGTGGAGAAGGTTTTTAGGTTCTTTTCTAGGTTAGATTTCAGAATTTAGCGAAGAGGATTTTTTGCAGTTTGGATTTATATTACTTTTTGTTTTTTGTTATGTACATGTATTTTTTGTAAGTTTATTTACACTTGTATACTTATACACATATCATTATCACGACATGCATCCATAGAACAGTTATAACAGTGTTGCAAACTGATAACTTATATAATCACTTCCTTCACCTTCATGACTTCATGTTTTTATTAAGGATGCTTCATTACATCTTGAAGAATAAGCATGACTGCATTCAAACTACATCAGCAATTTAAAATCATACTTTTTACCCCTTTTAAGGCAGTGCCATGGCATGGAGGCACTGACACTGGAATTGCAGTTAACCTAAAAATTTATTAGTTATAACTTGGATAATTACCAAGCCATTTTCCACAATTACAAAAGGGGTTAGTTATAGTTCTGTTAATAAGTACTCATATAAATTGTTGAGTCAAAAAAAAAAAAAAAAAAAAAAAAAACATCTTAAATTAAGCAAGAAGGAGCCTGAGAGAAAATCTGTGTGTAATTTATCTGCAATGCATATATTTCTTCTGCTGCAAGAAGCATTATACCAATTTTATATAACCTAAATTCCAGTATCAAAAAATAAGTGCACAAGAGCATTTAAAATATTCTAAAACCGGTAATGAAACTGCTCTGAAATATGTAAACAAAAAATTTCAATTTGCATGTTATCACTGTTGCTGACTATCTCACAATTAATGATTTAATTAAAAATTAATATTAATCTAAACTAAAATTTTTAAGTTCTAGGAAGATAAACTGTTTAAAGAATCTTACCTTATTCAGAATTACCGCAGTAACCAGCAGCATACATATGTTCTTGAAATTAGGTAACACCCATAGTCGGAAAGCACATTTGCATACTGTGAGAAAATCTTTCCAAATTCTTTAATATAATTACACAAATATAAATATTTGTTACAAATATTTGAAAGTAAATTTTTTTAAATTATAATCGTCTTTTATTTTTTAAGGGTAGAAATATCATTAACAGTTTTTTGATATTTAAATTTTTCAATCTTTTGTATAAAGTTTTTACCATCCTTGGGTTAATAAATATTTTCAAAAAAATTTTAAAGTTGTTGGTATAACTTTAGTTCCTCAAAATAAATATAGTATTAAACATTTACTATATTTTTCTAAAAAAGATAAAATTCCTAATAATAAAAAATCTGGTATTTATTAATTTAATTGTTTAGATTGTGATCAGGTTTATATTGAAAAGACGAAACATAATTTGGAAACCAGAATGAAAGAACATTTTCGTAACATGAAGTATAAACAAATTGATAAATCGGCAGTAGCAGATCACTTTTCGTCACTTAACCATGAAATAAATCCTGAAGTTAAATTATTAAAACAATTAAATGGACCGATAGATTTAATAGTTTGGGAAAATATATCTATTTTAGAAAATAAACATCACGTAATGAATTTTGAAATACCAGCAGTTGATTCTGTTTTTAGGTTTTTTTCGTTTTCAGATTTTGGTAATACTGAAAAAACATTACACGGTAACCGGAATCCTTGTCGACGGAGTTTGTTTGTGGACTGAAGATACAAATAATCTGTTTGTGAAATCAATCTCCATTAGAAAGAAGTATTAACACCAATGTCTTAAGATAAGTGAAGCCTTTGTAACAAATATTTATATTTGTGTAATATTTATTGCTTCACTGTAGCTAGCTTCATTTTCTACGTAATCTTTGATATAAATTGAAAAAACCTGCAATACAGACAGTAAGATCATCTTCAATGCAAGATGATTTGCCAGTTAGCACTTGAGAAATGTGACAAGGGTTTGTATTCAGAATTTTTATCAAGAACACTCTGCACTTCCTTTAATATCCTCCTTCCAGTTTCTCTCCCAACACTTTTCAAAGGAATGCAATTTTTCTAACTAGAATTAGAGAACTTTAGAATTGACTCTTTCACCTGCAAACATGTGATTCCTTATGCGTCTTTGGAGTAATTTAGTAACAGTGATGTCAAAATTGTCTAAGTGACGCGTGTCAAAAAACCGACTGCAAATAGCTTTTATGATTTGTTTCCTTGTTTTTAGCTACTGAAATTTACTTTCCTAAAGGCCAGCTGGCCTTCAATTTTACTGTTTGAGAATAGTACTTTAGCTGTATCATTTGCAGCAGCATCGTCAAGATTGAGTGCTTTGATACCATGTTTAAAAGTCAATATATGATTGCAACAGCAAACAGATACCCCACTGGGTGATTACAGATTTTGGGAGTGGAATGCCAGGAGTCATTGACAAAATGTTTCTCTTTGACACAAGGCAAATCTAAATGAAACTACAAAAACTGAGCTGAACACAAAAAATTTTTCTTAGAAAGTCTGTAAATAACTAAACCTGTGACAGTGAAAATAACAGATCAAACACTTGCCCTTTCATCATACACACTGCCGAGAAACCTTTTTTTACATTTTATTTATTTTTTACTACACAAGCTTAGGGAAATAGAATTGCTTGATGTGAGAACAATATGTACAGTATAAGTAAGAAACCAACTCCCAACATGGACATTATCGACCCATTGGTGAAAGATCAATTTCTTTCGTTAGAATATGAAAAAACATTACATATTTTAATCATTTCAGTTAATATAATTTCTTGTAAAACAAAAAGAAGAGGAGCATAAAAGGAGGTGAAATGGAAAAATAAAAGAGCCCAATAAAATTAATCTACTTATAACCATAGATTTGTGAATACTTAGGAGCAATGGACACTGCATAAGAAAAGAAAGATGAATGTCATCAAAATCTGGACTTTGACTATCACCTACCACTAAATGAAAAGTGCAATCTTGGAGAAATTAATGCTTGTGTCATAAGAGAAATAGCCAAAATCTGTTGGTACTATTGTGACCTCTCATATTTATTCTATAGCAATGCTTACTACAGTTTTAGACTATGTTGTTTTGACAATTCCTGATCTTCTAGATTTTCAAAAGCATTATGAACTATAGCATTTCTTTGGTTAGGGTTTAGGGATGGCATTAAAATACTTCATCACCTCTCCATGTCAACAGCTTCATTTGCGGCAGACATTTTCCAAATTCTAACATATGTTATTCCTTTAACACAAAGGTATCATGACATTATTAATTTAACCAAAGTTTAATACTTGTTATAGCTAGCATAGCCCAATGAAACAATGGACATTGTCTTCAATGTTAAACCATTTTCACACTGCACTAAATTTAATGATAGTCTGTTGAAACAGGCACTAATAAATAAAAGTAATATTAACCTAAGCATACACAGTTACATTTCTAAAAAGTATTAAATGCTATATTCACAAAAGGTTCTCAATTTTTCTGTATAATAAAAAGTATTATCATGGCAGCAGTGAATACTAACCTACTTACCTACCTACCTACCTCCTCACTAAGAGTGAGTCACTGTATTCCACAATTTTTGGCATATGTTGTCAAGAGCAAAAAGCAAAAAGCAAATATTTCAAAGACAGTCATTTATGTCATAAGGCAGAAGTAGCTCTTTTGCTATATTGCACTGGTGCTCCCAAACATTCGGTTTGGCAGAACTAGAAGATTTGACTTCAATAATTATAAATTCCTTTATGCAATAGATTTTGATTTCCTTAACATTCTTCTGTGACAGGCAAGCTATAAAATGGGAGTGCAAAAACCAGCTTGAAGCTGGTTATGAGTTGACCAGTGAGTATTGGAGTTGCACAGCAGTGTAAAAGTGAGTATTAGTCCCCAGGCAGTGAGTGTTAAAAGCTACAAGCAGTGCAAGTTGGTATGCGTAGCAGAAGTGTAAACGAACATTACACTGATGTGCTCACTCTGTGTATTTATAAAAACTGAAAGTGGTGGTAAGTTAGCATTGGGTTAGAGATTCCAGTGACAAAGTGAGTTTGGTACAACTTCATGTTGTCAATTTAATTACAATATTAACAAATTTATCAGAATATGTGCGGTGTTTGCTCATTCATATAGATTAAAATTATCACTTGTACTTTCATGCAATGTATGTGGAACATCAGAAAATATTGTGCAGTAAGCGTGCTAAAAAATTTTAAACTGTAGAGGATATGTTACCAGACCCCAACTAAACACAATCACATATAAGTAAAAATTATACAATGAGTCGACTGAGACACTCTGTACTTCACATACGACAAATTTTCTTTTGACACATTTCGCCTCCAATTGAAGGTATTATCCAGAAGCTGTTGAATGGCTAGAACTTTGGTATTCCACAGCTAGAGCAGCTAAGTTCTAGCTAGTTGACTTCTTGATAATGCCTTCATGTGGAGGCAATATGTGTTGAAAGAAAATTCGTGGTATGTGAAGTAAAGAGTGTCTTAGTTGACTCATAGTATAATTTTTAATTACATTACTTCACAGTGTTAATTCCAATTTATCATTTCAAACAATCACATATACCTATAGTAACATAATCTGAAAACAGCATCTTAAAATAAAGTTAATATAGCACAGTCTCTAAAATCAGTGTTTAATCATAATTTTTATTGCAATTCCTTTCTTGGAAGTGTTGAAAACAGTGTTGTTATGATAAATTAAATTTAAAGGGAGTCGATTAAAGACACTAAACAACACTTACTTTTAAATTTTTCTGGAACATGTTTCAGAGACTTTGCCTCTATCCTCAACTGGCCATCGACTGGTTCTCATTGGTGTAGTTGATATTTTGTCATAGGTCTCCTTTGGTGGCGGTTCAAGGAACTTACTGAACAAATCTTTCTGGGGGATGTTGAAATTGAATACTTTGTTCCTATTTTTAGCAATGAAGATTTGTTCCCATGTGAATGGTTCTTGTTTTCCTGATGTATGTTTTAGTAGTTTTGGTTCTGGATTTATGTTGTAGTTTTCTTCACAAAAATGCGTGGCAACTGCTGATGTTTCTAATTGTAATTTTATATAAACAATTAGAAAAATCAGCAGTTGCCACGCATTTTTGGGAAAAAAACTACAACATAAATCCAGAACCAAAACTACTAAAATATACATCAGGAAAACAAGAACTATCCACATGGGAACAAATCTTCATTTCAAAAAATAGGAACAAAGTATTCAATTTTGACATCCCCCAGAAAGATTTGTTCAGCAAGTTCTTTGAACCGCCACCAGAGGAGACCTATGACAAAATATTGTAAACTACACCAATGAGAACCAGTCGATGGCCGGTTGAAGATAGAGGCAAAGTCTCTGAAACATGTTCCGGAAAAATTTAAAAGCAGGTGTTGTTTAGTGTCATTAATCAACTCCCTTTAAATTTAATAATAATTTTTTATGTTTAATATTAAGTCACTAAATTCTTAGTGATACAGGTTTCAAGAGAATTTTAATCCAATTTTTAACTGGTGGTGCTTTATGTTAGAAAGAAAAACAGGAAAAGAAGTGTGGAGGATGACAAAAAGGAAACAAATGTGTTTTTCTTAATATTAGTTTTCTATTTTACTTAATAACATTAAAGAAATGTTACATAATATCCAAAACATTAATCAGTTCTCAAAAACGAAATAATTTAGGAATTTAAAATTCCTAAAAACATACACTTTGAGTAACTGATACATCTGAGAAAACTTCCTAACCCAGTGCCCAATGCACAAGGACTGTCTTGGGACAAACAAGATAATATCAAAAAATCAACAAATACCTCATAGCAACCATTACAATTACAAGTCACACACACAAGACAATCATGAGAATTATTGAGTATACATCTAAACTCCCTTGTAGGTCCATTTATTTAATCCTTTTTACAGTTATTCAGTTGCATGAATAAAGAAAAAATATTTTACTGGGTGCTTTATTGGCTTCCATTATATGCAGCAGAATTACTGCTTGTCATTTAAATCTAGGTTAATTTACCATGAACATATACTAGAGGAAGAGTTTCAAGTGTGTCTAGCTTATATTGTTATGAAGTGCACAAATGTGTTAATGTTGATAAAATGTGAAACAAAAATTTAAATACATAAGAGGTACTCTCTGCCCACCACAAGAAGGCAAATGGGGAATAAAGCGGAGAGGAGCTTGAACTGTTTATCTACTTTGGTAATGGATGTGTTTACTACTAAATGAGTGTATGAGAATGTGTATGAATCGCCCATGCTGCTAGATCTAATGCTCGTTACAGTAACTGCATGAGTTATTGGACAATACTGTGTATTTTATATGAACCTAGCATCTGGAATACAATCATAAACACAGTAAAAGTGATTATGTTAAATATTCCTCTAACTTGCCTTCTTGTAGTGGGCAGACAGTACCACATCTTATAAGAATGTTTTCTGTACTTCTGGAAAACAGTAAAATCTATGCATATTAAAAAATATCACAGAGGTACCCTATAATCTTTTGGTATGTGTTTCACTTCTTAGTTTGATCGTTAAATAACTCTTTTCAGGCAAAAACTTTGCACAACTATTAAAATATACTTTTTTCCATCCGTAAATTAACTGAGAATATATATGCCCTATGTAAATAAAAGATTTAGTGAGACAATTGATATGCTTGATTCAAATTTTAACTAAATACTAAATAAGAAGCAACAAATGAATGGCTAAAAGACTTCAGCAAGCTTAGTACTGACCAAGAATGTGAATAACATCTTAACTTGTTCCATTAAATTTATTATTCAACGAAAGCAACCCAACAAAGTTGTATGCATTATCTATTTACGTATGTTTATACATATTTACACATCTTTAGCATCATTTCTGAACTGCTGTGTCACAGAGAGAGTTAGATGCTATCCATATAAGCTCATATTATACAGTATTATTAATCATAGTATACCTTATCAAGCTCAGCTTATCTCCAAACAAAACCTCTTAAAATACATATTTTCTTACCAATGCCACACATTTTCTGTATTTGTTACTTATATTAAACTCTCTTGATATTGGAAAATTAAACATTTCTCTAATAATTGCCTGTTTTAACTACAAAAATAGGTTTTGCATTTTTATATTTATGTACATAGTACATGAATACTCATGGACAAGGGACCATTAGATGTAGTCTCAATAATTATAATCACATATTACAAAGTCAAAAAATTATGCATGCAAGTGACAAACATTACATTATACCACATCCCATATTCACTGATTTCAAGTACCTTTACACAGAAAATATTATAATAATTCTGTTAAGTACACAGTTTTTCTACTGACTGTAAGAGTGTACAAAGTCAAAGAGTATTTAACTAGTTAACAAAATTTTAATTAGATCAACAGATATAACAAAACATTTTGCTTTGTAGCAGGGAGTTTCATAAATGTGAGGTTAGGTAATTATTACATTTTAAATTTACAAGATACATGAGAAATAAACTCTCATATCACCTAAGTGGTGTACAAAGTTAACATAACGGTGTACAGTTTGATCTATTGCCAATTAAACAAGCTGTTAGTACTAGACATCCATGTTGTGTTAAAGATACTCAAAATGGCAGTGCTTTAAAAACTGGTATACCCATATCAAGTACATGCTTGGTAATACCAGATACACACAATTCCAAGAGGCATGAATAAAACCACAAATATAAAACACAAAACAAAACAAAATCCCCTTGAGCTCTGGGTCTCTCAACCAGTTGAGAGATTCAGAGTTATGGGGCCACATGGAGAGATTGTGCTGTGAAAATGGTGGAGGAAAATCACAGGTGAGGTTGAGGATTACACAGAGTGAATTATAATGTGTAATTAATCATACTGTTGGTAAGTGAACATTAATAGCGAGTCAGTGCAGGTGTTAGCAGACTCATTAATTGCAATGATTAATATGAAAATGCTCAGTTATATCTATAAAGGTAAACGAAAGAAAAAAGCTTCTAATTTGTAAGAAGATATTGTTGCCTGATGCCCTTAAGATGTCACTATCACTAAAATAAAAATAACCTTGCTTGAATTGTACACTTTGATCAAACCTGCAATATTCACACAACTGCTAACTTTGCCATATCTCCAAGAGCAGGTTTCAGTAACTAATTTTCATGCTACAATTTCCCATGTTTAAACTAAATATATTCATTATTTTATTTTACTGTCTAGGCTATTATCAGCAATTATATTTATCATGTGTGCTATTAACCAACATAAGGTTTATTTTACTTGAGTGCATTTTAACTTGCCATACCTAGAACGAAACAAACTAATAAGCAATATTTATACTGCATACTTATTAACAAAGTGACATTTCCATTACAGGTTACACTTTTGTTTTAAATGTATTGTTTTTGAGAATATTGACATTTTCTTCGCAACATATTCTGGATCAGAGAATAAGAAAGTAATGTTCAAACTACATAAAATCTTTTTGTAGTTTTAGCACACTTTTATCCACTATTTAAGTACTCAAAATTATATTGAGATTTTCTTTTTCATATGTTTAATACTGGTTTTTTAACTTCTTGGCAGATATGCAAAATGTCAAGCAAGGTTTAATTTTGTTTTTAATATTCTTCATTATTAAACTTTTAATTTGGAAAAAGGAAATTATCTGCTGAATTTTGTCATCATGGATTCAGCATGCATAATATTATGCAGAAAAATTACAGTTACATACTTGCTTCAATTTCTGCTTCCAAATGTTCTCATTTTTGGAACAGCGGATGTTGGAGCAAGTAACTTGAATACTAAATCTTGAGTTTAATGTTAGCTATTTTCCCAGAAATGTATTAAGAAGTTCTTAAAAGTTTCTAAAAATAACATTCGCCTGATCTACATATATTTTGAACTAAAATGTACTGCAATTAATTTTCTATCTTTCAAATTCTGTTCGAAGATTAAATATAATAAAACAAAACATTGATTAATGCTAACTACAGTAAATGAAATTTGGCATGGCTTTTTGTCCACTCTCAAACAGAAAATATGCGCCATTAATTGAAAAAATTACATGAAAATATAGTAAGTACACTATCTGAGTCTCATGGCCTTTGAACAAGCAGGACGGATATTATTCTCAAAATAAGAGCTCATTTTCTTGAGCAAAAGCAAAACTGTAATTGACATACATTATTGTCAATCTAAGTATTATCCCTGTGAATAATGAATTTTAACAAATTTAATTTCCTTTAAAGGTATTTTCACACTTTTCATTCCTGTTTGTTTACATATATAATAACTGAGCTTAATGTGTTAGGAAAGCAAAGTGTAATTCATTCATTATCTGCTGAGAGTAGACATAGCAAGAAAGTTACGTTTGAAAGTGCAATGTAGATGTTTAAATAAGAAAAAGAATCATTAGGGTGCATTATCCATAGCTAAGTTAGAAGTTAAACAGTTTAGTATTAAAGTAATTGTTAAATTAGTTTATATAGATATCCTTAGGCCAAAGCAAATTATTTTCTCGTTATACTTAAGTTGCATTAAAAGATGTTACACAGTAACCCATTATGTAGATTCAGCACAGTTTATTATAGGCATTATAACAAACACAGTAAATGCAAGAGTTGCAAAATTAAACAGTCTCAGATAGCAATAACTGTTTCTAAATAAACATTTAATTTTCCACTGACAAGGACAATCAGAGATAGGGATTATTCTACCCCACACAAACTGTATGTAGGTAAAGTTTAGCCAAGCAATTGCACGATTTGAACCATTGATCTTCCGCTCTACATGCAGCTGCTCTACTAATGAGCTACCATGGTTACATGCCAATGTGAAATTAAATTCTCCAACTCTCAGTGGCAGAGAAGCAGAGTGAAAGATCCGTCCTTTAAATCCCGGCTATTGCACTGAATTTCTGATTTTGGATTCTAACCTTCTAAAATAAAAATGTAAATCAACAACAACAAAATGTCAATTTGTATGTACCATGTATTGAGATTTGGAGCCCTCAAGTAATGGTACACTGAGGTTTTTATTTGCTAATGTAACAGTTGATGGCAAATGCAGATTTCTGACCTGCATAGTGCATTACCTAATATTTTCCATTTTATTTTATTAATTTTACAATCTACTTTCCTTAATCTGCTATTTGAGTTAAAATAAATCAATCAAGTAATGTCATTCGACAACAACTTTGGCAATAGAACATTAGCACAAATACCTCTTCTTGAATGTGAAACTCAATGTTGTACAAAAATGTCTCTTATTTACTTTAAAATTAAAACAGCCAAAAAATTTGTAATATTAAACACAAATCATTTATTTGTCAAAGTTTCTGTGAAAGTTCACTTTTATAATACAAATTAATAACCAAAGAGTAAAGCATAGAGTTTGTCTCTCAAACTTTTTCTGAAGGGCCTTCTAGTTACGTTCTACAGCAATAAACAAATAATTTGAAGATATTATCTTTAACCTTGAAACCAATTTGTGAAATTTGTTCATTGTGCATATAAAAAACAAGATTAATCAAGTTTTTAATTTCAAGGCATTTGAAAGTTAGGTATCCTTTTTAAAAACACATGATGCACAGAGATTACAGATATATTTGTTTGGAGTTCTAGTTGTTCCACCTTGAGATTTCTCTTCTTCTTTTGTTTCCACCTGTTATGATAAGTGGAACTGTTCATAACACAGCATCTACGTTCTACCATTGGTGATGCAAATGCATTTTCTTCCTTAATATTCATAGGTAAATCCACGGGCAGCCGGTGAGGCATTGTACTGACGGTGTCATAAATGAATAAATAAATAAGGGTTATTAAATTTTAGATGAGTCGCATTTTTTACACATCTGCTTCACTTTCGTACCTATTTTGAGGACATGTTTCGCAAATCTTCGTTTGCATCTACGGCTCTTGTGCGACTCAAGAGTTGTTAAAATATAAATATGTGTACCAATTTTAAACTATTTGGGAAATCCTAATAATAATCCATCCTGTTTTATAATATACTGTACCAAACCTAAGGTACAGGGAAACAGAAATAGATATTTACTACATCCATACTCTTGTTATGCACAGGTGTAACGAGTACAGTAAAAGTTTGATAATACAGTTCATGGAGAATGTGATACAAAGTGTTGTACATTTCGCAACAGAGAGACAGTTTTCTTAAGTCCTGTGCTTTACTGCACTCTATTGGATGAAGGGTAAGTTATGCACCAGAGAAACCTCGGCACCACCTTCCCCCATAAGAAGTCATGTATAAGCAGACATCCTAGCCGATAACACAGGCGCTTATGAGCGTAGATGGTGCCATTCTGGAATTGGCGCCTAGCCACGGACAACAACCAGGACAGAGCACTTGCGTTTAACGTGCCTATTCACATGAAGGAGCAGATACTCAGAAACAATCTTTTTTGCACAATTCCTACACACTTCTCTTTCTTTTGTTTTCATAGAGATGGTGCCATGGCACAGCGGCACTACCTCAGAAGCCGCCCCTGGGTAAATCTGTTTCTTAGCTCATGTTTTGATAATTACAGAACTATACTTAATCTGGTTATAACAATAATCTGTATATATGCAGAAAGCTACAACAAGGTCTGATGTTTCAGAGCACATTTCCATAACAATTGTGGCAAAAAATAAAAGGATAAAATTAAGGGGGCATATGTTTTTATGGCCAGATTCAGTGTAAATGGAAGTTATGACACTATACAAACTTCTCTGAGGAGAATATGAGTGTGCAACTGAAGATGTCTGCCACAGTTGTGGATGAAATGTCTGGAAATTGTAATTCCAGCAGACCAAAGCGTAACATTCCAGAAATATGTGCTAGTTGTAAAAGATAAAATTGTACCTCAATTTTTCGGGGGGAACACGGATCTTGATCTTACAGGAAACAAGAGTGAGTGTGTGGAGTTTAAGGACCTGTTAACAGCTAGGTCTTTTGGGCCAGGAAAAAAGAAGCATATATCTTTAAAAGCTAATGAAATATACTTCAAATAAATAATAGGATAAATAATACACTTCAAAAAGATAGTAAGTTAAATAACATTTTCCTTTAAAACATTATTCCAAATTGGAAAAAATTAAAAAACAATAAATGTGATAATTATCAACATACTAGAAAAACGTTAGCTGATTTACAGTTAAAATAATTTCTGTCCTTTGCAATGTGTTAGTAAGTTACTACCTCGAAAAATAACTAAAATTAGAAAATTAGATCTATGGATGGAAAGTACTTATAAGTTCAAAGTATAAACTTGGAAGAAGCGTAGGGACAGTGAAGCACAAATTAATACAAAATTGAATCGAGAATATATTGACACATTGAGTGTCACACAGTGTGAGTGAAGCAATGTGTCAATATATTCTCGATTCAATTTTGTATTTACTTATAAGTTAATAAATTCATTAGAATTACAACTACTCATACTGTCTCTGTATATAAATCCAATTCTAGCTTAGAATAAATGCAAAGAAACACAAGTTCACATATTATGTAAGCATGCAAACACGTCAATTGCACACTTAGTTAACTATAGATTAAAGTAAGAAAAAAGAAAAGAAGTTGGAATTATGTCTACAATGTCTGTTTCAACTTCTAACTCGAGAGTTGCTATGGAAAGAATGCACCTTAATTTGCTATTTTGGGAAATGTCTTTTTTTAACACTTCAGCATTAACCCTTAATATTTTTGTCTTACTGTTTCTAAACGTTTCCTTCATTGTGTAAGATACCATATCAGTGGACATTGCTAGCAGCGTTTAGGAAATACTGAGATGTCACAAAATCAAAATCATTGCAATGCTGGAGCAATAATTTCTGTATGATCACAACCTTGATATCTTTCATTAGGAAAGGATGAGGTAGGGAGATCCTCCACTGACTGTGAATCATTATCCATAATGACACAGAATATGTCATTAGGACATGAACAGTCTCAACTACATGAAATTAAACACTAATTACTAATACACACTACGTATATTTCATCTATATAATCTAGGTATAAAGTATGTTACAGCTACCTTCCAACTCATTAATGGCTTACTCTGTTTTCTTTTGCCCATAGTGACAAAATAGTTTTAACTACATCAAACATTGCAACAATAACATGTAACATCACATTTTAATGCCTTTTTTTTTGTCAAAACACTAATTTAATATATTTTTAAATTTCAGAAAAAACAAACTGTCATTTACATATGCACTCATTTGAAACAAAATTATTTCAAATTACATTTATGGATAAAAGAATTTCACACTACATCTTATGAATAATACACTGGAACACGATACATGTTCAAAGAAACAAACAGCAAGTTGAAACATATACACTGCTAACTTTTAACAGATATTATAGAATATTAAGACAAGTTCTGTTGTTTAATTCATGATACTATTTTTATTATCAGGATAACTTTAGTATCCACAGATGATGGAATTAAGAAAGAGCTTACAGATATGTGCTTTCATAAGGTCAGCTCCAAAATAAACTCACTATTTTTGCACCAATATTAATATGATTCATTAATATTTAATGGAACTGTTTGCTCCTTTCTTCAGGTTGCTAACTACAATGGAAGTTTCTAGCACAGTATTCTTGTGGAATACAAATTTTTAATTACAAGAATACTACACCTGTTTCTTTTGAGAGACATGATTACATCACTTTGTAGGGGAAATTTGCACAATACTTTACTATAGCATTTGCTTCATTTTTCTGGGTTGCTCTTTAGATGATCATTTGTTTCTGACGTTCTGTGAGTATGAATTTGAATCTAATGATGTTGAGTAGTGAATGCAAACTATTAAAATTCACCATAAAGCCAACTGTAACATATTTTCACTATCGCAGCACTTTATAGTTACATTTTGAACCTTCAGTCTGTTTGTTGACATCGCTACCAATTTCTAAAATTTCCCTGTGGTTAAGATATGGTCATAGATGACGTCAATTACAGCTATTTGTAATTAATCACTTTTTGATATAATCAAATAACAAATGTCTCCCAGTCCTTTGGTTTACTCTTCCTTCCTATGGCGTAACAGCCCGCAAGCGAGCCAGAGCCTACTAAACTGTCAGCCTCATGCCCATATATGCAAGGCAGAGATGGGAGATTATCCAACCAATATGGGGAGGAGATGTGGTCAGCATCACAGTACCCCTAACCAGAAAGTTGGCTTTCTACACCAGGGTTCACTACTTAGCGTAGCTCATTTTCTTTAGAATACTGAGTGGGCACCAATATTATACCCAGAACTTAGAATCTGCATTCCCCAAGGGTGGGATCAATCCTGGGTGCTTTCCGTGGCAGGGAACCAAAGCACAATTCTCTAGACCACTATGCGATGGACTATGGTTTATCCAAATGTTTCCAAATACTTAATTTGAGTTTAGTATACAAATAAGGAAACGGCGCAGGCAACACTTCATTTTAATCAGTTTTGGAGACATAATTTTTTTGCACAAGTTAATAAATTTTTCAACTTTTCAATGAGCATGATAAATAATTTCAACTTTACTCAAAAATGTTTACCCAGTGCACACCAGTTTTTTAATCTGTTACTCCTGAAAATGTCATGTTAATAAATTCTAAATTGTGGTTGAAGGAACATTATCAACTGTGGAAATAAAAAAAATAAAAGGTAAATACAAAACAGTTTAAAAGATTTGAATTTAACATTTCAATAACATTTATTTGTGGATTAAAATTGTTGAAGTTAAGAAAGCCAATAGGATAGCATCAACTAGTTATAACTTGAATAAAATTAAAATTTTGTACCTAATTTCACTGATGCATTATTTAATGATACAGTTAATTTTTAACACTGCCCTATTTTAAAATTTTCAGGTCAAGCACTGCAAATTCTAAAGCCTACAATCTCTTGTTGACGCTATGCAATTTACGGTTAGACAATCTTCTATTTGCCAAATGTGGGAAACTGAACTAGAGGGTACATCATCGGCTATGACGGCAACAATATCATTACATTCAAATGTAGCTCACAGAAGTTCAAAAGTAAATGAATAACTGATATAAACATAGATTGTAACTAACAAATAACTACATACAAGATAAGAAACAAAATGTAATCAGTTTCTTCACTAATATGTTTTTCTAGTAATTGCTAATCACATAGTGTATATATCATGGAATTATAACCTTGATCTAAGGACACTTGCCTAACTGGACCTTTGAGCAATTTCAGCTGTCAGTCCAATACAAAAAGCAAATCATCATCGTCACTATCATCATCACTGTCATAAACATTGCACTTAATGCATTTGTTTTACTTTGGCCGGCATTAAGTATAACAGAAATCAAGAAAATTACTTTCATGGCTCAACTAATAACTTTTTATAATGATGAGAATGTGTGAAGTAAAATTAGAAAATACCTTAATTAAACAAATGTATGCGAGGATGAAAAAAAATTAATTTTAAATGTATACAGTGCTTGAAGTGAGTTGGACTGGACTGGGCAGGACATCAGACCACTGCTTACAAATCTATATAACAACCATACTCTAAATACTTGAAATATAGAATGGTCAGCAAGACAAATAACCATTTTCATATTCCAATTTTCTTTTCTGATTCACCTGAAAATTTTTCTAATTGACCATACAGTATTTCTAACCTTTTTATCTATTATATCTTTAGAGACCCTTTAACTTGTGATATTATTTTGGGAGGTTTGTCATAATAAAGAACTCAGCAGTACTCTCCTTATTACTGCTTATTAATTATTTTTTAACATGAAACATACATTTATATTTCCAGAATATACAGAGGGCAAGGAAAGACTCATTAAAGAAAAATTGAATCCAGGATATTATACAAATATAACAATTTATAACAAAAACTTACTTAACTTAAGAAAATAGCATTAATTCTTCTTTCTAATTGAAACTGATTTCACGAACTTTTGACCCCATCATCAGTCAAAGAAAACCACAGGAGAACGGCAAATTTGTTTTTCTGTTGTGGTTTTCTTTGACTGATGATGCAGACAAAAGTTTTTGAAATCGAATTCAATTAGAAAGAAGAATTAACATGATTTTCTTAAGTTAAGAAACGTTTTTGTTACAAATTGTTATATTTGTATAATATTCATTGCTTCAGTGTAGCTAACTTCATTTTCTACGTAATCACTGAATCCAGGAGCTTGGGGTTGAGAAGTCAGAATGCTCACCAATCTTCATAAAGGATTCTATCATTGATTAAATGAGAGGGATGAATCTTAAATTTTCCTTTTTTACATATAATTGGCTAGAATGGAATTTGAAATAAATGCACCGAAGTAATTACTGTTGTATCATACTCTAAAATCTGACATGCCCATTATTCTCTTTATTTGTATCTTTCAAATACAATAGTTTAACTATTTAAAATTAATAAGCGGCTATGATAAAGAAATAAAAATGTGCGAGTTAAAGATAAAAAACAAAACTGTAATGTTAAATTACAACGAAATACAATGTCTGGTTGCTGCACATAGTTCGCAATCTGGGAAGGATAAAAACACTTTAGGGTACATGAAATTTATTTTGTTTGTAGTACAATAGTTAGAATAAAGAGTGAAAGCCAATTTGAAATTCAAACTAATTTAATTATTATTTTGATTAACTTTAACAAATAAGGATTTTAGTGAAGTCGCAAACTAACTGTTCAAGAACGTATTCTGTGGACAAGCCAGAGACAAAAGGTTACTGAATATATGTTCTAATTATTGTAACAATTCTTAAGTTTTAGCCATAAAAAGTTAACCAAGGAAAGACACTATAGTGTTAATAGTACGCACATACCAGCTAGCTGCTCATGATAATCATGACAGCTGGCTGGGTTACCTGGCCAATGGTCAACTTAATACTGTTTCCCATATTTTTCAGTCCTACACCATCCCCAATTGACTGGGCCACAACTGAGTGCAAAGGGCCATTCACATAGAAATATTAATATTAATGCAATGTATGACATGAGCACAATGCCAACAAAATGTTGAGTGTCAAGTGATTATAAGTGGAAGTTGTGATGATTAACAACAATGGAACAGTATATTTTATGTTGCTATTAATTGCTTTAGCTTATTATATTTTTCCATATAAGGAAGAAAATAGTAGTTCGTAACCTATAAGGTTTCACACAACATAAATTATTATCAAAGACAATAACTATTCAAAAAATTTCCAAATATTTCATTTTAAAAATTATATTTTTAAAAGTAATGTTTTCTGTCATAAAGATAACAATGAGTTTAAGATATATTAATAAACTTCTTATAAAATAACTATTTTTCCTATTTTTTATTTCTAAGTAGTACAATAGCGTTATTTATATGTTTTTTATCTTGAATCCATTAGCATAATCATGAAAGGCTGGAGACTGCATATTTTGGCATTAAGGGTTAAGAAAATTAGGTGAATTCCCCTATTTATTAACCTAGCCACAAACTTTGCTTTTTATACTACATTTGCATTAAGTTCTCTATGTGAACGGGCCTTAAGGAAGCAAAGAAACAGCAGCAAGTTAGATAGTTGGGCCAGGTAACACGGGTGTAATCAGCAACAGACCTACAAGTACCTACCAGTAAATTGTCATGCAATGTCACATATTTTGATTGGTTAAAATACTATGCTTATAACTTCCAATTTCTTGTTATATTCACTTCAAGCACTGTATACATATATATATATATATATATGATCTAATTACAAATGAATAAAAAGTAAACATAAAAATCTACGTTCTTTCTGTAATCTTATTTAGCTGGATACATGAATGAATAAATTAAATAAACTGCCTGCACATAAAGGGTAACAGAAAAACAAAGTAGAGAAAAATGCAAAAAGCAACTGATTTTTGTACTTGTGCCGTTATAAAGAAATATTATAAAATAAAAAAACCTTTTAAATGAAATTCAGCCATCAAAACAGGTTAAATTATATTTGTTAACTCACAGCCTATGGAGTTTTATATTTTAAATGCATTAAAACTTACAAGGCTATAGAAAAATAACCTAGGAGCCTTGGAATGTACAGCCAAGGAAATGTGGCCGGAATGCATATATTAAAACATGTGCATAACTGCTACAGATATAAGCCTTTTATTATTTCAAAACACAGAGATCATTTATATTAAAGGATAAGAAATTAAAGGTGATAAATCTACTAAGTTTTAAGTACATGGCAGAAATAATTCTAATACTGTTTATTAAAGTTTCTACCTTCAGCAATCCCAACCCTTTGTGTATTCCAATTTATTCCCATATACAATAGTTTCAATAACTTTATTAAATAAATAACCTCTTTCTCTTCTATTAAGTTGTAAGGTATATACTAAACGTTTTCAAAGAAATAATTATCTAGTTACTCTTGCATGTAATAAGACTCACTTTACAAAAATTACATCCACAAGAACTGTTTCTCCATTCAATTTATCTTATTGTTTTCTGTAACTATCATCAATGCCTTACTGAAAGTTATATACGTCTGCAAAGATGTTTATACAGAAGTAGTTAATAGCAAGTCTGTCTCTCTCTAATGGATATCAGTGGTATGCAAGGATAAAAATACAGATCTCACTTAGAAAAAAGTAATGCTAAATTCCCTCAAAGTTCTAAGGCTTTCATGGCCGGTGTTCAATACTAGATACAGTACTACGACCTCGCTACTGCCACTGAAGTTGTCTGCCGCAGTCGCAGATGAAACATCTGGACAGAAGGAGGGGGAGCCCAGAGGACCACACATACCAGCCTGAATTATACTGTATCTAGTACTAAATTTATTGTTTTATCAAAAGTAAGAGGTAAGCCTAATAGCTTGTCATAATTAATATAAAAAACCAGCAGCTGAGGTCATCACACCTCTCTAAAAGACTCCAGCGCTTCTAGAGTATGAAGCAGAATTGCAATAGCAATAGTCAGCATGTGACTATGGGAGCAATTTTTTTTTCCCCCACCTCATTCTGCTTTGTGTTGCTTTAACTATGTGGTCATATTGGAGATACCTCATAGGGTATGTGGCACACAATTAGCCTTCTAGTCTCATTCACCGCCTTACTTCATCAAAGATCAATAAGAGATCTCATGTTAGCGAACTGTGTATCTGCTTTTCTGGCAGACAAATGAAACTAAGTTTCGTCTAACTCCATAAACACAAATGACAACTTTGAAACATGAAATGTGTTATATACTCTGATATCTAGTGGCTAGTATGCTAAGGTTTCATGTGCACTCTTTTCCTCTCTGGGTACAGAGTCCACATGCGATATATTTCATTTTGAGCAATTTCGAGGTTAATTAGCTAACTAGTTTACAACAAACCTAAGAGCAAGACATACATTGTGGATGAATTCGCTCTCGAAAGGGGACACACTATTATTCATCCACCTCTGTATAACTGTGATTTGAATGCAGTTCAGTTGGCGTGGGCACAAATAAAGAATGTTGTTAGAGGATGCAATGTTACTAATGATATATCAGCTACAAATCTACAAAAACTTACTATAGAAACATTCTCTTCCATAACCGCAATGGATTGCAAGAAGGACTAAGAGCTGGAAATGTAATATTGGAGAAATGATGATGCAACAGAAAATGCAATTGATGAAATTATCAACAACACATCAGAGGATACCACTGATAAAAGTGACACACCGGAATCGGAAATCGAAGGATCAAAAAGTGAATGAATGAGTATTTGTAGCTGTCATAATATTTGTTTTCTATTTTTAAATGTTTCATATATAGTGAGTATATAGACATACAGCTTATTGGATTGAGTTCAATTTACTGTTTGTCCACATATCTCACACTTGTGGCACATATCTTCGTTTATCTTATATGCGATTTTGCTGAAGTGTTTTTCTAGGTTGACCACTCTGCAAAAACAAAAATGTGTTAGCTCTCTCTTCTCCCCACAATACACTGTAAAACCAGTGCTCAAGAAAACATGTGCACATACACCTGCTTTCACTATCCATGGATAGATGTCAGAGCATTTGCTATTACCATCTATTTTAATTTTTCTCATTACTTTTGAATAAAGGTGGAACTTTTGTTTGCAGTATTAAATATATAATTAGGTATTTCACTCAGGACTGAAGAAATGCATAAAAAGAAGCCAGTCGATTGATCGACCCTTCATGTTCAAGAGGTCCCGAGTTCGAATCTTGGTCAGAACGAGTTATCTGGATAAGGTTTTATCCAGGGTTTTATCTTATCCTGAAGGACGAATGTCGGGTAACTAAGCTTCACTGGCTCCGGACTCATTTTTTAGCATCATTTCACCCATTTCATTCATTGTCCAATATGACTTTACGTTGGAGGACGTGAATCACAAAAAAGAGAAAGAGATCGGCCCATGGGTTTTGAACCTGAGACCTGTGAGCTAATTACTCTTGAAATATATCCAAATATCCTTAAGTGAGATTAAATGTAAACAATACATTTCTCAGAGCTTTCTTAGTTGCAGAATACACCAAAACAGGGTAGCAGGAAGATACCAATTTCATTCCGAAAAATCTTCTACTTTTTGTGTCATTTTAATAAACTACTCAAGCAAATGAATTCATACAAATTATTTAAGTTATATACGTACTTTATCGTATTACTTTTTGGGCCAAAGGCACTACAACCTTATTCCATACAACAGTTTGTCAACTTGGGTTCATTTCAAAGCTCATTTGCATATCACTTATTCATTTGATTACTTTCCAATAATTTCATTTTTAACTATAAGTTAGAAAAATGATGAGCTGAAATCATTCATACAAAGTTTTATTAAAGAGAAACCTAAAAATTCAAATGTGGTAATGTGTGTAAGTGTAGTGTGTAGTATGATGCCCACTTTTACAGATGGTACCGCAGGTAGCAATACTGATGATACATGAGATGAAGATGGAGCAGCAGTGGAATGAGATGGCACGGAAAACTGGAGATCCTGGAGAAAAACCACCCCAATGCCATGTTGTCCACCACGAATCTCACTTTGCAGTTGCCTGGGATCGAACCTGGGCTGATTGGTGAGAGCAAAGCAGTTTAACCACTCAGCCACGGATTGTACATTCAAACGTGGTAATACAATCAGAATGCAAGTCTAGTAATTATGTTTTCAGTTTCTGAATGTTTAATATGTAAAGCAATTATTGCTTAAGGTTTAAAAAGCCACTGTTATTCTTGACTGCAAGTCCTCTCTATTAAGACAGAACAACTGACGATCATTTCAACAGTTTCCCTACAATACTTAGGATGCTAGCATAGCGAATGCAATAATAGGTTAAGAACCTCATTATCTTGTAAAATGCCATAAATTTGAATTCTCTGTAGAAAATAAATAAAATATAAGTAATTAATCTTATCCCTTACTTTTGAAAACTACTGCATATTACAGCTACTAAGAATGCAGATCTTTTAAATGCTACAGTAGAGATGGATCCTAAATCTTCCTGCATACTACGAAGAGCTTTGTTTGACTAAGGAGTGTTTCTGTTAACTTCATATGAAATGTAAACACACTTAAGTGTGTAGTTACATATTTATTTTTCCTGACTAATCTGTCTGAGAAATAGATGAGCCTATTCTAGGGCATGATTGGCGTTTGGATGATATAATAGTGTTAACTCTTTCGAATATGTAACTAATACAAACTATTGCTTGGCATATGAAAACAAAGTCCTTGAGGATATAAGGGTGTTAACAGAACATTCAATGCAAAGTTATTAGAAGAGATTAAAAATAAGAAACCTTTTAATCTACCTAATTAAAATTGTAAGTGGTGCACGACTCTTGGAACTTGTTTCATGAATGTTCATTACTTATGTTAGTTGTACTGCTTCACAAAGTTACTTGCCATTACTAATATAATTTATAAATTCATTACTCTGTGTACAATTTTGCTGATGTGTATTTTTTTTTTAAATATTTTGCAGTAACTATTTTATTTTGCATCAACAGAACGCAGCTTTAAGCAAAAAAAAAAAAAAAAAGCTTTTTTAAATTCCAAAATACCAAGAGCTCTCCTGGATTTATGGGGGAAATATTCCAACACCAAATTATAATGAATTTTGGGACTACTGGTAGATAACACATAAAGTTCTTCACTATACAGCCAGATGGCGGCACAACCAATGCTAAAGTAACAAACATCTTAATGAAAACATAGCAAGTGAAGCTAAAGTGTTACCAATTCACTAACAATATCAGTTACAAACATTCAACGCACATTCATTAATAAAGAACATTTATTTTATGTTGCAATGAGAGCATTCAGAAATGTTTCTGAACTTGTTTAGCTAATGTAGAAGCTGTCATTCTACAAATTTCTGTGTCTTTCAAATTTGTTGACTTTTTCATATGTTATGTATAAACTTCTTCCTGTTCCACTGAAATGTACTGCATACATCAAAATATATTTTGTTAATTTCCTTGGGAGAAGATAATTTATCTTCAGTACACGGAATATATGAGGGCACTTTTATAACCATTAATAAACAACCTCATCATTGGTATAAGAAAATTCAACTGCCGTAGCTGAGATTTTAACCATGGATCTTTGACTTTTTTTTTACTTTTGCTCTAACCAATGAGCTACCATGGCTAAGGGACAACACAATGTTTCTCAATCCTGGGTTTCATAATTAACCCATTAGATCAATCTATGATAATTGTTATTATATTAGAAGTTACTGTGTTTAGTAGCCAAACACAGATAACTAACACAACATAGTCAACATGTGGGGTAACATATGAGGAACAGAGTTTGGTTTGCCTTCTCTTCTGTAGCTTTTGTGCATTAATACGGAATCTTTAAAACTGACTGCATCTTTTCTAAGTTACCTGCAAGTTACCTGGCACACCAGTGAATCTAACTTCCATAAATATTAAATTATGAAATATTTCAGCAAAGCAAACTTGCAAAAGTTGTTCAAAGTATGGTGCCTTTGTCTTATAACATGTCTCCGTTAATTCACTACAACTCTTAAATGCCTAATCTTTGGCAGTAGTAGATGAAAAGTGGAGTAGGAGAACCTTTTTAGTATCTTTAATTTCTTTAAGATAAACTTTTTAAAGTCCATCAGTGTTAACATTTTCATCATGCTGATAACATGCATACAGTGTATACCCATTCTACTGATGAACTTTTCAGACCTGCCCTTTCTTCAGTTTAACATTTTTACATTAACAACACAGATTTGATAATGCTTTTAAATGCAATCCAATGCATATAATTTTAAACAATCAACACAAAATGTTGTGCACTTCTTCCCTTATGTAATCCCGGGAAAGTAGGTTCAATATTTTTGGGTGCTAACACCCACGCAACCTTGATCAGTTTGTCTTTTCTCATCAACTGCACATGCTGAGCATCCAGTTCTGAAAAGCCAATAGCACATCATTAAATCCTTATTCTGAATGGAAATAATGGCAAAGGCATTTTCATCAATATAAAATAAATTGACAAATAATGTAAATCATAACAAAATAGCAGTTAATTTACAGGCATAATGTCAAAGTGCTTTCTCACAATCAAACTCTTGCATGAAACTGCTGGAAATGCTATGAATATAAAAACCAATGGCAGTTTTTTTCATTGATCCATTTTCCAAAGTGCATACATTGCAGTAATGTGTTTTGTTGTAGCATCATCTCTTTCATTTTCCATGAAACTCAAATAAACTATTCATAAGGGAAGCATCAAACTCGTCTTGCTGAAAATTACTCTAAAACTTCTTATAGAGAAGCCATGTACAAAAGAATCACACCAAAAAGTTAGCTACAATCTTTTTGGAAGATGTAAAAATCAAAACAAAAATGTTGTTATAACAATGGAACAAATAAAAAGTTGTATAAATGGAATTATACTTTCAAGATTTACTTTGTTCTAGTATTTATTGACATTCACTTTTGCAATATATGGTTGAATTTAAATTACTTTAGGATCCTGACATTTCCTTTGGAGGTTAAAGCTGGGAGATTTTCTATGGCAACAACAGCCATAGACATACCTCTTTTAGGTCGCACCACATCGGTTAACTTCAATCAATTAGGCAAGCCATTCCCCTTTAGCCTCTTAGCTAAGTTTTACCAAAAATGTCACTGTATTGTCACATTGACGCAAGTGTCACGTAAAGTGTAGATATTGCTTGTTTCATTCTGTTCATCGTGCGTAATCAAAATGTAACTAATTGTTTGTTTATAGTTTAAGTTTTAAAAGAACAAAGAAATTTAGGTGGTTTTAGCACTTTGTTCTCTCTAAACACCGCCCAGGCCAAGGCGTTCAGAAGCGGCAATGTCACTTTTTCCACCACCACTCCACCATGTGCTTCATGGCAGCTGTCAGCATCCTGAAGTAATTTTAATTCCATTTGTTTCTTAGCAGCTATAAGGAAATCAGGTTCAATATGATATTTTTTGTGTAGGATTAAAAAAAGTTGCAAATAGTATGCCACTTCACTGTAAGAGGCATAAATGCAAACTTAAGATTCAGAAAAAGTATGAGTGATTAGCCACTTCTTTGTAAGAGGGTATAAATGCAAACTTTCAAGTCTCTAATTCATAGTAGTATTCATGGTGGAAGATTCACGAAAGATTAAATGATATCCCACTTCTTTGTTGCATGGAATGGAATTTGCAACCAAAATTAAACCTGTATGCTCAGAAAAGAATGGTAACTTTTTCTTTCAAGTTTTTCTATATTTTGTGCAAAGTAACCCATGGCGTAACAGCCCACAAGTGTGCCAAAGCCTGTCAACCCCATTGCTGACCTCACGCCCACATATGCCCGGTAGACATGGATGATCATCTAGTCGATACGAGGAGGAGATGTGGACAGCATCATTCACTCCCAGCCGGAAAGTTGTGTTTCTAGACCAGTGTTTGCTACCCATCATAGCTCTTCCATTTCCTTACAATGCTGAGTGGGCACTGGTCCTACACCCGGTACACCAACTCCACACCCATCAGTGGTGGGATCGATTCTGGGCACGTTCCATGGCAGGGAACCAAAGCACAATGCTCTGGCCCACTACACCATGGTGCAGGGCATATTTTACAATACCTAACTTTGCAGTTCTAATGCCTTATTGATGTTTCAAGTTGAAAACCTCTCTGCTGCCAATAATATAAGTTAGTTTTTGCTTTCTCTACTGTATGCTTAGAGTAGGTAGAGGAAACATTGCATATCACTCAAAAATTTTATACCAAGATTTCAGTGGAAATACTGCTTTGAGGTCCCCAATAAATAAATATAAAAAGCATTCCTAAAATCAGAGATGTGTGTGCGTGCGCAATTGTGAAAAGCATAAATAAAAAATTAAAAGTTGGTTAAATATCAAACTTGCTAAAAATGTTAAAAGAGCAATTAAAAATTTACATTTTTGCCACTGTTCTGAAATCTGGCAGTATTGTTACTAATGATGTAAGCAATTCTGAACAGATAGCAGAATGCTGCACACAAGCAAATGCAGTTCACAATAGCTGTTCTGCTTACGCATGCACTAAGAAAGAGCAGTGTTCTGTCATGTTTTCTGAGTATTGAAGCTACAAAACCTATTGAACTCTATTGGCAAATGGGGGTCCAGTGTGGTGATGTATGTCTACCACTGCAGCTGGAGCAGAGTAGAAAGTTAAGAAATGGCTTGACTTCTGTGAAAGACGGGTCAGGTGCTGTGGAGACACATTCATCCTTTCATTCATTGTCCAATATGAATTAATATTGGACGTTAATTAAATAATAATATTAATAATAAAAATTAGTCATACTAATCAGACTTCACATGCGATTTACATGTTTGGACCACTCAAAAGGGTGATGAGAGAAAACAAATTTTGTTTTGATGAAGAAGTGCATCATGTAGTGCATGACTGGTTGCGTGCACATAACCAAAAGAATTTTTATCAAAGGAATCCATACAAGTGTTACATGTTAAAGGAAGTATGTTGAATGACAAGCAGAATGTCAAAAACGATACATTGTTATACAGGTACAACAATTTGTAACAAAAACTTCATTTATCTTAAGAAAATGATGTTAATTCTTCTTTCTAATTGAAATCTATTTCACGAACTCTTGTTCACGTTGTCAGTCAACAAATTATTTTTTATTTTTGACTGACAACGCGAACAAGAGTTCCTGAAATCGATTTCAATTAGAAAGAAGAATTAACATCATTTTCTTACGATAAGTGAAGTTTTTGTTACAAATTGTTGTATTTGTATATTATTCATTGCTTCACTGTAGCTAGCTTCATTTTCTGCGCAACAATACATTGTGTTTCACTTTTCTTCAATAAATAAAAAATAAATTTAAGATTTTTATTTGATTCCTTCTAATAGCTTCACCATCTTCTGAGGATATGACACAAACATTTTTAGGAACATCCCCGTCAATCCGACTATCTTTACATGCAACATTTTTCAAAAATCCTGATTTCCTCAAAAATGGTTTTAATGATTTTAACAAACCATATGCTTAAGATAGTTTCATGACAAATGTAATGTACACTTTTGAGATTTCTAGAAATACTCTTAAGTCTTTATTTTGGGTGACTCACATAACTGAAAAATTGTAAGAGAGAGATAAAATCCTTATACAGAAATAAACATAGACCTTGTTAAAACTCCCAGTCTATATCAAATACATTCTTTTGTGGAGTTAACCATTTCAGAGACATAGAGCCATTTTTTTTTTTTTTTTTTTTTTTTTTTTTTTTTTTTAAATTTTCCAATGCTTATACTTTTCCCAAATATCAAGTTATTCATTTTTTTATCTCTTGGCCATGTAAAGAAAACAAAATTTCAAAGACATCACATAGCAATACTGTTAAAACGTTTGACTATCACTTAAAGCCTTTTGTATTTTCATGTGCTCCTTGCACATACAAGAAAACTAGCTATAAGATAATTTCAGCATGCCTCTGCATGACTGAGCAGTTAGACCGCTTGACTCTTAAGCAATAAGAACAAGCTGCTAATGTTTAGCTTAAGTCTTTTTTTATAACAAAAATAGCTTCTATAATCAAAGTTTCAAGTTCAATTTTCAGCATGAAGTGTTGGACTACTACCTTGTTAATATGTATAAAGAAAAACAACAAAATGCTTAATCTAATAGTGATTTATATACTAGTACAAAAAATTGTTTGCCACTTCATAGGCAACATGCTCTCTAAGCCTCATTTGGAACTTCCAGCCTGATAGCAATTTGAATAATTTAAACAGAGTATAATGGTAAATCATAAAAAATGAAAAACACAAGCAAAAGACTACAATATCTTATTTTCCCTAGACATTCCTGGAGATAACGTATGGGCCAGAAGCAGTAACATTAAATTCCAGACCTCATCTAAGAGGCTCAATCACAGACATCTGTGACATTTACTTCTGTTTCCTATAACAATGCGAAGTTACTTAGACCTCTTTACCTTTTAGAAACTCTATTGATTAGCTTCCTGAAGGATGCAGTCCACTTGCTCCTCTGCAGACCAGGACTGGGTTTACTACCATCTTCACTTGTTCCACCCCCAGAATTACTGCCACCACCTCCACCACTGCTGCTACTACCACCTGGTTTGCCACCACCTCTACCACGATGTGTGTCATATAGCTCAGAGGAAAATCCTGAATCTGACGAGAAAGCACGAGCATTAGGTGTAGCAGAAGAAGTGAGGGATGTATCGTTTACAGCAGGAGGTTGTGGAGTTGACGATCCTCCTGCCATCCCAAAGTTGCAGTGACAAGGAGGTCCTCCTCCAATTGCTTCATCGAGCATATTGAATGACGAGGACTCTTCTCCGTGACCCGAGTCTTCACTACTTGATTCAGAGGAGGAACTTGTGCTCACCTGAAATGGTAAGTATTCATTAAATTATTATAATGGATGTGGAGAAACAATGTGAAAATTGTAGAGTAGAAAGGCAATATAAAAATAAGCATTTTCAGGATAGGAATAATGTCTCAGAAGCTTTTCACTACACTACCTATGTCAACATTTAATCCATTATGTTAGGACCAGTATCACAGTTAAAACTTGACCAAATCCTTGCAATAGCTACATAACAAAAATAAACATGGACTTAGTCAATAGAGTGATAGTGCACTGCCAGTTCCACAGCGAGCAGGCAACAGAGTTGAAGATATGTCTGTCTTTGTTCAAGTTTTTCTCGGCAAGGAAGCCAGGTGAAAAGACAATTAGAAATCGACGTTTCGGGAGCATACATCTCTCCCATCATCAGGATATTTATTAAATGTTATAACCACAAATGAATCACTTGATATAACACAATATAAACAAAGACAAAACTTCATCAATATTCGCAATACTTAACAAAAGACAGTTTTCAGTAAATTAAATGTCATGTCAGGAGATGGCAAGAGTATAGAAATTAATTGGTTCAAAGAAACATAACTACTTAACTTGTTATCAAGCTGTATACATCTGTGCTCCTTAAGTCGACGGATTTCCATTTTAAGGCCGGTTTCCAAGAGGAGCTGGACTGAAATCCAGCATCACGATTAAGTGTGCTCCTCTCAGAGGAAATGGCCAAAGCCTCCTTAACTCTCTGCTCCCGGTAACTGTTGCATTTTCCCAAGATGGTCGTCTCCCAAAAGTTGGCAAAATGCAACAGTTACTGGGAGCAGAGAGTTAAGGAGGCTTTGGCCATTTCCTCCGTGAGGAGCACACTTAATCGCGAAGCTGAATTTCAGTTCAGCTCCTCTTGGAAACCAGAGTTAAACTGGAAATCTGTTGACTTAAAGAACACAGATCTATACAGCTTGATAATCAAGTTAAATGGAAGTTAAATAGACAAAGAATGCATTTGTTAGAAATGGAAGATACTGCATCTTAATCTTGTGTATAAAATCTCAACAGCACTATGAAAGTATCATCTGGCCAGCTGCACTTCTGACTGACTAATGCAATGATCACCATTGGGGAATATAGCTGGGAAAGTTGAACACAACTCATATTTTGTTCTTTTTTGGTGTTGTGCTATGTATCAGATCACCACAATCCAGATAAGAGCAGATGTTCATTTGCCTGGATTTGTTTTCATTCTGAGGAAAAGTGGTGGACCACATGTGCCGAAAGACCACATTGCTAAATTCAACTTTATTTCTGTTATCTCTATGCCCAGACTTACTACAGATTCCTTTGTGCTTTGTATACATAACATGAAGAGTTAGTTAGAATGATCTATTTGTGGGAAAATTTACATACTCATATTTTGAGTTGCAAAGCAAAGATGTGTGAGAAGAAACTTAGCACAGTGAATCATTAATTGTTAAAATGTACTAAGTTTCAATTCTTTGCCTAATTAAACTTTTTTATATTTTTGTGTTCCGCTAAGGAAGGTGCGTACTTCTTTATTTCAGTGCTTCAGATGTGACTACTAACAATATTATTCTGTGTTGAGTGAAAACGAGCAATATTTCAATAAGTCAAGACTGGAAATTTGTTAAGGCTGCAACAGTAACTGGCTGAGGTGACATGTTTCTCAGGTTTGCAGCTCAGAATGATATTTAAGACAATTTTCAAACACTGGAATTTTGAGTAGTTTGTTTTTAGCCTAGTACTTTAAGGAAACATTGAAAAACGAGTCCTGCCCGCCTCGGTAGCATAAATGGTAGCATCTGCCTCACGTTCATGAGGTCCCAAGTTTGAATCTCAGTCAAGGTGAGTTACCTGGATAAGGCTTTTTCCGGGGTTTTCCCTTGTCCTGATAGACAAATGTCAGGTAACTCTAAGTTCCATGGACCCCGGACTCATTTGAGCATCATTTCACCCATTTCATTCATAGTCCGATATGACTTAATGTTGGAAGACGTAAATTAAAAAAAAAGGGGGGGGGGGAGCCCAGATGACATCAATTTCGAAGACAGACTACCACAATGGTGTATGACTCCATATGCAGCCAAACAGAAGATCAAGTGACCCAAACTTCAATGCTTAAAAGAACTGTAAATCTCATTCTGGGCCCACATCCATTCATTTTCTGAGAAGCATATTGCTTTGGCCACCGTCTTCAATTAATTTCATTTTCATTTTAATTCCTGCAGGTAAAAAAAAGAATAAATTATTATAAACCATACTCATTAATCTTTTATCTTCTCTTAATTTATCTGAAAAAATTGAAGGTTTATTTTTTAATTTATGGCATAGGATTTGATTTAAAAGATCACTAATTTGGTTTGTCACCCAAAAATAATACACAATGGTACACAACAACATAGAGGTAACAATGATCTAATATTATCTAGAAGCAAAAAGTAAAACCAAGTCTAACTGTTAAAAAATATGACTTTTGATATTTTGGTATACAAATGTTTAATCTAACAGTATTGTCTTGGACAGTTTCATCTCTTCCTATGTGTAGCCAGGGTAGATATAACATACCTTTACAAATAGAAAGCTATACTCACCTCATCAATGTAGGAGATATAGGGTAATATTGGCAAGCCATGCGGCATCAAGTCAAGAGGGAGAGAAGGCGATGGCGAGGGAGATTCCGAAGTACTGGTTTGGGTCTCAGTCTCAGAGTATGCTCGACGGAAGGAATACTCGGAACGTGTTGAAGGCAGCGGCGAGGAGTGTCCGAGGAAAGAGTACCCTGACAGTCGCCGTGCTCTTCCCAGGCCTCCACTGCAACCTGTACCCTCCAGGTCTGGAGCATCTGTTAGCGACGTGGAAGCTCCTTGGGGCGGGACGGGCCGGATCCAATTGCGGAGGTCCTGCAACGGCGCCTGGAAGCACGACAGCAGTTGTCGCTTTCTGTAAACAAAATCACAAACAGAGCGCCGTAATAATACAAGGTTTGTGACATACTGGAGACTGGCATCTCAGCTGAAAGAGTGCCTAATAAATACACAGAACAAACACCAAATGAGGGTTTGCAAAATTTAACTCAAATGTAGCAACTGCAATAGACCTTTGAGCTTGTGTGCTGTGATATACCGCTTGTAATGCTTTGACAGTTTACTGAAAGCATAACATTTTGTGTTGGCTCACTTGTTACTTAGACAGCAGACCACGCACATGGCGTAACTGAGTTAAGATGGCTGCGTATGCAAGAAACTATGGACAGTTTGTTTTATTGGTTTACTTTTCTTTGTTCTGATAAACCGATATCGAGCCCGCCTTTGCGAGCAGCAATTTAATTACACAGAAGAAAGCTGTATGCACTTTGGATACCGAAATTGCCTACGGTTAATGGAAAAGGAATGGGCAACTTTTAAAAGTTTGTTTGGCACTATATGCTATTCTGGAAGACTCTTGCCCCAATTCATGATTACGGTTGAAACTTGGATCCATTATAACATACCGAAGGCAAAAGAAGTAATCAAAATAGAGTGGTGAAAATGTGTCAAAAACGACTGTTTTGTTACTAAAAGTGATAGTCACTCATTTTTCTGTGAGGGAATTTCCATGATAAAATCCTGATAAATTGCTTGGAGAAAGGAATAGTCATAATTGAAATTATATATTATTCAAATAATAATTGGATGAAAAATTGCCAAAAATGGCCAAGATTGGCACATAAAACAGTATCCTTTCACCAGGACAATGCTTCAACAGCAGTCAGAGTGATCAAAGTACATGAACTGAACTTAAAATTGTATCTCCATTCACCTAGTCTTCCAGATTTTGGGCCATGTGACTATTTCGCATTTCTAATCTTGAAGTTTTGGCTTGGTGAGACAGCATTTTCATCAAATGAGGACGTGATTGTCCCTGTCAATGAGTATTTTGAAAATAAGAGAGATGTTTTTTGTCTGTGGGGTGAAAAAATGGAAAACTTGCGTCTATTTCTTTTATCTACGTCCTCCAACATTGAGTAATATCGGACGAGTCTATGTTGAGAGAAACAGTCTGTTAGAAGTGAAACATTTTTCTTACATTCTAACAGAGTTTTCAATCATCGCATGAATCACCTGAGAATAAATCGCCTGAAGTTCACGATATGTAGGCTGTATTTCTATCTTATAGTGGAAAATGGACACGAGTGCAAAAGAACAATGCGACCTTCGCCAATGAAGTTGGCAATAAACCGCCGCCACTGTGATCAAAATGTTGTCTGTATTAATGCTTCATGCATACATTTATTTTGAAACACGTTTTGAACACCTGTTTTTGAACATGGTTACAACACAAAAACCTCTATGTCCAACAAGCCGAGTTTTATCGGAGATGTATAAACTTGCAAAGTGTATTAGAAGAAAAAAACAGATGAGAAATTTCAGGGGAAAAAAACTTCATGAACACGTGTACATCTGCAAAGAATGCAGTGTTATTTGCAGAGTTGTAATACTTTAACTATGAAATGAACATTTAGTGGCGATAATTGTTAATAGATTGGAAATAGTGTTTGTTTATTAATACTTCTATTGTTTAGCAGCTGGGAGAAGAAAATAGAAAGTGCAGAATTCTGAATGAAATGGGAACGAGGTGCAGCATACAATTTTCTTCCTGCCTGCCATGCTAGGGGTCCCGGGTTCGATTCCTGCGGTGGGGGTGGGGATTTTTCTCCGACCAAGATAATTCCCCATCTTCCCCAGAGTCTGGAAGTATGAATGAGAGTGTGAATGTGTGCGTGATCTAATGATTAAAAACCAAAGATAACGAGTTAACACCTTTGGTATGTTCCAAAGGAGAACTGCCGCCGAAATGACCATAGCAGTTAAAGGCGGGGTATAACTGTAACAAGGAAAAATTTTTTTCCACAGTTCACGTGCAGACTACGGCGTTTCTCTTATAAACAAACGATTTGCAAATTACAAGCTCCAAGAATGGCACAGCTCTTATCATGGTATTGGGTGATGTTATTTGGTAAGTTATTCTCATATGTTTTACATATACTTGTGTACATTAATGATTAGAATTGATATTGAAGATTCGTAGATTCTCTTGTGCCAACGTTTCAAGGAAGGGGAGTTTAAAGTTTAATGTCATTTATCAGGGTAGTTCCTATTGGAAGGTGGATGAAAAATGAAAGTGTCTGGAACTGAGAGTTCTGCGACTTCTTATTTAAGAGGAAATCTCATTATAAACCGAGATTCAAACTTGGGGCCTTTTGAATGTGAGGAAACAAGCTATTCCCACACCATACAGCTGACAAGAGAACTGTCACGATGCTCATACCTGTATTCGCTTGAGAGTTTGATGGCGTCATCTCTACTCTATGTGGGGGCCTGTGTGCCAAAACTCGGGTGCAGAGTACAGCTGGAAGTATTCGAAAACGAGTCCAGAATATGTAGGAACATCCAGGTATAATAACACAGCATTGTACGGGAGGGAGTGTTTACCCTTGACGAGCCGCAGTCTACATATGGCATATGTAAGAAGCGTCGTCCCCAGCACTGGGCACAGAGCTGACGAGGAATGTCCAGCAGCTACTTGCAAGTGATCGCATGCGGCACCTTCCAGGCTTCAGTTTTGGGAGTAGCGGTTCTACCACGCAGCAGATGTTTCGTGTACATGGTTTATATACAGCATGGTTTCAGGTGCGTAGCGGTATCAGTTCAGTGATTGTTCCCTTGCAAGTTGTAGAACTTAGTTCTATTTCTACTCTAGTCGTTATTTAGTAAACTAATACGTATCTACCCCACTTCTGGTTTGTGAGCATGTCTACGGCATATTCAACAGGCCCCGAGTTCGAATCTCGATTTGCGACCGATGGTTTTCATCTCCGAGGCTGTTTCTGATGCTGAATATATGAACGTCGATTACCTTAAGATTACAGGCTCATTTGAGCACATTTCAGCCATTTCATTCACTTTCTCAGTATGTCCTATCAGGTTAAACTTATATACAAAAAGTACCTCTGCCTGTGCCATTTTACAGCCTACTCTATGCACTAATGAATGTGTACTTACTCGACAGAGCTCACAGGAGCAGCTGAGGAAGATGTCGAGGGTGCAGCGGTTGTCCTCTGGTCCGCAGCGTACTCGCCAAAAGCTGCCTTCGTGTACGCGCAAACAGAACACTTCTTGCGCTTACAGGCAGCCAAGTGTTTCATTCCCTTCTTGAACTGGTTATTCAGCGAAGCGCTCTGGCGGGCTATGAACTTCAGCTCGCTTACCTGTATAAAAACACTTATGTATCAACACAATAAATGTATGCACTTGAAATTTATAAAAGTGACCAAATTGTGCTTTGTGTAATGCTACGAAAAGCAGGGTTGGAAGCAAGGGTTTGCAATACTTGAGTAGCTCATCCAAATTCATTCAAGAATGTACGCTTCAAACCATGTTTGAGACAAACTACGTAATTGACACACCATGCAGTCATACACTACCTCTACTTATAATATTAACAATTCAGAATGTTTATTTCAATTTGCTAGCTTATGGTAAATACTATTTACATAATATATATTCAGAGCTGCCAACTCATATCATAATAATTATTGGGGCATACGAACGATTGTACAAATGTCCGATACCGAATATTCACATTCCATAAAATGAATATTTTAACAAACCATTTGTTGTGGGAACATACATAATAATGATGATGCATTAAGGAATAATGTCAATAAAACAAACGCCCATAACATCTTTCCTTTCTTCCTAATTCTACAGCAACTGATATAAATATAGAAGGGTTTGGGAGTAAAAAATGGTAGTCATTTATGAGTAAGCTGTTTGATGGTTTGCCAAGAGGTGGCAGCAGCATGCAATGTCAGATTTCTTACCTCTGCTGATTTTCTCTTGTTTCTGGCATGAAAACAATGTTAAGGGACAATAAAATGGCTGACAGTAATGAAGCTTTGTGTGGTGATTCTGAGAAACAAGTGTAATTAATGATCTATTTAGGATTCTATGGATGATTTTAACAGTGATGACTCTGTGAAAGAACCTGACTTTGTCTCAGATAAAAGTAACCTACTCCATACACCTTAAAGTAGTTCCTCTCCTTCAACCCGAAGGTACTTTGGTAACCTCAAAATTAACTCCCAATCAAAAAACCTACATCACCTTCATCCTACATCACTCAATACAAATCCTACCTGCGGTAAAACCCTTAATGGGTGGGCACACAGCAAAAACCTTCTGGCTGTATACAGCCGGCCAGCACGAGCGAGCGAGCAAACCTTAAAGTATCCTTCTAGAGGAGTACTAAACTACCTCGAAATCAATCCACCATCCTCAAACAAAAACAGCCATCCTAAACCATCCCGAAAAGAAAACCTATCTGTGGTTAAACCCTATTCTGGGTGGGCACACAGGCTAACACAGCCTGCTAATACCTGCGATGCGATGCGACCTTAAAGTATCAGTTCTGAGGTAAATATGGTTCACATCTCATTTCATGTAAATAATGTTAACTCTTGTACATTAATATTGCTTACTAGCCAATATACGTTATCTACATTTACAGTGTTAAGTGTTATACGACTATACCATTTACTTGCTAATATGTAAGATTTAGAAAATTGAGTAAAACTTTTACGGCTATGAGTACTTGACATTAACAGGTACCAGTTTCTGTTAATGTTATGTGTGTTTTTATGCTTTTCTAGTAAAAAAAATCAATGTTGTCGCAATGATTCTACAAGGATTACACCTCCAATTAAACATGCAGATGATGCTGTAGCAGTTGATGATGAAGAGGAGGAGGAGGAGGAGGAGGAGGAGGAGGAGGAGGAGGAGGAGGAGGAGGAGGAGGAGGAGGAGCTTATTAAAAGAAAAGGGAGAGTACCAACTCTTTTCATACTCAGTTCCAGAAAAAGTATCCAGAAGCACTGCCAAATCAGGCAAATAAACTAAATGACATACGTTCTAGTCTGAAATGGATCCCTCCCATATACCATGACTGGTATACAACATAAAATTTACAAGAAGTAGTGAACGTGATCAAAATGAAGACGAGTAATGTTGCTGATAAGCACTCTGTTTGAATTTAATGCAAACAGCGTTAAGTACCTTCTTAACTGATGTAAATAATGTCAAGTACAACTGCATATTAATAAAAAAACGTTAATTTCTACAGGCACTATACACTTAGAAAATTCTTAAATTGGGAATGGAAATTCTTTAAACATAAGATTATGGGAAATAAGTTTATAGAAAAGTTTATTGTTTTTTGTGTATGCTTAACAAAATAATTATATGATTTTTCTAAATATGCTACGTGTCCCTTACCACTGTTTACTGCCGAACCCTTCAGTATAATCTCAGTGCACCTTAATTTATTTCCTAATACGTTAATCTACCTCCATCACATGCAGAGGAACATAGAGCAGTGATAAAGAAAATCCAATTTAATAATTTAATTCCATGTCAGTAACTAAATGTCTGAAGTTACGAAGTCTGAAGTTGACAATTCGTACTGTTTCCACTCTGGAATTTTATGCTGGCATCCTATTTAGAGGAAAAAATGAATTAACATTAGACATTCTTTACTTTTCTGAGACACCTAATAGAAAAATACAACCCCTTTTGTTCTGTGCTGAGTTCTTGTTACAAAATTACTTCGTCAAATTGCTCGCTGTACCCTCGATGGTGTAATAAATACGTATGTTAATATCCTAGTGGGACATTAAACACTATCTACTGTAATATAGTTAACAAGCACTAGTTACTTTGGACTTTTTTATTTAGGGTTCACTAACCTTCTCAATATTTTACATACATGCGACCAGTTTACTGCACTACATGCATACACATGTTCATGGTATTTAACCTTACCAACCTTACCAACCTTAAATTAATTCTTATCCCCATGACCATTCTGTACAACAATTGAATACAGAAATAAAGTGTGCAGGTTTAACAGATACTGCTGTTTATGCAAAATCGTTTATTTTATCACGAGATAATCATGTAAATAATGGTTTCAAAATAAATTTCGTGTTAGTCGAACATTTCTAAGTATGTACAGGACCCAACGTTAATTCACAAATGTTAGCAACATATAATTATTAGTACACACAATTTAGTAACAGAAGGAATATACTGCGGAGTATTTTTAATACAAAAATTAATAAATACGAGGTACGTCCAGAAAGTAAGTTCTGTTTGGTAATAAAATTAAATAGTGTACAGATGCACAAAAATTACTTACTGCACAAAATTCTACAACTCTTAAACTACTTTTCCACATAACTGCCGAAATTTTGCAGGCATTTGTCATAGCGAGGCACAAGTTTTTGTATACCTTCTTCATAGAAGTTTGCTGCCTGTGTCTTCAACCAGTTGGAAACATTTTCTTTCAGCTCTTCGTCATTGTTGAAGTGTTGATCACCAAGGAAAGATCTGAGATGCAGAAACAGATGAAAGTCGCTAGGAGCGAGGTCAGGGCTGTACGGGGGGTGGTCAAACATGTCCCAGCCAAATCCCTGTAGGATGTTTTTCGTCGCATTTGCAGTGTGTAGTCGTGCGTTGTCGTGAAGAAACACAACACCTTTTGACATCGCAAATTGGCCGATAAATTTCAATTGGTTTCACTTTCCTAACATTCAGAAAACGAATCACAGATCTGATATCACAAGCGGCGGGATTTTCAGTCATCACCGAGATTGGAAACAAGCACAACAAAGCGTATGTGGCTGACAGCGATCTCACAATGGCGCACGTTTCTTCTCCTCGATACAGAGCGTCTATCGCGCATGTGCGGAACTGCGATCGCAGCGCTGCAGCGGAGATAAATTGAAACGGAACTTACTTTCTGGACGCCCTTATGTCATAACTCATTTAAACTGTAACAAAATGAACTTTACTAATTATTATGTCCATTCGCAGTACATAAATCAGTTATTGAACTACTTTAAGCATAGTAAATAATAATTAAGTCTGGAGATGACTTAGGAATAGTGGTATAAATGTGACAGCTAGAAATACTCTAGGAATTGTCGGGAACACATTAATATTACAGGAATGCAAAAAGCAGTTGTTGAGTGCTTTGGAATAAGGTAATGTAAACCAAACTTCGTTTATTTAGCTAATCAACTTGCCATAGAAAGCAAGGCCAAGCTACGATTCGAACTATTCCTACATCGGTCGTTTGATAAATCTGGTAAAAAAAAAAAGAATTTTTTGTTTGTGAACACCTTATTTCTCGACATAGTCTCCACCGATAGCTATACACTTGGTCTAGCGATGTTCCAGCTTTTTCATCCCGTCGTAAAAATAGATTCCTCAAGGTCTGCAAAATACTCGTTGACAAAACTTGATGAAATATTTGATGAAACTTTCTTACTGCCAAGCCAAATTCTCTAGTTTGGGAACAGGAACAAATCACTTGGATTAAATCTGATGAATAAGGTGGATGAGGAACCAATACAACGCCCAACTCATACACTTTCGCCACTGCGATTGCTGTTGTGTGCGATGGTGCATTATCTTGCTGAAAGAGAACTTTCTTGCGGTTCAAACTCGGTCTCTTTTCAGTCAACTGATGTTGCAAACCATCCAACAATGAAGCATAATAGGTTCCAGTTATGGTTCTGCTTTTTCCAAGTAGTCTATGAGGATTAGAGCTTGAGAATCCCAAAAAAGTGGCCATCACCTTACCAGCTAACAAAATGGTCCTTGTTTTCTTTGGTGCACTTTCACCAGCCTTTGTCCATTGTTTTGACTGTGATTTGACTCTGGTGTGTAATGATGGATCCACGGTCACAAATCGGCGCAAAAGGTTTTGCGGATTGTGATTATACATCGCCAGACACTCGGTAGAAGTGTTCTTCCGGATGCATTTTTGGTCGACTGTGAGCAATCGTGCCACCCATCTTGCACACAGCTTCTTCACTGCTAATTTTTCATGCACGAATATTGTGCACTGCTCAGTTGAGATGTCTACAGTCTGAGCAATCTCAGGAATTTTGATTGGGGGTCTTGCATAACCAGATCGTAGATATTTTCAATGGTGTCCTGTATGGTTACCTCAAATGAGCGACTAGAGCGCGATTCATCTTCGGGCTTCTACGACCACGTTTAAATTCATTGATTCAAAATTAAATGGTCTTCAATATTGGTACAGAGTCCGCGTAAACTTCATCCATTTAAGTTTTGACTTGTGCGGCAGTCCGGCCCTTCAAATTAAAATATTTAATAAGAGCCATTTTCAATAGCAGCTATTACGCTGACCAGTTCAGACGGCAGTCAACAATGAATTGTATATTGTAGCGCATTAAAATTTTCTGTAGAATCTTTTCAATAATCAGACTTACCACCCACAAAGTTGCAACACAAAATGCTCCATCTCTTCATGGAAATTTACCTGAATTATCAAACGAACCTCGTATTAGCTTACAGCAGCCTTGTCTATCGGTAAGCAAATGAGTCCATCATCCACTCATCTCCCCGCTCTTTACTGATTTTTTCCTGTCTTGCTTTCACACTCAAGTCCTTTATAGGTATAACTTAATACATCATCCAGGAATACACCGCTGGTGCTTGGCTGCAGATAAAGTTCAACTAAAAATGGTAGAATTATAAGCATGTCTGAGAACCACTCAAAGCATGCACCTGCTTGGGCTAGAAAGATATTTAGTCTATTACTTTCTCGCCATTTTCGATTTGGGGGGTGGGGCAGTAAGTCATAAAACAGTTGCAGCTGCAGCAGTATGAAGCGGGTATTCTTGCATCACCGGTTCCTTGTACTACTGAGAAGAGTACTTTCACAAAGATGCAGTGTTACCAACGAGCTCGTAAGAATAGCAAAATTGTATCTAATTTGGGCAAGGAAGCATCCACAATATACCCTAAACAAGGAAAAGGCATTCACCAGAGTACTCGAAGTTCATTCATGAGGTACCAAGTTAAGTGATGGTTTCATGTTATCACCAATTATATTAAAGAAGTATTAACATCTGAGTAAAGTATCATAAACGTACGAGGACTGATCAACAAAGACTGAGACTGATCTTTTTCCACAGATGTTTTATTACTGCAATTCAATGTTTACATGATCTGTTTTAAAGTAATTCCCTCCTACTTCAATGCACTTTTTATAGCGTCTCTGCCAGTCTTTGAACACGTGCTGCGGACCATTCTTTGTCAGGTCCTTGAGAATCAACTCACTTTTCATGAGCACTGCTTCAGAGTTCTCAAATCGAATACCCCTAAGCTTCAATTATCACCGGTGACGAGTCATGCCCGCATAATTATGATCCTGAAGGAAAACAAGCCAGCACAGTGTGGAAATCGCCATGTTCTCCAACACCAAAAGAGGCAAAAGTTGTTCCATCTGCAGGGATGTGGCACTCTGCGATCATCTTGGCCTCCTGGTTAGGAATGGTGTACACCTCCAGCCACTTGAAGCAGCAATCCATGACCACTAACAGATACTTGTTACCCCTTTCAGATGCAAAACACAGTCCCAGCTATGTTGATGGTAATGTATTCAAAGATGATCACATTTTTTTACTGTAATGGAATGATTTACCAGCATGCAGTTCCCCCTCACACTACTGTTACAGCAACATACTACACGTCAGTATTGGCTACACTGAGGAAACACATTGCAAAGAAACGAAAAGAACTTTCTCGGGCTGGGTGGCGACTTCATCATGACAATGCACGGCCTCACGTCGCAAATCAAGTCATGCAGTTTCTGGCTCGATTCAAGATTACCTGTGTACCACATCCACCTTATAGCCCCGATCTTGCAGCCTGTGACATTTTTTATTCCCATCACTAAAGGCAAAGCTTAGGGTACTCGATTTGAGAACTCTGAAGCAGTGCTCAAGAAAAGTGAGACGATTCTCAGGGACCTGACAAAAAATGGACTGCGTGTTCAAGGACTGGCACAGACGCTATAAAAAGTGCATTGGAGTAGGAGGGGGCTACTTTGAAAAATATTCTGTAAACATTGAACTGCAGTAATAAACATCTGTGAAAAAAATGAGTATCAGTCTTTGTTGATCAGCCCTCGTAAATGATACAGGAAAATAAATATTTACCAATTCGGTTACAATAACATACTAGTTTATCTAACAAAACTGAAACGTTTATCACACAAACGGACTCTGGGTATCTTCTAACTTCGACCAAGAAAATTAAAAGAGCGTTCATAAAACCTTCCTTAAAGATGCTCTGCTAATAAAATGTCTCGGAGAGCTGCTAGTTATACAATACTTTACGGAGACTCGGATAGCTTTTTTCGATATTTACGTCTGAATAAATCTTTATCAACCTGGTGCAGTCTTCACTTACGTGAAGAACGTAAGTAGTTTGTGTTTCAGGAATTTGTGTTAAAACAGCGACATTTGAAATTCAGTAAAGTTATATGTACAAGCCCTGCATTGTGTTTCATTGTAAAGCAACCAAATCGCTTTATTTTATATATACTGAATATATTTAATGTTCAGAGACAAGCAAGCATACTGTCTTGGACTTCTATGTAACAGAACAAATGAAACACATACAAGCAAGATATGTACATTGGTGTTATTAGCGATATAACCACATGCATGCAAATCGACACTCATACCGGATCAACCCGTGCCAAATCTAAGATGCACTACAACAAAATATGTGCCATCTACATCAACAACTGCATGAAGCTGTACACCCTAGAACATCCACCATGCTTTTACTGAGTAGTCACCTCTTTCTCAAGACCAACAACATTTTGATTGATGCGTTTCTTCTGATGACTCAAGTCGACAATGTAATGTCCTACACCACGACGCTCTTCATTTAGGGTTTCCTTCAGCTTCTCGTTCTGTAATCAAGATTACAGTCTCAGTCTCCACAAGAATGCGTCATGTCTATTTACGAAATATATCCTTCAACCGTAGAACGTGTCCTCGTGTTTTTTAAGTTTCGGAAGTTACCTCGAAAATGTTCTACAATATTTCTCAAAAAATTAGTAGATTGAAAACTAAAAGGCTACACATGATAAAAATATTATGCTAACCATTTCAAAATAATCCTATTTAAAGACATCTATGACAATATAACAATGCACAATTAGTATTCATAAACTTGGACATTTTATAATGCACATAGACTATATAAACTATGGGCGTAATCAAGCCACCTTTGGGATATTTCATTTTTGTCATGAATCACTTTATGTAATAATAAGAACCAATCCGTGTACCAAATGATTGATTGTAGGTTACCTAAATTCAAGGTAAAAATAAATAGCGTAAAGAAACATTTATAGGAGAATTTTTAAAATAAATTAGTTCAAAGAAAGTGTTCTATGTATTTATTTAATTTTTAAACTTAACAAAACTGATTTTTATAAAATCATCTTGATATCGATACTCTCCTGAAAATTTTAGAGATGTTATTAGCACCTCTAACATAAAGACACTGAATAGTGAAAAAATTGGTGTTTAAAAATTTCTGAAGCTTAACAGAAAAGCGTAGTAGAGAGATATAAACATAACAAAAAATCAGAGGAAAACAAATACTTATAATTTTTAATATTTGATGCCAAATTTTGTGGTACATTTCTGCCAAGTTAACATGGTTTGTCTATTTTATTACTAGACAAACAAAAACTTACATAGGAATTTTGAAGTTTTTGGATAGATCACTTAACTGCGTGATAACGTAACACCGATGAAACGGTTAATAACAATACTTATTTCACATTAACCCAAGATCCAACAATAATAAGTTACCGAAAACTGCAAAAGCAAAATACGCCCTCGTTATCATGAAGCTGTTTTCTAAATTTTCTGGTTTGGTTCAGTTCGAACTACCATAACTTAGAGGATATGTTTTGTCATACCTTCCCTTCTGTATTCCAAAAGTAAAGACAAAATAAAGATAACACACTTAAATAGGAGTACTTACCAATACGTCCGGCCAGCATAAACATGTGAAAGATAATCTTTAAATAAATACATAGATAAAACAGAAATCGTTTGTCTCGAGTGTTCAGAAAAGATTATAGAGCTTCCGTTGGCCATTGTAGGGAAAATGACATGCTTTATTATTATAAATTTGTATCATACAAACTGGAGCGATTATCTATATGGAGGCAAACACAACACGGGATTTTTTTCATTGTCTACGTATTTACTGCAACGTATTTTATTTTCACACGCAGAAATAATGTCAATAGAAAAAAAAAAAAAAACAATCTGGTTTCCTGTGTGTTCACGTGTATTTGGCGTATAAACGGGTAGGAACATTTTAATAATCTTCACAAGAAGAAGGCTATTTATTATCCCTCAGAATGAAATTCCTCATTCCAATGTGGATAGAAAATTTGTTCTTCCAAAACGCAGTCTAATATTAACGAGTCATGTAAAACAACAACAGCGTTGGACAAAGTTAATCAAATTATTTGTATTAATGTAAGACTGATATCAACATTTTAGAAAACAAATATTTTGTGAGATGGAGAAAGATGCAGTTAATCCATTCCATTTTTTCAGAAATTGAAGAGAGAGAAAAAGGGCACGAAAGTTATCAGCTATTTGTACTGTTTTAGAACTTCTTAAAATGTCAGGCTAGATCTGTAAATTCTTCCTGTAAATTAAATGTTTAAAAAATCAGCAAAGTGCTTGATATCCACAATCCTTTCTGTTAAAGTATTAATAGCGGGTTGCCTTATGCTGTGTAAGAAACTCGAATCCTAGAATCAAAAGCGTTTTAGAAAATATACATTAAATTTAACAGTTGCCGGCTTTTCTTAAACAAACCATGTGTAGTTTATTCCAAAACGTGACACCTCTACCTCAATGCTGTGTCAAGGGTGGCGTTACCTTGAGATTTAGGTTTACAAGGCAGAATCTCTACAAAATAAAGGAACCACAAGATTGGTTACATTGCCTCTAGGCGATGTTTATGTGGGTCGTCTTTTATTGGCTAATGATTACAACCTAGCGGCAAAGGAGAGCAGTTCCCTTTGTCATATTTTGGCAAAATGTATAGATGTGTTGACATAGAGTTTAACAGACACAAGAGCTTCGTAGTTGACATATGAAATAACAGGAAACGTGTTCAATCACTTGTATTATTTTCTTTATATGAATCAACGCTCAGTTGGCTTGTTGATTTATGTATCATCAGTATTCTTATTTTTTCTGTTCGTTATTAAGGGACCTTACAGAATAGTTTGGATAGATAATGAACAATGGATGGCAAAGAAACTAATCTGAATGTAACACTCAGTTTTAATACCATTTTAAGCATATTTATTTCTAGTTTTTATTTTTTATTTACATAAAATGAAAAGGAATCGCTAGAAGTATCTAATCCTCGCGGGCCTGATATTTGTAGCCACGGGAATCGAGAAAATAATATTAACTGATACAGCATCGATGAAGCTTCACTATATCGACCGCTCAGGGAGCAGCGAAGAGCTTCAAAACAAACCCACACAAGGTGAAAGTTCGTTGACCTCAATATAGCTTCCAGCTGATTTGAATATTATTCCCGTCAGCAAGGGAATTTCTAATAGAGAATTAATTGTAACCTCCGTATCAATGTTGGCAGAGGGGAAATGCAAGCCATAATGGCTTCCATAAATTGGAAGTTTCCTCCCACGTATTCGCTTTGCGTTGCTATTGTACATTTGTTTCATGAAAGCATACTTTGTAATCATTAAGAATATCGAAGAAAAATCAGATGTGCACACTTATATCATTTTCTATGCTCACTCTTGTATACATTATTCTTACTAAAGCTTATTCCTCTATTTTTGTTAAAAAGGTACTTGCACAAATTGTTTCACTGTACATTTTCTTGTGGATAAGGACTATTACGGCAGGCTTTAATCAACAATGAAGGTCCTATGGTACCGGACGCCTTAGGTTTCTCTTTTATTAGTAATATCTGACAGTTAAAAAAACTATAGTTTTTACAAACCTTTTATTCCATATTAGATCACTTAGTAAATTATACTTTTGAAATAAATTATAATAATTTAATGTTACGTGTGTCTCTGCATTTTATGGATTTTTACAACGGGAGTGTGGTATGGGAGAGTAATTAGTTTTGTTATGTAATACACTTCTGGATTGTAGTTTATGTTTATTTTTCTTTGTAATGATCACACTTGTAGAATAGGACATTCCCTCCAAGGTTGGCACAGTTTTCATGGGCTTAACGTTTGCTTATACAACACTGAATTCATTCTTAATCACCCTGTTCTCCACAAATTATACAATTTTTTTGCTTTTTTTTTTCCCTTGATAACCTGCTTAATTCCGGACACATTTCAATGTCCTCGATACAATTTTCGACCTCTTTGCAGTTTTCCTGGGCTTCGGTTTTAGTTGTTTATTCTTTTCTATTTCTTTAAACCTGGTCACTTTTCCACAATTTGGGATTCATATGGAGTTGAAGTAAATATTTCACTCCGTTCTCGGTGCCTGTACGAAATTCTTTATAATATACGAGGGCTGTTCAATAAAGAATGATCACACTTTTTTTTAACAACGTACCTTTACTCATCCTCATAATTTTGATAGTCCTTCTCAAAATAGTCTCCCCTGAATGCGATGCACTAGTCCCAGCGTTTCTGCCAGTCTTCAAAAACATGCTGGAAACCATTTTTTCAGAGATCCTTCAAAATAGCCTCCGCAGCCTTCACCACTGCTTCTGATGATAAATAATGCCTCCCAGAAGGCGTTTCTTCAAGTTAGGGAACAGATAAAAGTCACATGGGACTAAATCCGGACTATAGGGAGGCTGAGGGATGCACTTCACGTTGATTTTTGCAAGATATTCAGCAACAATATTGGCAATATGCGACCGCGCATTATCGTGGTGCAGCATCCAGCCTGCTTCACGGAAATGTGGTCTTTTGCGCCTCACATGGACTTGCAATGTTTTCAGGACATCCCTGTAGTATTGTCCAGTTACTGATGTGTGTGCATGTACAACATGCTGATAAACCATTCCATGAATATCAAAGAATGAGATGACCATAACCTTCCCAGCAGAAGCAACCACTTTTGCTTTTTTTTTTGGGGGGGGGGGTTTGGTGATGAAGGAGATTTTCACACTGAGCTTTGCTGTTTGCTCTCAGGATCAAAATAATGTATCCAAGTTTCATCAGTAGGGATTGCGTTTGAAAGACACTCCGGATCTTCCTCTAACATCAACTTTAACTGCATGTTACCTCCATTACAGCGGTAGGCGATACTGAGCATGTCTGAACTTACCTGGTTCTCACAGGCGGGAACCAGGAATACCAACAATGAAACTACTACGGCGTGTTTGTTTTACATTAAGCTAACAGAATATAATAAGATTGAATTTTAGTGCGAAAAATTATGCCCGTAAAAATATTATGATCATTCTTTGTTGAACAGCCCTGGTATTAAATATAAAGCAGGATGTTTCATTTTAGTTAATTGATGGAAATGAATAATTTCTTCATACTAGCCGTATACAGGCCAAGCTTTATAACAGATAGGGTCAACATGAAAAATTCAATGCCATGGCCGGGACTTGAACCATGGGTCTCCTGGTTTCCGTCCAATCGCTCTAACCCATTGAGCTATCATGACCAACTTGCCGTCCTGATATTAAATTCTCCATTTTACTTGTATATTTCCCCGGTTAACCAGTAGGGGCTCTCGCATTCGAGATACACTGTTTGTGGCGACTTACTATCTTAAGTAGTTGAGTCCCAGGCTTCATCAGTGAACTCTTATTATTTTAGTTAATTGATGGAAATTAATCACACTAGCCGTATACAGGCTAGGTATTGGATTGATAGAGTCGGCATGAAAAATTCAATGCCATGGTCGGGATTTGAACCAAGGAACTACTGGTTTTCATCCAGTCACTCTTGCCCATTGTGCTACTATGGCCAATTTGCCATGTCAATTGGAGAATTTAATGTCAATTGGAGAATTTAATGATATGATGACAAATTGGCCATGGTAGCTCAATGAGCAAGAGCGACTGGACGAAAACAAATAGATCCGTGGTTCAAATCCCGGCCATGGCATTGAATTTTTCATGTTGACTCTATCTATCAAGGATGTTTGATGCTTATCGAAATGTTTCACTGCCATTGCTGGAGAATGGTGAGATTATGTGAATAGTAATTTGCTTTTACATTTATTTATAGTTAACACCATGTTGCCTTCTTCCGAATTTCTTCTTATTCTACCCATTTCTATACGGAACAAAGGATAGACTCATAACTAGAGAGATAAGCCGAATAGTTCTTCAATAATCCATTAAGAAAAGACACGCGAGGTTGATGCATATATTTTGTTTTAATTTATTTATTTCTGTTAATGTTTTCATTACAAATGTTTACACAGAACAGGATCTGGCTGTCCGAAACCACCCGAAAAGCGCTTAAGAAGAAAACAGTGCCCTAAATTTTGTATGTTTTGTATTAAAGATATTCCAATCCCACAACTTAGACATGAGATAATGTATCTGGTCACACCAGTCTCTAATCAACACCTGGCTAGCTTATCCAAGTAAACTCTCATCGAAATTTTCTTTGTTACTATACGTCTATTTTAAAATTTATTTATGTCTATTTGCTCTTAAATTGATGTAAGCAAAATTCAGCTTAACAAAAGATAAGGGGAAAAGTGCAACAAGTTGCTCTGTTTTCATCACTCAACTAATTTTTAAAATACTCATTCCACGTAATATCCCTAATTCTAACTTACCTCCTTCTCTAAGGATTCTTTCTCAGCAGCTATTGCCGTCACTTGACGAACCACTTCCTGTCGAGCACGCTCCAGTCCACGACGAGTCGCTTCAGATTCTGCAGCCTGCCGTTTCAGCTACGTAACATCAAACATTAAATTAAGAAAAACACTGAAAATTACCCAGGAAAAAAAGCTGCTACCCATTAGGTCCCTATTATCTTGCTTAAACTACTTAATATCCCATCTTTTTACATTAAGGGGGAAAATGGGTTATTATTGTAATTTATGCAACAAGTGGATACTATTGATACCGAAATTAAGGTTTGCCAGAAGTAAAGAATCATGATGGATGTCAAAGGAATGTTGGTTCTTTATTACAAAACGGGCAAGGCCAGTTGAGTTGGGGGAAAGTTGTTATAACAAAAGCAATGTAAGAAACAGTGTCCTTGGCAGTTTTCTAAAGGGGCTCACTTGACTTGTAAGAATAGGGTATTCTTTGGATCATTCAATAATGGCATGACAAAACAGCCACAAAGGGATTTTGGTTGAATGAAGAGGGTTTTCCTGAAAGTGAAAGTTACATATACACCCACGCGCATCTGTGGTCATTCAGAACAGTCTTCGGCGTCAGGCCGATTAGAGCGGTCCGAGGCGTGAAGCCTATTAGGGCGGTCCTCTTGTTCTGTCTTGGGTATATATGAGGAACGAATAAAGTTTATCAAGTAATAAACATTCTGCCGTCAGTAACTCTAAACAGAGATTGGTAACCCTTGGACGGCAACTTTCATTTCGATGTTCTAAAAAAAAAGAAGCAGTGAATAAATAAGTTGGAAACTGGCATTCCAGTGTCATTAAATATCCTTCTCACACACATCCACGCATACCCTGGGAGAAACATCATTGTTTTATCCTGAGCTAAACAAAAGTATTTCAAACTGTATTGTCAAGTGGAACATTGTTCGCCACATATACTGCCTCACTATTGATGACCATGGCACGAGGTGTAATATTAAGATTGTCCAGGGGTGAAAGAATATCTTCTTATTCAATCTTAGTATTATAAACTGCAGGAAACATCAAAGTGATTTGGCATGCATAGCTCATGTTGCATGCACTCTGTTGAAGTACAGTTGAACTAAACTCGGCATCGGTTCATGACACTCGATTCAACTGTCTCTATTATCTACTGTGTACTAAAAATTGTCTACTATCAACACAATGTCGACAGTCCGCTGGCACTAGTTAGCTCCTCATACAAAAGGAACGTTCTAGAAAAGGAACCTTCCGAAAACTATCAAAACAATTCTTCAGGAACTGCAGGGAGGTTGCATGAATGGCTACTGTTTTGCCCACGTAGACGAGCGGCCAAGCGCTGACCCCGGATATACACAGATTTAAGAATGATAACTTTCATAATGTGAATGAATGTGTAGTGTTTAACGCCCGCTTTTACTACATACGGCACCGCAGGCGGTGACACTGATGATACATGAGATGAAGATGGAGCACCGGTGTAATGAGATGGCGGGGGAAACCGGAGAAAACCCGCCCCAGCGCCGTGTTGTCCATCACAAATCTCACTTTGTGGTCGCCTGGGATCGAACCCGGGCCGCCTTGGTCAGAGACAAGCGGTCTAACCACTGAGCCACGGCGTGGCCTATAACTTTCATAAATACTATATATTTAGCACTAAGGTAATATTTTGAAATCAAATACTTGAGAACAAAATAACACATTTCTACACTTGTATATTCCTATTTTTATGCATCTCTCACACATTTTCCACATATGAATTACTTCATTCCCACAGCGCCCACAGATTTCATTGTACCTTCACATTTTTCTGGGCCCATTTGAGCATCATTTCACCCATGTAATGCATCCTCCGATATGACTTAATGCTGGAGTACGTAAATAATTAATAATAATAATAATAATAATAATAATAATAATAATAATAATAATAATAATAATAATAATAATAATAATAATAATAATAATAATAATAATAATAATAATAATAATAATAATAATAATAATAATAATAATAATAATAATAATAATAATAATAATAATAATAATAATAATAATAATAATAATAATAATAATAATAATAATAATAATAATAATAATAATAATAATAATAATAATAATAATAATAATAATAATAATAATAATAATAATAATAATAATAATAATAATAATAATAATAATAATAATAATAATAATAATAATAATAATAATAATAATAATAATAATAATAATAATAATAATAATAATAATAATAATAATAATAATAATAATAGAATCAACCACCTTAATTTAATTCGCTTTGCCCGCTGTTGCAGCGTTATTTATTTTTGCCCCTTGCTAGCACTGATTAACTATCATAACAAGGAGGATTATGGATGTAAGAAAGCTTGTATTTTCTTATTGTACAAGTTTCTGGCGCAATTTCAATACACATTAGTTATAAATCTGTCTTAAATGAACTTAAAAAATAACAAAATGTGAGAATATAAATGTGTAAATATTTTAAGTTTAAACCTTGATGACAAGTTAACTTGGAACAACCACATTGAAAAAACTAGCAAGTAAATTAAGCTCAGGACTTTTTGTGTTGCGATATTTAGCCAATTTTCTTTCAGTAGATACTAGTAAGTTAGTGTATTTTGCATTAATATATTCACACATTTCTTATGGCATCGAGCTGTGGTGACACACTTCCAAATTAAACTTCAACAGAATTTTTCTCCTACAGAAAAGAGCTATTAGACACCTGGCAAAAATAACACGTACGAGTTCATTCAGGTCGTATTTTAAAAAATTATACATGATTACTCTTCCCTGCATATTTATTCTGCGATCAATACTTTTTGTACATAACAGGAATATAACCTCCACTAATTCCATTGTGCACACATATGAAACAAGGGGAAAGAATAACTATATAGTTAAAGGTCACAGGCTAAAACCTTTTGAAAACAAGTCCCAATACTTTGGTCCAAAACTACTTAATAAGCTTCCGGAAAGCCTAAAAAATACTGTGTCAGCTGTTAAGTTTAAATCTAAACTGACTAAGCTCTTGTTAAGCAGAGCTTATTACAGTATAGATGAATATTTTGATGAAAACTTCGATGATTTTGAATAATTATGTCATATATGTCTGTGCGCGTGTGTGAGAGAAGTAAAACGTAATATAAAATGTCTGTATTATGTTATAGTGAACAATAAATTGATTGATTGATCGATTGATTGATTGATTGACATGGAGCAATTACATACCTCCTTTCCTCGATTTCTCGCTTAGACTGAAGAAACATAATCGTATTACACACTTAACTCCCTCAGTTAACTTCTTCGCCTACAAAGGCCGTTCCAACACAAACAATACACTACCACCCTCTAGGAAGCAAATTTTGAAAAACTAATCCGAGTGGCCCACCAATCCGAATCACCCGCGCTTACCTTAATTCTCGAAGAAACATCTTTATGTTGTTTTAGAATCATCAGAACGTTTGAGGAATCACTCGTTCTCCTGAACTTACCTGACGATATGCTTCGTTTTTCTCACGCTCCAGTTTGTCCTTCCACTGTCCGAATTTTTCCTTCTCTGCCCGCAGCTGAAAATAGCGAAAACAGATACACGTCAATTTATTTTCAGGTTCACATACTTAAAGAAGTTAACAAATAATGATTGGTTTGGAAATTTGGGAGACCTGTATACAAGAAGGAAAATTTGTCCAAAAAAAATCCCCAGTACAATCTGAGAGTACAAGTCTGCAGAGGTAACTGGGGACCATAAACATTTTTGGAAGGCAGGTGAACAGTTGTTAATCTAAGAAAATTTATGGATTCTCAGTGTTTTGCATGGAACAGGCATGCCATTATCTAAGGTAAGTATACCAGATCAACATTTTACTCTCTAATGAGAAAATAATGTACTTCAAATGTCGATACCACAACTTATGGCTCAGCGGGATAATTATAAAAACAGTTAAGCCTACTCTATTGCCCCATTGTCTCTCTACCTAAAAGAAGATATATAGTAAAAGCAGTTCAACAAATGTTTATCTCAATAGGAATAGGCGTTTGTAAGAACAGTTTCACTTAAGTATGTAAAAAGTTATGAGAATGGAATATCTAAGACTTTTATTGTTGCACATTAGACTACAAGGTCGATATTACTGTAGATCTCCTTCTGTTAGACTAAACCCCCTATACCTGGTACAACGGTGAAGAACTGATTGATATCAACTGTCAGTGCAATGTATGAAATAAACATTGATGACGGAGCAGTTAGTGGAATGAATGGCGGGGGAAACCCCTCCTAGGCACCGTTTCCTCCCACAAGCGGTCCCATGGTATCAAACCCGCAACTTGGTGGAATAGAGCGATCTAGCCACTGAAGAAAACCTTACTACATAGAAATTGTGGACCCCATTAAAAGTATTCAGTTAATAAATTATATATTTGTGCTGCTAACATTTTGTGTTAGGCAGTCTTTGAATATTAAAATACTTATACCAGCAGAAATTGGCATTCGCTTTCTTCTAGAAGGTCATGCAAAAGCATGATATCGACCTGCATTTTAAACATCTGAATATCGTCCTCTCTATGATTAAAAGTAAAATTTTGTGACAAATGAAAATGCGAAGTTTAACTGAACTCACTTTGTCACCAGAATCATTAGCCCAATGCCAATATAAAATCACACATTTCTTTCCGTAACACCGTCTTTGATTTTATGCCTCTGCTGCACTAACTCGCGCTGTTCGTACCTTTTCGATTCACTTAGAATGTTTCGCTAACACTCCCTTTTACACAAGTGTACTTCGCGATTCTAAAAACAACTCCGATACTCACTGGTTGGCTCAAAACTAGCAAGTCAACTGTACTGCACTCCTTGCAGACCGATCCACAACTAAAGTAAATTACAGGCTAGCTTTTGTGTCCCATTTGTATATCCAGCGGGTGGTGGAAGAGATGTTTTCGCAAACCCACATTTCTGAAATCAAAGGACTGGAACATTGTTGAAGTCGATTGTTCCAGATCGGCGAAATCGAATGGTCTGGAGCACCAAAGCGGTGCGACAAAAGGACCATTTCTGGCTTATGATGTCAGTAGCTGTTTCTGAATGTCCCGCTTCTTGCTTCTTTCGACGGCAAACAAGAAAATAAGTGGCATGGGTTGACCCTTTTACGGGAGGCATTCGCTACCACGGTCACAATAAGTAAATTTGTGAGTGAAAATTTACGTGTATTGTCTAGAAGTAAAGAGAAGAAAAAGATTTGTAAGAATGGTTTTTGGAAGAGTACAGATCATGTGTATTCAACACATTGAATCTTTTTCTTTTCTTTCATAAAAAGTTCGATTTTGGTAATGAATGTAACTTGCTATTAAATCTTTAACTGACATCCCATAACATCATGAACTTGAGAATGTGGGTTACGTAAAACAAAGTCAAGACGACACTTTGTATTATGTCCAGGGAAATATTACACTTCAATCAACTTTTTCGTATCTACAAGATTTTTAAATATGCAAACTTCCAATTTTATAAAGGGAATGTGTAGCCAGTGGAAACATTGACACTCTAACATAGTTGAGAGACAAATGATAAACGACTATGGTGATTTTATTGGAACAACCTTATTAAATATGAACGGCAATTTCTGGTGCACTGCAGCGTGTGAAATGCTCTTTAATATTGGCAAGCTGCTATCAATGTTTCGTTATCCGTTGTCAAACCATCCGGAACAACAGTGTTTGAGAGCACTCGCAGGAAACAAATTATACTGTCCAATCAAAACGACCATTCTGCTGCCAAATTCGCAACTTTCTCTGTCACAAAGGCTGGTATTAAAACACTGAAAAGGTCGGTTTTGAAAATGTCGCTACCAGATTCAAATAAAAGCATATGTATGGCAGTCGTAATTACCTTTTCTCTTGTTACACAGCTCCATGTCGTTGATATAAAACTCTATTTTCAGATTCATTTAATTTAATCGTGATGAATATCTATATAGAAACGGTTTCATTAAGTAATATTTGCTGAAATACAATTCGGCTCTATATAACTCAAGTCGGTATATTATAACAGTGACCTCAAATCGTAGACACTAATAGAAAGTTATTATTCCGCACATATTACTTTAATCTAGGTATCTTAAACCATGATGAAAATGTATGTACTTATTTAATTCAAACGTTTTAAAACGAGAAATCGATTTGGGTTCTTTTTGAGGCATTTAAATGTCAAAGATAATGTTACTTTAACTTGCGCAATGTCTGTGAAAATTCTGAAAGCTGATTTTCTTTATAGTCCATGTTTTTACATTTTACCACTTTAAAATATTTCCCATGATGGAAGTTTTGTTCAACCTATTTCAAAATTTCAATACACGTATTTTTACTATAAAGCACAGTTTTGGAATTAAGAATTTATTTATAATTTACGTCCTCCAACGTTAACTCATATCGGACGATGAATGAAATGGGTGAAATGAGCTGAAATGAGTCCGGGGTACATGGAGCTTAGAGTTACCCAACATTCGTCTTTCCGGATAAGGGCAATGCCCGGAAAAAACCTTATCCAGATAACTCACCCTAACCGAGATTCGAACTCGGGACCTCTTGAACGTGAGGCAGACACGTTACCATCTACGCTACCGAGACGGGCTTAAGAATTTAATGATTCACATTAAAAGTACTGTGCTGCTAGTAATTTCCACGGATTGCCGACTTCCCATCACGGAGCTTGGTATGTACCACACTTCTCTGCAGAACTCAACTGACCGACTGATTCATGAACTGCTTCACTGTGCGACTCCTCACGACAGAGCTTTAGAGATAAAGGGCCTTTTAATGTTCAAATGAGCCTGAAATATGTGTGCAGAGTAGCATGCAAAATACTCAAGGAAAAGAAGTAAAGTTAATTTAGAAAGAGTGGTCCGAGGAAAAAGATGCTGAGATTTGATTCCGAAACAAGAACTTTTGGGTGGAATGAAAAGGAACTATTTGAAGAGAGAGGCATTCCAGCGAACTGGAGAAATTGACAGCTGGAAAACCGTCCGGAGCAAAAGATTACCCGTGGTTCATATGTAGAAAAGATGGGAGAAGCAAAGCAACTAAAAGAATAAATAAAGAACTATGACTTTGCAGTTAATGATCAGTTCTTGGGCAGAAAATTATTTGGTTGGAGGTAGTCACAGTCCAGCAACAAGAAGAAACGTGCTAGTTAACAGATGAAGAAAGGAAATAGAGCAGTAGCTATTGGGTGTCCCGGAGGAACTGAATCAAAACGCTCTAAATGGATTTCTGATGAGGTAACAGGAAAAGGTAACTATAAGCAGTGGCGGCTCGCACTGAGCATCTGCTCTCATTTTAATCTTGAGCCATAATACTAATTACACTTTCGAAAAAGGTGTCTTTTTAGGGGGCTTGGCCTATATGCAATGCAATAAATTAATGTTCGTGGATTCTACAGATATGCCCCATTAATTAAAACATGCAAGAGTCGTCACTGGAATGCTTTAGACAGACTGAAGAATAGGACAGCTGTATTCAGTGAAGTAGGTATCTGAGAATTCAACGGTTACAAATATAGTTTAGACAGTAGCTACTTATCCATTATAGATCCCAAAAGTAAGGGAAACAAAGCAACTATTTGCGCAATAACAGTTACCGGTTCTAGACATTCTGGAATACAATCATTCGAAAAAGGGAACTGAGTCTGATGCTACAGCAATAGACTTTCCAATAGAGGTTTCCCCCCCCCCTTTAAAGATCAGATGATTATGTGAAGAAAACAGGATTATATTTGGGCAAAATAAGAAACTGTTAAAAGAAGTGGGAAGAAAGTGGAGAATATAGGCAATAAAGGTAAAGAGGTAAACAAACAAATAATGAATAAACCAGACTTTCCCATGATATACACAAAATCGTAAACATAAGGGGAAGAAACAGAAATAAATAATTCCAAGAGAGTAATTAAGTGTTAATTTTACATTAGAGGAGGATTCGGCACTGCGACTAGATTTACCCTTCTCCGGGAGGAAGAATGAGGTGATAGTAGACAGAGGGCAATCGATCCAAGTAGTCACGATAGTGCACGGGGCAAGGTCCCTACTACTGACCAGTTGGAAACCCCCGGCGGGACAGTACAAGCGGCATCCCTTCCATCATGGATCTGAAAAGACTCACTAGGCCGGCCCGTAAACCGAAGAGAAAGTGTTTACCAGGAGCATATCATCCTGGCATGCAGCGCCGAGGCTCCCTTCGACACTTGTACCATGAAAGAGAGCATCAGATGATAGACCATAAAAGTTATAATGGAGATTAAATGGAGCGGCAGGAAATTCGGGATGTCTGGTGATCCAAAAACCCCGGAGGTGGTTCAGATCCATGGTTCAGGTAGGTCGGCCGCGGGAATAGAACCCGGACCTTTTGAAAGCGGGGTACAGACGAAGAAATTGCGTAAATAAACAACGTTTATCTCAATAAATACGAAGTGGATAGAGGAATAGGCGTTTGTACGAATAGTTTGTACAAGGGCAGAGAATGATAACTAGTAGCTGTCTAATTACTCTTGCAACCACTACATTATGGTAACTGCTCTTCCCTACAGTGAAGTTGAGAGTGATCTAGTGATATCGATGACACGATAACTCAATACAGGACATTTTAACCACAGACTGCCCAAGCTTAGTCATTAAATGTACTGCTCAGAACACTGCACGTAACAAATTCCAAAACAAAGCAGAGTGAGTGTATCTGTAAAACTTGGTGGACAGGATACAGGTGCGCCAGAAGGATGGTATGTCCGGTCCTATGAATCACCTTTACCATTGTTGAAAACACCAGTTTCTGTGTCATACAACCTCTTCCGCTACGGTGCTAAAACAAAACTCAGGTATAATTCAGCTGCTTTACTAAGAAACAGCATTCCATTAAATTCGTTTTAAAAAATTCCCACTTGCTTACAGCGCAAATATATACCAAAATAACGAATTTTATATTTTTAACTGTACACCCTCCACTTTCCATACATTATTCATTCCATTCAAAAATTTGATATCGAAATTTCACCTAAAATTTAGTTTCGAAAGCACTCTGAATTTAAAGTATTGTTGTTATTCACTTTTCAACTAAAAACATTTTGAAGGGTGATGGCATTTTGACTGCATACTCTTTTAAAGGCTAGTAAGAATGGTTGGAACAGATGAACTCTGTTGTATGTTAATTGAACTATTTAGATTTTAAAGACACAAATGGTACGTAAAGTAGGTAATGGAACTGTAGCGAAAGTACCAGAGGCAAATAACAGTGGGCCAAGAGTATGTTGTTCTTATCTACATGTGTAAAACATAAATATTCGTAAATGTACTTCAATTATTTTTTTAAATCGTAATTTTGACTCAAATTTAATTTTTCACATCCCTACAAGATATTGCTGACCATTGTAGAATGAGACTTAAATCAACATCCAAATACAAAGATCAAAAGGCACTACAAAATACAAGAAAATACACAGACGTATGTTATCTGACAGCTTCGAATGATCTGCACTCCAAAATATAGAACGTATATTGTTTTATCACTAGGAATGAAAACAGACACAAATTTTATTCCACAGCTCTTACTGTTATTCTTTGAGATATCTGCACCAACATTCTGAAAAAATAGTTTAATGTTTTCCCATTATATATTCCCATTATATATAATCTAACATTTATCTATAAGCTCTATGGAACCTGGGTCATTTGAGCATCATTTCACCCATTTCATTCATCATCTAACATGACTTATTGTTGGAGAACGTAAATTAAAAATCAAAAAACAAATTATAAACTTAAATATAGTGAGCAAAGGAGGTATTCTAATCTACTTGCTAAAAATTAGATACAAATATTTTATCGGAATGATTTAAACACAATGATGAATAAATTTAATAAAAAAAGTAATTTTAAAAACGAGGTTTAGAAACACTATGACATATGCGTTTTCGTAAATTCTTAGTATCTCAAATGTTGAATCGATAGTCAACCTGAAATGTAGATCTTGTTAGAGGTTGCCACTGATATCAAATACCTTTAAGATAACCATTTACAAGACACTTTTATTATTAGTTTAAATTTTCAAACAGATTTCATACAGCTTTTTCATGAAATAGTCTCCACAAATGCAACACATGGTTTTGAACTTCCCTAGATAAATTGTCTCGCGACTTCGTCGCTCCTGAACTTATCGGTAATTTCAAAACCACTAGTGACATTACCTAAGATTAACTATTTACAATACACTTTTTATTATTGCTTTAAATTTTGAAACAATTTTCTCTTACAAGTGGTAAGTCGTTATTCCTCTTTTCTAGTGGTCATCGAAAGAGGAAGGAAATTTCAAAGTCATCACATAGCAACTCGTTTATAAAACAATCTGATTATCGCTTTAACGTATCCTCCTTATATGTAGAACAAAATGAATACATGTGTAAATAAAAGTGCATCCTTTTTGTATGAATAGTTTACAGAAAGAGTACACAAAGTCATGTAAATGCAACACATCAGATTTCTAGATTTTTTATTACCTTTTCAGCAGTCCAACAGAGCTCATATTCGTTTTTATAGAACCAAGCCTGACATTGTATAACCTTAGCAGCACTTGGTTAGATACGACTTGTTTTTGTTTTTAATGGTACCTCTTCTACGAATTGCGAATCGCCAGGAAACAAGCAACATGAACCTACTTTCTCTTCCTCTGGGTACTCTGCTGACTTTACAATGGCTGCACCTGAATAAATCAGATCTACTTTTGGCATTATTAAATGCTGATGATGTCTTCCAGGAGCGGTAGGCTTTAGTAACCGGTCCGCAAGAACTGGTGTCGTAACATTTCGTGACTTGAATGGACTATGCGAGGCTTCGCCCTAGATTATAGTGCTTCTCATGGAAACTTGTTACGAGGCTCCAAGATGTTCTTAATGAACTGCCGTTTAATTTGTAAGTAATCTCGACAAAATTGTGCCTTCTTACTTTATATTCTCGAACAACATTTATCTGCTAAGAAATATCTTCTATTTATTTATGCATGTATTCCATTAAACGTGCAGTACTTACTGAGCAGTCACTTCGATACTTAGGTGGAGATTGAAGTGTGAAAATTGCCTGAATTTAAAGGTTTACGTGTGTATGAAAAGGAATTCTAAGGACATGTCCGGAAAACTCACGATACACATTTCATTTATCATCAAAATACCTTAAACATATGGCATTTTAAACAAAAATATTTTCAGAAAGTCAAATGTTTCATGTAGGTAGTCTGAGTCGCCAGGTGAATTCTGGGTAGCTTAGTTACATCCCCCAAATTTCCTGACCACCATTTCATCTCCATTATCATTTCACATCATCTTCATCTGGTGATATCTTTCAGGGTAGAAGTTTCGGTGGGTGTCCCGGAGTTGCATAGCAGGATGATACGCTCCTGGTCAACACTTCCTGACCCGGTGAAACATTCTCGCGTCTCTGGACCGACCTTGTAGGCCGTTTCAAGACCCTGTGCGCGGGATGCTGCTTGTATTCGCCTGCCTGGGAGTTTCCAACTGGTCAATTGTAGGGATTGTCCTATGCATTATCGTGGCTTCTTGGGACAACCACCCTCTGTCTCCTATCGCCTCATCCTTCTTCCCGGGGATGCCCCACTTGGGAGGATAGGTACAATAGACCAAGTTTAGACCTCTGAGCCAAATCCCCTCTCTTGCATAGCCTAGGAGGTTTTTAGAGAGGTTTGTAAGGGATTTTGAAGGACAAATCTAAGACACTTCTGTTCTGATTGCTGGTGGGACAAGACATGGCTGGTAGACAGAATAGGCGTCATTCCTGCATCAATGTGACACCGCTGTTATCGCCTAGTGGCGAGGCGTGACTTTCAAAGCAAAGGAAGCTCCCAAATAATAATTTGCATTACAATAAGAGAGAATGACTCAAAGAACTAAGTCTGCTCTTCAGTACTCTTTCTATTGCATTCTGCTGGGCCCTTCTTGCACTGCAAGACAGGACATACTATAAGCAGACATATCCCTGCTTCCCCTTTCCACTCAGACGTCCCAATTTTTCCTACAGCTGTCCCACACTGCGCGAACCTAAAAATGAGAAAGTATGCAATTTACACCTTTTGTTAATAAGTTAAAACTTCGCTAGAGTTTCCTATCTGTCACCACTTTATACCGACCTGCGTAAAATACTATTACTAATGTTATTGAATTTTACTTAGTTGTACTTAAAAGCACCACATAAAACAAAAAATAAACTTTTCTTTACACACTACAAAGACTTCACGTGACAAAATCTATCAGGGCCTCCTAACTGCCGAACAATCACGAATGCTTCCGGAAACCTACGAAGCAGGGTGTTCCAGGTTACGAATAAGTAAATACAAGAAGTTCAATAACCCGAAATTCTTGGGGAAGCGGCGCTTCCAGCACTTCATTGCACACTTCTCCCCTGCGGACATTCATATAGCAGTTTCCATTGATCGGCAACTTCTCCGCAAAAGTGTAAATGCTCACCAAAAGTTTCGAAGTCAGAAGCAGTGTTATCCTTTAATTGAATAATACACACCCACATATATCCTGAGATACGCTTCTCATAGCTTGAGCAGATAGCCGGAATTAGCATAAGACTTCGTGAAGCAATATTACAGCTTCAAATTGGCGCAGCATCGCGAAGCAAACGTTACCTCTTAGTTCCTATTTTCTATTCGTTCTATTCTTGAGCTATTCATAGAGATAGATGCTACAAAGAAACAGACACACATACACACAGACAATCCTGCTTTTTCAAAATTGCCATTTTTGGATTCATAGTCTTAAGATTCTATACATAACAGAGGTGATCACTAACCTCAGTTTTGGGAGCCATAAACTTATGAAGTTAATTTCAAGCAAGCTACACCGTAAGAGTTGTTTGTAAAATAGTTTATAAAACAAGACATTTTTCATGTTATAGCAAATGAAGGAACTTTTTTCTGGCACTACACAGACTATTATTGTTGATATACAAATTAAGGAATGACGTTCTACTTTTGAGAAGGGATTTTTCGAACGTTCATTTTTTCTGTTGTTTTCAGAAATCTGGCTGATAAATGCTAAGGGCAGTTCACACAAGTTCACTTTAAATGTTCATTAGTTGGTTCAATCGATATTTAGATTTAATTTAGTTTTAAATTAATGTAAGTGTTGAGTACAGTGATTCACACACGTAAATAGTCCCAAATATTGAAATAAGCCTCTTATCACAACTTTAATTAGTGGGCATTTTTCTTCTGGAACATTCTTCCAAAATTTTATGGTAGAAACGCAATTTCTTTGAGTCCTTTTCGTTATTTGTCCTCTTGCAGTTCTACTCTACAGCTGCTTATCCTTCGTTATTGCTGATTAAACAGCACAGCCGTCGCCCCAACATCAACACAAAAGGATTTTCCAGGAATGAAAATGAAGCTTTAACTGATCTTAAATCATTAATGATTTCTTCGGCAATGCCCAAGGTAACAAGGTCAAGAAGGCTTTCAGTAATTTTCTTCAAACATTCGAAGTGAGCAAATGTTTTAGTCTGAAGTTTTAACTTCCTATGAAAGCTAAATTAATTCTTGGCCATATCAGAAGTTAAGTTTTTCTCTTTCTTGTAAAGATATACTTAACGTTAGTGAATTCTGGATATTTTTTTTTTTGAAAAAAAAAAAAGGAAAGCTAAATCTCACAATCACTAGGGGTTATTAACTTCAGGGAAAGGTTTTCCTTTTTCCGCCAGCCTCGAGATGTTAGTTTCCAATTAATTGTATTAATTAAACTAACAAACCTCTCCAACACGTGATTTAGCTCATACTCTGTAGATTCTGAGATGTGTTTCACATGCCCTCTGTTCCCTTTATATACTCGTCTTTAATTTTTATTTTTAAAAAATCTCATTAATCCCGAATTTTTCCCACTTTAAACAGCACAGTTAAATCTTTAACTAGATATTTGTTCTTTTCGTCTTCATCAATAACCTTATTTTTTTCTATAATAATAATGTCTTAAGAACTCATTTTATATAACTTTGTACCACAAACTATGATTTTAAAAATCACGGAAGTTCAGTTTTTTTTCCCACTCGTACTTTATCACTTGTAACAACGCAACTGAGAATGAACACACTACAAAACAGTTGTACCCTTACCATGTGTGTTGGAAGAGAGTTGAGAGAGCTATTGTTTTGTTTTCCCTTTTCCTCGAAGGATTACAGTTTATGACTATAGTTTATGGAACTTAGGTGCTAGCTCAGTCGCCCTCAAAATTATTGCACTTTTTTAAATACGTACGTTGTAACCCATTACACATAAAGTAATTAATTTTGATCAGGTTATTTAAGCAAACGGTTCCGAAAAATATTTCCGTTTCCGCGTTAGCAGTTTTCCGGCTTGGACTATAGTTTTGCATGGGAAATAGCTCCGTTCTTAAAGTTATTTCCCGTTTTTCCAGGCTTCCGGCATTTAAGGAGTCCGTTTTTGACAAGATTTACTGTATTCAGAGTGAAATTTCCTTATTCACCTTTTACGTGTTAGAGAAAATAATTACAGGAATGCTAACTTCAGTTTTTTTTTTTTTCGTATTGATTTCGAGAGCGGATAGACATGAAATCTGGTATGGCGTGAGATGATATCTAGTTACCGCGGTTTCTTTGAACAGTGAGATGACTAAGGCATTCTTGTACGATGGCCTGGCTATACATTTACGGACAACTAATAAACGAAACCAATACATATGCGGGTGTGTGTGTTGACTCACTGATGTCCCAATGACCTCGACGTGGAAATTAATAACGTGACTCACCACGCAGGGCAATGCCTTTTATTAGCTCCTTACCCGATGTGAAACGAATGTTGTAATATACGAGCTGCATACTGACCATATTTATAGCATGCCAACACATTTATCTCGTGTACAATTCAATATATTCGCTCATTACTACAGTTTTCAAGAGGGTAATTAATCTGATTTCTAACGGACCAGGTGTTGTTTTAATTAAGATTAGAAGTAATTTCCGAACAAGTATAAGGTGAATTCGAGTGCTGCTCCATGGCGTGGTGGGCTGTAGCAGTGGTTCCGATTTCTAGCAACTGAGTGCCCCGTTGCTGTCTACTAGCATCGTAAAGAACCGACGAGCTACGGTAGGTAGCGACCTATAGAAACCAACAGAAGCATGGTGCTCACCATATTATTTACGTAGGCGTGAGGTCGGCATTGGGGTTATCAGTCCAGTGTCGTAGGGCAATCGTACCATGATCATCATTATTGTTATTATTACTATACTTTCTAAGGAAACATTTACTCAAAAATAAAAATAAATGGATATAACCATTAGATGGCTGGCCCCGTAGCTCAGTCGGTAGAACACCTGCCTGCCACGCGAGGTGTCCCGGGTTCGATTCCCGGCTGGGGTGGGGATTTGTCTCCATCTTTCCCAGAGTCTGGAAGTATAAATGAGAGTGCGAATGTGTGCGTGATCTACTGACTAAACAAAGAAATCCTAAGTACCACCAATCCAACGTCTACGAGATAACACCATTGCCATATCTTCCAAAGCGAGAAGGGTCGCCGATAGGACCATTGGAGTCAAAGGCGGCGTATAAATAGAACAATAAAAAATCATTAGAAAAGCACCCATAGATTACGAAGCGTTAATACAGCTAGATGTTCGAGAGGAGCAAGAGTTTATACCAAGCCGTAACTTACCGAGCGGGGTGGCTCAGACGGTTTCGTTGGTAGCCCGATTTGGGAGGTCCGGGATCACTTCCCGTGGCTGCCTCCCTGATACATGTTTTTTCATGGGTTTCCCGGGACGCGAATGCTGGGTAGGTTAATTACATCCTCTGAATTTCATCTCATCTGGTGGTCTCTTTCAGTATAGAAGTGTTGGCGGGGGCCTCAGTGATTGGGATTTCATTACGGAGGGGATTCGGTACGTAGGCCAAGGCCACCATGATAGCCCCCAAGTGGGGACACCCCCGCGAGAAAGGATGAGGCGAAGGAGACAGAGGGCGGCCGACCCAAGCAGCAACGACAGTATAGAGGGTCGGGTCCCTACGGTTTACTTGGACAGACACCTCCCCCGACAGGCCAGGACAACGACCCTGAAGCGGGAACGAGCCCAGTAGCCAAGCCCTAATGGTCCCAGGCAGGCGATCCGAGCCCCAAGGTCCCAGCAGAGGAGCTGAGTTTTCCTCAGAGCATATCATCCTGCTATCCTGCCATGCATCGCCGAGATACCCGCCGACACTTCTACCCTGAAACAGACCATCAGATGAGAGATGATATGAAATGATAATGGAGATGAAATGGAGGGACAGGAAATTCGGGGGATGTAATTAACCTACCCAACATTCGCCTAGCGACCCGGGAAAACCCCCCAAAAACCCATGGGTCAGGTAGGTCGGCCACAGGAATCGAACCCGGGTCTCCCGAATGCATGCCACAGACGAAAATGCCTGAGCCATTCCGCTCGAAGTTTCCATCTAGTTAAAGGTAGGGACCCTGCCCTTTGAACTATCCTGGCTCTTTGGGACTGCCACCTTCTGTCTCCTCTCGCCTCATCCTTCCTCCCGGGGATACCCCACTGGGGGGCATAGGTACAATAGACTTAGTTTGGATCTCCGTGCCGAGTCCCCTCCGAAATAATCAATTCCCAGTTCTCTACTTGGTCGCTTTATTTTTTTAATGGTTGTTCTTAAATAGTGCATCCGTATTAAGCATGGTCAATAAGAATAGAAGAAATGCCGCCGAAATAAGATATATAGCAAAGGATAACTAATAATAATGTTAGAACATAAAGCAATGTATGTGTTCTAATGTTAGCTAGAATTACCAGAGAATCGGCAGAAAGAGTGTGGGAATATTGAAAATAAACAACAAGAGAATTCCTAGCCTGAAGATGTGAACTATTTACTTAAAGTTTTGCTGGCAACATTCATATTTAGCAGCTTCTGTGTCAGTTTCTCTTCAAATAATAACGAACGCGGGAACAAAACTATAGGGGAATAATTAACTGGGTCGACGTTTCGGGATACTGGGGTACAAGAAGAGGAGGGCATATTTATGAGCTAAAGAACAAGAGAAGATCCTATGAGAAGTTATGGGCAAGTTTGCACAATGCTTGTGAGTGACGTCGTAATAAAAGTTTTTGTTGGTTTTGGACCACCCGCAGAGCGCAGGTTTGGGCTAGGAAGGGCTGGGGCCAAGGTCGCCGTTCTCTCGAGGCCGTGAGCAGAACCCCCAGGTCTGTTTGCTCACTCGCAGATTAAACACTGCGGAGTGCATAAGATACACCATACCTGTTCTTTAAGGCATTCCCAACAGATACCAAAAGAGTACGCATGAATGTATACAAAATCTTCCAGATATTACTCCAAATGTTGCAGATTCATAATATATTTGTATTTTATTATTCCTTCTAATTTAATTACCCTCAGCTTAATTTTAACAGCGAGTACATCGTTTGGTGATTGGAAAATTTTAAGCTTATATTTGCTTTCCTGCCACTTTTTAAAAGCATTTTCATCAACAATAATTTCAGTTTGTTATTTAACTAGAGAATATCAAAACTCCAGTGGAATTTAATTATTAGCTATGTCACAATAAAATAAATAAATACAATAAAAGATTGAACTGCTTCTTTCTGTGTTGATGGCTTTCGTAAAGCTAATTTTGAATATACATGTGGAAAACAAATTGGCATCGTAAAATAACACTTGCTGCGTAAAGATAAAAGACGAGCTGAATGCTAGGGAGGTCATAAAAATCTAGGGCAAGCAGCCATAATTGATATAGGTCATATCATAGCGCCTAATGTGTCAAAAATATGACACGGTAATAGTGAGATATTTATTGCAAATGGTTCATGCAAGGGAGTTTTATTTATCTGCTTGGCACTTACAGAATATATTTTTGAAAATTCGACGTAGAAATTTGCTGTCTCTATTACTAACGTAATGTAAACACTGGTATGACTATTTCACAGCAAATATTTTGAGACCTATAAAACCAAAAGGTTAATTTTTTTGAAAATGGTGGTGTACACTTTATAGAGGTTCTCTTGATTACTTAAAAATTGCATTATTAAGGCGTTTTTAAATCCTAAGAAATATCTAAAATATCATAACCTAATAAATTCACCACAATGTGTACTCTTAAAACCTGGGATAAAAATCTTAAAATCATTTAGAGACTGATCAACACGTGCAGAGCTAATTTTGTACGAACACTTCTACAATTTTTTTTTCTTCTGAAAAAGGTGAGAATTAAACACCTCTCAAATGCACAACTACACCCATCTTTCAGATTATTTAAATCGACCAGAATCTCTAATTGTCACAATATTTACACGAAAACTTTCCTACTTTTGCCAATCTTCATGGTTCGGTTCTCTTATGGCACTTTTTTTGTTTTAATTTCACGTCCTCCAACGTTAAGTCTTATCGGATGATGAATGAAATGGGTGAAATGATGCTCGAATGTGTCCAGAGTCCATGGAGCTCACACCTACCCAACATTCGTGTTTAAGGATAAAGGAAAACTCCAGAAAAAACCTTATTCAGGTAACTCACTCTGACCGAGATTCGAACTCGGGACCTCTTGAACGTGAGGCAGACATGCTATCATCAACGTTACTTAGGGCACTTAAAATAATAGCTATTTAAGCATTACACAAAAAGGTATTCATGGCTTTTATTAATTATTCATCTACTAGAGAAAGAAAAAGTGTACTGAATAGCAAACATTAATTCGGGAAGGTATGGTTATCATCCTAACGGCATTTTTCCTTTTAAACATTCCCCCAATCCCGTTCGTCTCCACTCTCAAAAGGGCACGATTTCTCCCTACCATATCAAAAGATGGGAAAAAACGGGTAGCAGAAATTTATGCGGTTCAGAGAAACGCTGACAAATGCCTACAGAGATCACAGGGAGTAAGATACGAGAAAAGGCGTTAAGGAAAAACAAAAGAATAAAAGATGCCACGCAGCTTCCACACCTAGGGAAGAAGGAGCAACCTAGGTCTTGAAAAGAATATAATAGCAGACAAGATCACAAAAGGACGATCCCGGAGAGCACAGAGCGACAAAATGGGGAGGCACACAATGGAAAGATACCGAACAGCTGTGGCAAAAAGAGACAATTATTTAAAATAGGATTTCACTTAGATTTTATGTTCATATTAGACGACCCCGCTTCTTTGGAAATTTGCATAGATTTCTCTACGTTTAGGAACCGACCACTTAAACAATGGATACTTTTTTTCCTCAAGTGGGAAGTACTTTATTGGTTTTTTATGGTTTTCATGCAGTAAATAGTGCCCTTATGCTATGTACAAACTGCCACTAGAACTATTTAGTTCGTAGAGCACACTTACAGCGAAATTGTTTTGCATTTAATAAAGTTCTGCCAGCAAGGCGCCCATGTGTTTGATATTACGCTCTGGCGTTTAGCGTACGGAAGCTGTTGAAATAACTGCTCTGTGCTTTCACTTACTTTGCAAGTTATGATACTCCACAAAGCAAAACAGCCCTTTAAACAGAATTTAATTATTTTTGTTTCACTTTCCCTCCACTACAATGCAAACTCTGTGTCACTCTGGCAACCCCCCTACACACCACAGTCAATTTATCACTCATCCCCTTGAACTCTTACAGTGGTTTCTCTACTGTATTTTTATGGCATATGCCTAATATTTGACATCTCCAATTCTTAACTCCGCTTCAATCTGCCTGAGGCAAATCAGAGCAGATAAAAGTAAAAAATCTTATGTATTACACTCACGCTACTTTCTTTAGTCACTACCGATAATTTTTGTGGCATCTATAACTTTTTCTTAGCTTATTTTTGTACTTACGAGATAAACCTTTACAGTAATGCATATTTCGTTTGAAGAATAAGGAGATAAGAAACCGATATATTCTGGTCTTGAAAGTTTATACTCTACTTATCCACCACAATGCGAGGAACCACAAAATAACGGCAGCGCTTTAAAAATAACAGAGTATTGAATAATTCATTTCAATAATAAGAGATACCTCGGAAACGTTTGATGTTACAGAGAAGTTATTTGAAATAAATTTATATTTTAAAGTGACATGTTTTCTGTAGGGTACATTTTCTTCTCTCTCTTGTGATTTAAGCGTTATACATCATACATAATTTTGTTCTAACAGGATGCCTTCACAGGCTATCCTCTGAGAACGCACGTTATACATTTTACTTGGTATTTACGTAAATATCTCAAATATATAGTACCTTGATAAAAAGCCTATGTGCTGTGTTTGAGAAAAGTAAAGCATTCGAAAACATTTTTATGTAAAGCACAGTTTTGGGGTGGGGTATTTTTCTTGTATAATCTTCGTTTCTTATCGATGGAATAGACACAAGTTTGTATTCATCCAATTTTTAGTTTTAGGTTAATCTATTGACTTCCCCGACAGACAGACAGACAGACAGACAAAACCCACACCACACACACACACACACACACACACACACACACACACACACACACACACACACACACACACACACCAAATAAATGTGGTACTGGCATTTTTCTGAAAGCGGTTTCTTTGGACTCAGGAGATAAGATGGAAATATTTCCGGGAACTACCGACATCGACACTTTACAATAATTTCTTTACCTTAAGTAAGAGTTAGAAAAAGGAAAACTATTAATGGACACAAAAACAATGTAGCATTCAGTATTGGAACTAAGTAAACCTAAGCTACTATAGAATATAGGTATATTGAAAAAAAAAGATGGGTTATTTGTTTTGGGCATTTCGTCATTTTTAATGAATAATTTTCTTTCCTTTGAAATTTTAAAAAACATAAGCTATATTTGGTTTACAAAATCAAAGTTTTATTTTAAAATATTAAAAGTTATTGAATTCGCTACACTTGTATATAAATAACAATGGTATGGGGTAGTCAGTTTTCAGATGTTTCGTGCGATTGTCTTGATGATAGACAATTTGTTTACATTAAATGTTAACACCTAATTTGATATGTAATATGTTCAGAGCAAAGGGAAAGAATATTATTGTGACTGTGTGGGTTGGTAAAATTAAGTCAAGTTTGCAGAAATTCAAAACGTTCTTTATTTCCGTAGAAATACCCTTTGTACACCCCTGATAACAGCAGAATGACGTAACACACGCGTACGCAATTTTCAAGTCCGTCTACCGCACGTCCACACTGCACCTTGTTTCTCGGCTCCTGCCGAACTGCCGAACTCCAGAGGTCCAGAGGTAGTCGGGCGGGGCTTTCCCCGTCCGGGTGTCATATGCCGCAGTACCTAGCCGCTTTGCGGCTTAACCTGCAAAATGAACTAGTAGATCCATGTTCTGCTGGGGTGTTTGAATTTGTTTACTGTTTGAAATCTTGGAGAGGTTTGGAATGGGTTGCCCCTCTTTGTCGTGGGCAGCTGTACTTAATCGTTCTCGTCCAGTGTAGTTGTTTTTATACACTAACCGTTGGTTCTCGCAGATTGGGGAAGTTTCTCGACAACTCACGAAGCCTCACGGTTTTTCACGACGGCCGGCGAAGGAGAGAGAACTGTCGAGACGTCTCTCCGGCTCTTTCCCCGCCTCTCCCTCGGCACGTGTTCTAAGCGCTCATCGGCTTCATGAGCGTGGCTTGGGCGCTATTTGTCTCTTTCACTCCCTGCTTCCTCTATCTCTCTCTCACCACATAAGCACCTCGCGACATTATCCTTTAAACTAGAGCATATCTAGTACACTGGTAGCGTTCTGTACTTTTCCACATTTCAAAGATTTCTTTTTCTATATCTTGGAACGCACCTCTTCTTCCCCAGCATATGAGAGAAATCTCGCCTGATGGTTCCGTGACCAGAGCCGCTTACCTATCGTAAGCTCCTCACTTTCCTCACGATGCTGAGTGGGCACCGGTCCTATACCCGGTACTTAAAATCTGCACCCCATGGGTGGGATCGAACCGGGGCCGCTTTCCGTGGCCAGGGACAAGGCATGCTGCCTTAGCCCGCTACGCCACGGCGCAGGACAACTCCAATATAGTTAAAGAAATAAAGAAAATATATTTTTATTTTAAACTTTATTGCTGTACCCTTGAAGTAAAACATAATGAATCAGCTGCTTAGAAGCATTCAGCGAAAACAGTGATGAAAGGAAGAAGATCACTTTATTTATATAAACAAAAAGAAACTGGAACAAAACAAATTGTTTAAATTAAAAACCCAACAAACAAGATTAACTAAACATCTTAATTTTAACTTTTTACACTAACTACACGTAGACGAAAAATTGTCTATGCCACTCAAGAAGTATTATCGACATTTCAGAAATGCCCGTTTTAACTTCATCCAATGCAAACAATTGCGCGCGCGCACGTTTATGGATATTAAAAATCCAAAGACGGATAAATACCGAACTCAGCATTTAAGGTGGCTTCCAAAGATGCGACGCAAAGATGTTCAAGAAAATCCTTCCATACGCAGAACTATACGGCTGTCAGTAATAAGCCGTAGCACAACTTTTATAGCGAGTGGAAATAGTGAGATGCGAATAGAAATAGTTGTTGCTATATTGCATATATTATAGCTTATTTGATACACTCAAGTAAAACCATAATTCAACTTCCAAAATATTTAAACATGAGCTTAAACTCTTTACTTCCATTTATTGTCACGTGGTACTTGGTATTTCCCCAATCACGTTGTTAACTGCAGTGAAGCGATGCTCCTCCAGTCGTACAATTAGCATTGCGTATTCACGCTTAAATTCAATATGGCGAAGTGCTCAGTTCCTCTGAGTAGTGTACGGAAACAAGAGTAGAAAGCTTTTAAAAAGTGGTGGAAAAACTATTGTATTAATTTTGTTTGGCTTTTTCTTTCAGTGTAATGGCACCCTTGATGTGAAAGATTTATCTGAACTGACGTCTGAAGCAACTGGTGTATCTGTGGACCATGTTTCAAATGTAAGAACCGAAATTAAACTTACAGGAACTGTACAAACGCCTAAAAAGAAAAGGACAACGACCAATTAGTGGCTTAGGTTATTCGCTTTGAAGTGCAAAGTTAACCAACTTGCTTTAGGATGGTTTCACTAACAAAATTATATTACAATTTATCCTCAGTAGTTTCTTTAATTAGCCGATTTAGTTTATTTCGTACCTATGAACCGAGTGTTTTTCTGACTCTACACTGCTCCAGTGAAGGATATGGCAGTTGGCTAAGTCAGACATAAACAGCCGACATCAGAGAACTAAACACGTATTTGCCGGCGGAATGATACAAACTGCAATATTTATGTGCATCTCCACTTTAAGCCCGGAGGGACTATAACATTTTTTTTTTTAAATTTACATCCTCCAACATTTAGTCATGCGTGACAATGAATCAAACGATTCTCAAATGAGTTCAGAATCCATAGAGCTTAGTTATCCGACATTTGTCTTTCAAAATAAGGGGAAACCCGGGAAAAAACGTTTGATATTTAACCGATTTTATGTCTGAGCTATACTCACTATTCACAGATGAAGAAAAGGACGGATAGACACATAGAGAGAGATTTTGTTAAAATTTAGTTTTATTAGCACTATTTCTAATTCAAAAAGTACAAAAATTGTTCTCGATGACAGCTCGATATTAAATACTTGGGTGGAAGATTTTGTCTTCTTAAAATAGCTAACCAATACAGAAAAGAACAGTACACTTTCTGGTAACAAACAGAAAACTTCCAAACGGTCTTTAGAAGTTACTGTTATATACTTTCTACTTCACAAAACTGAATGATGTGGTATTTTCCTTAGTACTTCTAAGAACGGGCATAGATACCGAGACCCAAACAAGCTAATAAATTCCAAGGTATTCTCAAAGTACTATCTGCTACACGCTTCAGCAATTTCCGCTGAACAAAGAACAATAAAACTTTTCTTTGTTACGTTTCAAAATATATAGCAAATAGAATGAAACGGCCGAAATAAGTTCTGTAGCTTTGAAGCATTTATTTTGGAACAAAATAGCGATTTCTTTTAGACACGTTCGCAATTGCGTATAGGAAAGAATGCCTCTGAAAACCTACTAATTGTTTTATATTATTATTATTATTATTATTATTATTATTATTATTATTATTATTATTATTATTATTATTATTATTATTATTATTATTATTATTATTATTATTATTATTATTATTATTATTATTATTATTATTATTATTATTATTATTATTATTATTATTATTATTATTATTATTATTATTATTATTATTATTATTATTATTATTATTATTATTATTATTATTATTATTATTATTATTATTATTATTATTATTATTATTATTATTATTATTATTATTATTATTATTATTATTATTATTATTATTATTATTATTATTATTATTATTATTATTATTATTATTATTATTATTATTATTATTATTATTATTATTATTATTATTATTATTATTATTATTATTATTATTATTATTATTATTATTATTATTATTATTATTATTATTATAAGTGAGGTTGGTACAATAAGTGAACTATTATTTTTAATTACAATAACTTTACTAGCGTTATAAATTTCAGTAATTAGACTGATCTACAAGAAGAGTGGTGAACAATTATGGCCTTTTGAATAGAGTTTCTGTGACATGTGAAAATATCTACATATAAATAATGTATTTGTTCTGGATGTACACAAAAAAGAACTCTTGAATCTGCTTATTTTATTTGGTATACGAAACCTAATGTTTATATCACCAATAATTAATCGAGTGCAATATTTTATACAAAAATATTAATCCCACAATATCTGTACTGAAATTCAGAGCTTTGAATTTAAATATTTCTAAAAGGGTTTCATAATTTGTGTACCTCGGGTAATAGCCTATTCTTTTAAATAATACATATTTTTAAAACTTTTATTGTACTTTATCTATTGAGGTTAACAGTTTTAGGATTCCAAATAATAGATACATATTCCAGATTTTGTCCAACAAATAAGTTGTAAGTCAAATTAATATTGTTTTTATTTAAAATAATAAGAATTTCGAATAATGAATCCTAGGCATTTTAGAAATTTTGCTAAAATTAACTCATTATGTCTGTTGAACTTAGTTTCAGCCACTTCAACAGATGGTGTCCTATTGATATTAGAAACACATTTAATTGGATTTTTGCTTCTAGTGAAGGACATTTTTACACACTTATTAATAATAAATGGGAGTTTGTTTCCCTCCATGCATATCTATACCAAGAATTTTCTAAAAAATAGCCAGTGGAACCTTAATTCTGAATTAATCTTGTAGCTACCTAAAGAAAAACCAAAACACTAAAAACCTTGCAGATCTCGTTAAAACACAATGTGTCTCAAATAAAGATGCATCTGTTCTTAAAATCCAAGGTAGTTTTATTATTGGCTTGAATTATCATCCAAAAAGGAAAGGAATTTCAATGGCATCAGCGATCTCTTCTTAAGTAATTTACAGAAGAAATATGTAAGAAAATCCTTTCTGCAAATATTTAACTGATTAAGACAAGGGTGCTCCAAAATGTGCTTTTGCAAAAGTATTTTTTGTAAAATGGGTAAAGAAAGCCTTGTGCATATAGAATATCCAATTTTTAAGTCTGATCCTACTCTGAAACTCTGAGAGAATAGAACTTCATTTCAAACACTTGACAGTGCCACTTTGTTTTCCCAAGTCAAAGCTTGAACAAATGCACACGATTACACCAACACCGACGTAACCAGCTTCTTTGAATCGCTCACGAAGTCTCCGTTCTCAAGATCTCATTTGACTGTAACATGTGACCGAACACATTATGTCTGATGTACTCACATCATTGTGTTAAACACAGGAAACGCCTTCAACAGAAGTAGACGTTTGAATGGTTAACGTTCCCATGGCTACCTGCTTTGTGATATCCATCAACCGCACAAGTTGTGTCATACTTCCGACATCCAACTCTTTGTAAAGTACTGAATCATGGTTTTGGAACTCCAAAAAGATGACCCGTTTACAAAGATAGCAGCTTCCTCATATAAGACTGAATGTTCGTTCGAAATGTCCATATTTCACCCTTCCAGAAATATTATGTATGTTGTCCTTCTCGCACATGGATGTATAGACCTGAAATTTTTATGGCATAATGCCTGCTGTATATAAACCATGTGCATCAAAAACCTATTGGGAGTAGAACCTTAACGTCCAAAATTGAAGCCTGGAAAGTACGGCATTCAACCACTTGCAAGTAGCTGCTGGACATCCCTCGCCAGGTCAGTTGCGTGTAGGGGCGGCGCTCCTTAGTACAGATGTATTATTTTATCTTGACAGGAATCCTGCGCGGTAGAGATGAGTAGCAACTGTGGTGGAGATAGTGCACCCATCGCTACAATGCGTTACACGCGCAAGATTACGAGAGGGGAGGGCGGTGCATAAGGTGTCTAAAAACAAATTTCATTCTCGAAGCCAGTTTTGCAGCTCTTATAAACTAAGTTGTAATTCTTACTATGGTAGTAATATCCACTCTTTTGTTGGATCTTAAATAGTACATAGGCATTTGGAACAAAACCCTGTTCTCCTCCAGCAGGCATGATAAACAACTGTCGGCCTTTCAATGTCGCTGCAGAGTCCCTGTAACGTATTTCACTCCAGGCATATGGTCCAGTATGGGCTGTATTTATATAAGTTTCATCCATATAAACTATATAAACTTCACTTCGATATCTCCGAATATTTCGTAAATACTTAAGCCTTTTTGCACGTATGGTGCGATGTTCGATTAAAAATTTGTCTGTCACGCTTAGTGTTCTTTTTTTCTTTTTCAAATAATCCTAGCTTCAAAAGATCTCCTCTTAATGTTCAGAAACTGCCTTGGAAGTCAGTAGAATTTTTAGCTTCATAAACACTTTCCTCAAAGTTGGTCTTTGTTTTTCTGTTTTAAAAATTATTCACAGTTCGCATAACTATTTCTGAATAAAAACATCCAAATTAGATTTTGTGCATGTTCTTAATCTTTGTTTACTGGGCACAGAGAAGGGCGTTGTTGCATTACCACCAATGGCCTTTCTTTCCTTAACTCACTTAAACTGCTTTCAGACACAACTGTTTCCTCAGATACTCTTCCCCAGATTTTAATAACTGACCCAGACTATTGTTCCTTTTTTATAAATCTATGGATATTGATTATTACTTCTCGTGTTTTTAAATGTAGCACTTAATTTCCTAACGCGCTGCTAGGAGGCGCCATTTATAAATGCTCTCTTGGAACCAGGAGACAAGCACATTTTGAAACAAGCTGTAGTATTACCCAGTAGCTCTGCACTTGTTTCCTTGCTCGTAACTGATACGCAACTGACCTGCCCTCCCCTCCAGTTGCAACCGTTCTGAGGTGGACTCGTCCAGATACCACTGCGCATCGCTCTGCACTTTTCAAGATAAAAAATACATCTGTATGCCATTTGTAGACCGCTGCCCGCCAGGGGTAAACAATCCCGCCCCTACATATGTCTTTCGTCCGCCTATATGTTCCTAGGTATTCTGGACTCATTTTCGGGTACTTCCAGCTATACTCCGCACCAATTTTTGGTGCACAGACCGCACATAGAGCAGAGATGATGTCATAAAACTCTCAAGTGAATACAGCTATGAGCATAGTGATAGTTCCCTTGTCAGAGATCCGGCGCAATACGACCACGTATTATATCGTTAAAGCGATGTAAAATAAACAGAAAAGAAAACAGTACTAGAGCACTAGCTCTGTGGTGACATAACAAGGCGTTAAATATGTTCTTTGTATTCACTCAGACTTGTTAACGAAGTTGTGTGAGGATGTCGCCTCAGTAATAAAGAACCAACAAAGGAGAGCAGTAGCTTCACTACATTTACACAGAAGCTAGCAACTAAGGGCAAACAATCGTAACCGCCAAGATAATAAGTCAATTTCGAAGTTCACTTACTTGGCCGCACCCATCGAATTTATATTTCTAATATTTGGCAACATAGATGTTGAAGAAATGAAGTAGAGAACATCTGCAGTAATGGAACCATAAATAACTGAAATATGGCTTCTTTTAAACTCCAGTGAAAGAAGAAGATTCCTGAGGTGAATTCTCTTTATTTCTAACAATTAAAGTTTCTTACAGAATCGAATATTCTCAATAACGGAAGAAACAAAACTGATACTAACGAGACAAAAATGGTGGAACATCTAACTTCCTTAATGTCTTCTTAAGTTCTGGAAATACAGAACAGCCTTTATGATGTACCTATCCTTTGGTAGTAGAACTTTTTTTTAATGTCAGTAATTCTTAGATAATTATAGTAGATTAACTTTTATACCTCCTTCTCGGCCCTACTGTTGTTTAATAATGACTTTTACATAATGCAGAATTCCTTAATTGTGCAACTAAATAAAATGTTTTACTGTCAGGTAACCAAGGAACCTCTTTGGTAAAGATGCATAGTATGTGACCATCGATAAAATTAATCTTCTTGGTTAGTGTAACCAAGACGTTTGCAGTTTTCTCCCTTTATATAATTATTAAGCATTCGATGCTAAAGAAATCGATTACAATTACCAAGGAAATACGTCAAAAATTCCTTAAGTGATGGTTATTAGAAAAAGTGCACACATCTGTGGAATTAAAGCATCATTTGTTCAGAAGTCTTTGGTACTTTCTTATAAGTACATAAACATCTGCAATATTTGCTATATGACAATGAAACAAATATAACACGGATTGACTGTTGCTTTTTACACTGTCTTTTGTCTGCTGAACCGTTATACGAGATCATAGCCAACTATGTATATTCCTTGCAAGAAAAGGTAATCGGGTTTTGCTTTTATGCACTATTAGAATGGTTTGTTTCAGTCAAAAAGTGTGTTTCAAAATACCATTTGATGCAAACAAGTTTTTTTGGAAAGAAAAATCCATTTTGCTATAACACGAAATATGCAGGACGTTTGAAACGCACTGTATATGTATCTTGTGTGTAAGCAATCATGGCTGAAGAAGCCTGAAGAATCATGAATGCGTAGCTGAAGAAAGAATTGGGCTGAATTTATGAATGCGAATATATTGTGAACTAGAAAAAATACAGGAGAGAAATCCCTACAATACCTACAATATAAGCCGTTATTTGCAGAGATAAGATTTGCAAGAGATTTGCAAGAAAACGGTAGAACCAATAAAATAAATGATGTACACTGGAACAGGCAGCAATGCTTAAAGCATTAAGGAAGAAGAAGAAGAAGAAGAAGAAGAAGAAGATGATGATGATGATGATGATGATGATGATGATGATGATGATGACTGAAATAAGCCGTTATTTGCAGAGATAAAAATGAAGCACGAAACAAAAGAATGAAGGAGGCTGAGATTCAAATAACATACTTTTGGGCACAAAATTAAAAGTGAACTACTTTTGGAACTGTAGGCTAGCTATTTCATTCATGGAAATACGACATTTAATCCAAAATGATGCATTTATATTTTCATATTTGTAATCATAAATTAAAACACGTTCAAAAGGTACCGAGTTCGAATCTTGGTCAGGGAAAGTTATCTGGATAAGTTTCTTCCGAAGTTTTCCTTTCTCATAAAAGACGAATGTTAGGTAACTAAGCTCTATGGGCCCTGGGTTCATCTGAGCATCATTTCACCCACCGTCTGATACGACTTAACACTGGAGGACGTAAACTTAAAATCAAAATATGCCGAATTGTAATAATTACAATTGAACAGTATGATGTTTGAATATGATGTTCTTGAACATAGAAGAAAACAACTGCATTAGGTCAAGGCACTAGGTAGGTATCCCCTCCGTGATACAGTATTCAATATAGTTTATACATATATGTACATGCGGTAAAATAACAAAGCACTCCTGTATGATAGGTTATCTAGCAGCACTGTATACAATACCAGCGCCGCCTCTAGTTTATGGGGCAATGTAAACAAAGCGAAAAAATGTATTACTCCACCGGCGACAGTGATTGGAGGGAATAATCGCGCTATTTTATCTAACACGCGGGGAACATGTGTGCCGGCAAAGAACTTCTACGCAAGTTCGATATTTTCGTTGTTTGAGTAGCTTATATATTTCTTTTTGTGCATTAAAAGTTTCTGAATGCTAACAATTACTCCAATATTTGACTTCTTTACATAACCCCATCTCATTAATAAATTAAGGCACCGGTTTTTCTCCAGAATAACAGTGTTAAATAACTGTGAGTAGCCACTACGGCAATGACTTGAAAGTTCTACTGACATGCAACTGAAAAAAAAGTACTTTGTGTACCTAATGGGAATCTGACAACGGACGAATTCCTTAAACGACTTCCACTTCCGAATTTTCCTTTGATAATTCCTACGCCACAACAATATACGCTCAACTATTATATTATTCTATTTCTATTCAGAAATTCAAAACCTATGTCACGAAGAATGGCGTGAAAGCTCGTTTGTCTAAAGCTCGGCTAATCGGGATCATTGTTTGCTGCTTGCAGCACTCTTGTAGTTGTTAGTGACTCGTTTCTTTCGAAGAAGCAATGAACTATGCGATCACCTTCCACAACTGTTTTCTTTCTTTTTCGATGTTTCCGGGAGTGGAAAACCTTCCCGTTTTCACAACTTAACTTCGAGGGGCATTAATGCTTGGCACTGAACTACCCGTATATTCTTCCGACAAATTAACATCTTCCATTGTCAAGTAGCGTATTTCTCACACAACCTTCAAAGAACTGACGCAAGTTCTTTTCACATCAATTGCTTATACACTGGAAAAGGTTGCTGCACGCATTGGTCACTAGTTTGATGCAGCTTATTCTTACGTTGTAAATTTTGAAGCATTGTGGCCTATCCTCAGGGTAGAGCAAGAGTTCCGTCAAAGGGTATGCGTGGATATGCATGGGAGTAAGGATTATTCAAATGACACTGGAATGCAAGTTTAAAAGAGGTTTAATGAGTGTTTCTTTTTATCATCACTTAACTCGCGAAGTTGACGACCAAGGGTTACCAATCTATCACTGTTCAAGTTACCGTATGTAAAATGCATATTACGCGATAACACTTAATTCGTTATTTACGTAGGAACTGACAGATACCTTTTCTCCTCGGTTCTCGTCTGCCTTCACCGAAGACCCAACCAGTTGCGTCTTTCTCAGTGGACCGCCAGCCCAGTTGTGTGTTCCTCACTGCAGCTGCGTTTGATTTTCACCTCTCGAAGCTTGTCTTTCTTCACACCAAAATTCCTTTTGTGACTATTTTGTCCATCGTGATTATTAGTCTCGGTCATACCATTATTAAGGGTACGAACAATGCCTTTTCAAACGGAGACAAGTGTGATACCTTAGAATCCCTGCTAAGAACCTGCTTTCTCCCAGCACAACTACTCACCCCAACTGCACCTGCTCGCGTTTTAACAAATATACCGTGCTCCTTTGAATTCCATCACGATTCTTTGTTCATTGCATCCGTTAATTTCGGTATCAGAACGTTCAACATAATTTGTTTTTCACTACTTTTTAACGGTTTCCGTCTATGATGTTTACCATACTGCACGGAAGCTGCACGGAACTGCTTTAAAACTGCGCAAGCATTCTGATTAATGCATACATATTGCGCTTACCTATATAAAATAAAATTCTAATTAATTACTGTTTAACTGTAGCATTTGTAATAATGTGAAGTTGTTTATATATTTTGCACTATATGTAAAGTATTTAAAAATTATGTGAGAATTATATTTTTCATCCGCAGAGAGTTACAAGGCTAAACAGCTAATGATGTCGCACAAGTACACGTGCTTTTGTTTACATCGCTACATAAACTAAGGACGGTGCCGGTATAGTAATCCAGTTTTCTACCGTGACAACATGAACGAAAATGAATTAAAAACACAAGTCTAAAATAGTGTTATTTTTTTAATGAAATGTTATATAGGAATCTAACAGTACTCAACACAGCCTCATCAGTATTGCAGTCTTTGAAGTGTCTTTTTCTTCTTCCCTTAACCAAGCAGAATTGCAGACAATAAATTAAGGATACTGTTGAAACAAAACGAACCGAAAGAATCCCTTCAGTGCTCCAGCTCATTTATAATTTTAATCCCATGCTGTTACCAAATTGTTCAGTTTATTTCAATGCCTGGAGTCTTTTGGCAGCATCTCTTAACCCTTCTCTGTCTGTGGATAAAGGAGAGCACTCGTTCTGCCTTAAAGATTTTTCAAGACCTTGCTGCAGGTTATTTCTTATTTACTGCAGTGAAGCTAATTGGATTACCTTAAACTGCAGAGAGCTGTTGAGGATCCTTTTAATCTACCTTATAGAATAGAGTAGGATGAAATCCGCTCTCCACTTTTCCGGCATACAAATTGGCAGAGAAAAGACTCGGTTGCTTCTCCCCCGAGTCTGAGTATCGTTTTATACTCCTATGTGCAAATAGACGCTGTGGCATTCTATAGCTCGGTACAGTGAGTTCCTATATACAAACATTTTATATTACCACTTTCTCTATCCAATTTTCATAAATTATTCTTACAAAAGCTCATTTTTTGTATCCAATTCTAGCAATTAGAAATAAATTTGCAGAAGCTATTCCTTTACCCATGTGATTGCAGATAACATCAGAGTTACAATGGACTGAAGTGACATCGTCGTTATGTGACGGCTTTGACTTTGAGAACTTGAATGATCCTGAGAGAGAAGAAATGAATGGCAACCTTGCATTTGAAAATAAAATACGAAGAATGGAAGTAACGGAGCAAGTAGTTTTAACATTATAGTAAACATCCATTGAGAGCCTCCGCATTACATTATCTTTGCATGGCAAGACATTAAAAAAACGAATTAATTCCTATTTCAGATAGGATATGGAATTTAAAATTATAAATAACAACAAATATCTCGAAAATCTTACTGCGTCGGGCGCAACGTTAATTAGTATTTCAGGATGGCTAACAAAAGAGCATACGCTTTCTGAGTGGCCTAAAGCCTTGTTAATGTGTTGAAACTTTAGCTGTGATCTTTTTCAAAAAAACGTTAAGAGTTGTTGATATCAAAACCTCTCGTACATTATCATGATAGGAATACGGCACAAGTCCACCCAACACAAGAAGGCAAGGCAGAGGAATGTGTAATATAATAACTTTTGCGGCCACATGATGTTTATGCTTGCATTCCGGATGTGATAAGGATGTTAGGTTCATGTAAAATACACAGTGTAGTCATATAACTCACCCATACATAATACCTATCACTGCATTAGAAAGGAGCATTAGATCTGGCATCATGGGTGACTCATGTACTCTCATACACTCATTTCGTAGTAAACAGATCCACTACCAGAGCAGATAAACAGTTCAAATCCCTCTCCCTTTTAATGCCCCGCTTGCCTTATTGTGGTAGGCTGGCAGTTTTAGAAGTGGCAACATGATAATTGATTTACAGATATGTCACAGTAAACAAATTGACTACGTGAGCCCTTTCTTCTGATGGCCAGACAGAAATAAATCCTCATTCGTGTTTTTAATTTGAACAAGCATAGGAACCCTGCACATGATTTATAATAAGTCCCTATTGTAAAAGGCCGCTGTTTATTTACCTTTAATGACATTCTAGCAAAAATTTCATTAGATTCCTACATTTTGTTCGAAGTAAATGAGATGCTCGATATTTGCGATACCTCGACACTCACGATATCTGTATGGTATCGACATCGAATGATACTTCAGAAAATTCACTCGGAACTTTTTCGATACTTCGATGGTGATTCTTATATTTTATTTTATTTTAAAATCACAAAATATTATTGCCGCAAGTAGAACATTGCAAAGTCCAAGAAATTGCTAGGAATGTGGTACCTGAACAGTAACATTATATCACTCTCTCTCTTTCTCTCACTCTCTCTCTCGTACAGTTTCTTTGATAATCGTATAATCTAAAAAGGTCTGTGGTCACCCAGATCGTCTGACCTAAACTCACGGGTTTTTTGTCTTGTGTGGGTATCTAGAAATAGAGTATACAACAATAGGCCACGGACAATTGATGTTCTCAAGGAATCCATTCGAACCGAAATAAGTAACATTGGCGAGGATACTCTCCGTAAAACTTCAGAGAATATGGTGAGACAAGTGCAGACATGTATAGATGTTCGTGGAGGACACATCCAACATTTTCTCTGAGATGTAAATAGTGTAAATATAATCTCCCAATTGCATATGGTATTCTCGCAAAGCTGCACGTGTGTCCTATGATTGGTTCAGAAGTTCAATGGTCTATTGTAGTGGTTCAGGTTTATATGGATCGCACTGTACGAGAAAATAATCGTCTGTCAGATTCACTGCTAGTTAACAGTTCCCAAAAGGAAATTCACCGCATATCTCAACGACGGTTTGTCACCTCATCTTTCTAGTACACTGGATTACTCAAAAAATAAATTCAAAATTTCTAACACTAAATATTTGTGACAGAAAAAATAGGCTTATGCCATAAGAGTGAAAATGCTATTATTTTGAACCAAATCCTATAAACATGGTCTGCTTTGGTTTTAAATGACTAATATAGAGTTTAAAAATAAGCACAGTTATGTTTTTAAATTTTGTCTGATCAAATATGTGCACTTATTTAATTTTACTAGCATTACATAGTTCTCCCAATATTCTTTTTGTATTAAATTTACAAGTAGAAATGAGCAGTATTGGATATCGAAGTATCGGGTATCGTGGAAAATATCGTGTATGGGAATCGAGTTTCGAGAAATCTGGTATCGACGCATCCCTAGTTTGAATATTAAATACAGGATATTTAAGGAAGTAATTTTTAATGTAGAACTTGTTTCTAAAACTATTTAATAACGGAATAATTCTCCAGTAATTATTTAGACTATAGAAAATTACTGCTACTTATATATATATATATATTACCGAGATTATTTGTTTTAAATAGTACTTGTCCGATGGTTCGCTTTCCACTATTTAAACAATATTAAACCTTTACTTTTTTCGGCTGGAGTGCTTGATCTTTGAAATGACCTACTCTGTGAAGTCAGACGTAGCAGTAAGTCACTTGACCCGGTAGCCAAATTGTATGTCTGTCTGTCTCTCGTGACCGAGAGAAAGCGTTTGTTTCACTTGCCTACATTTGCGATACGTAAGACATGAATCATAACCCGTCAGCCACCGCACAGTAACAATGTCATGCGAGCACCATCAGTAAAATCTGCACGATAAATCACGCTGATGCAAAAGTCTGTAAATCAAGCAGCTACATTCGACCGCATCCGTTTTACTTATTTCCTCTGAACCGAACGAGATATCTCCAACAGAGGTCCCAGGTTCGATTTTTTTTTTTTTTTTTTTTTTTTTTTTTGCCCTTCTGGAGATGCTTTTTTAATTCAATTGAGCACCTCTATTTTTTAGTTTTTATTGTATTTTATTGTGTTCTATTTGCTATTTTATTTTATATATTTGATTATTCGTCAATGGAAAGGATGTAATGTTTTTTTTTTTTCAATATATATTTATTATTTAGGTAATGGTCAGGGATTTTTTCGTTTATTTAGTATAGTGAGGATTTCCATTCATTGGGCTGAAAGAAGGGGGTCTAAGGGGTAGTGTCTTGGGTGTTTCAAAACAATAAATAATTTATTTTTTACTTCAATTACCAGTGTAAGAGAGCTCAAATCGGGTGATGTAAGGCTCCATGGAACCGCTAAGGCCGGAAGTGATTAGCTTCCAGCGTTCCTTTCTCAGGAAATCAAACCATTCTCTCTATAATGACACATTTCAAGGATTCTTCTGAATTATCCAGTGTAACGTTCCCATTAGCAACCAGATCGCACATCTGTGGAGTGACATGTTTTTAAAACTGAATTCCAGCCACTGTAGTCTCCGAAGACATGGTGGAACCTCCGGCGGGCACCATTTTGCAATAAAGCCTCTGAGTACCATCCAGATATTATGCACCTGTCTGCAAGAGGCAATCCTATGTTCCAAGGTATCCATTTGTGAACAAATTTAGCATATGTTAGATGTTGCACGGTCATGTCGCCATAATTTTTGAGCTGTGGGAATGATATCATTAAATATTTCGTATGCTGTCTCTTGCCAATCGGTAGGAACGACTTTATTGAAGAGATTCTTCCATATAATTTTCCACTATATTCTCTTTCTCTTCAATCCTGGGTGTACACTGAGCACGATTCGCTGACCTTGTATTTTGACACGTGGTTTTTTTGGGGATTCCCTGAGTTCGCAAGTGTATGCTCGAGGGTTTCTAGAATTTCCTGTCATTGTCATGTGTTTCAGGGTTCTAATACCAGGCGAAGAGGCGGACGAGCGCCAGTTCTGGAGACCCCTGGGGATTAAAGGTTTGGACAGCTGGAAGTGTGCGAACTGGAAACCACGCTTGCACATATCGTCATCCATACCTGGTTGCCGCTTCAACCCTCCCCCCCCCCCTTCCCAGAGGTCACTCTAGAATCACAAACGGCCGATTGCCGGCTCTCGTACCATGGTCGTTAGAGCGTGTACCTGTACCTTCCGTAGCGCACAGGGTCGTGGGTTCGAGTTCCGCCTCTGGCAGGGGTGTATATTTGTTGTGTATTGTGTATATGTGCACCAATAGAGACAGCAGTTCCCCACTCCCGCCATATGGCCAAACGGGTTCTTCCCGAAGGCCAAAAACTGTGTCTGAGTATCCTGTCTACTGTCCAGCAACGCAAAGAAGGTCCCTGAAAGGAATGTGCTCTCTTGCACAGTGGTACAAGGATAGCGAATGTGTGTGACAGGGAACGCCTGCTACACAAGGAGCAGTACCGTTAAAAACATGCGCCCTATTCACTCTGTACTAAAACCGAGAAGATTCATTCACAAAAGTAGAAACCATCAGCATGTTTTTGAATGGTGTGTAACTGAACTGACATGGGGTGACTTAAGCTACCGAGAGAGGGTGTAGGAACCTTTCCCAACTCCCCTGCGTCTCATCCCCCGGAGACTTTCTCTCCTGTGGTATACTATACTTGTGATGCAATGACCCGGTTGCGTGAAGACCTCTCTGATACGTACCGTAAACTTTGACTTTATCTAATAGTGTGCAAAATCATTTTGTCATTTAGGGTGCAAACCATGTCTTTTTGAACCAATTTATTGCTTTTCCAATTGATTTTCAAATAAATAAAGAAGTTTGCTTAATGGATACAAGCCAGAAACCAAAGGAAAGGGATATAGAACACTTTACCTGAAGGGTTGGAAGGCACTGCCTGGCAAAAGGTCAAATTATACTTAATTTATGGTTTTTGCAAACTAGACTTAAATTCTTTGGTTCACGTAAACTATAAAATACTGAATATATCTATATTACCATTCATAGTCGTTTAGGAGGTCCCGAGTTGCAATCTCGATCAGGACGAGTAATGAAAACACTATTTTGGTCTACTTAAATTTAAGAAGGACAGCCAGCCCTTAGTTTTATTAGACTATTGTTATTAATCATCATTATTATATTTTTTGTCTCCCTTCCTCACCAATGCGGGTGTTAGGTGTCGCTTGGGTTCCTCAGAGCGAGAGGCCTCAGAGCGAGGCGTATTGACCTAATAGATGAGATCAAGGTTGGGGGGTCGGCCCAACGCCTGGAATGAATGAATGATGGAGCAATTGGTGGAATGATGGTAGGGGAAACCAGAGGACCCGGAGGAGACCCACCCCAGCGCCATGTTGTCCACCACAAATCCCACTTTGCGGTCACCTGAGATCGAACCCGGGGCACCTAGGTGAGAGCCAAACGGTCTAACCAATCAGCCAGGGCGCGACCCTATCATTATTACATTCTTCTAAAAAAATCCAATATTAAACTTAAAAAAATGGTTTTCGGTTTGCTTAAAAGCCTGAAACGCTAAGTTATTGTTACAAGATATCAGTTCGCACTTTAAAACAAGAACTGTCTACACACTGATCCACGAGTACTTTCTAACAGAACCGTTGTGATATAACTATATACGAGAGAGAGAGAGAGAGAGAGAGAGAGAGAGAGAGAGAGAGAGAGAGAGAGAGAGAGAGAGATAATTACGCACTTTTTCTTGCCAATGTATTCTGCTCGTGGCAATACAAGAAGGAAAGCATCTAGATATTATGACATCATAAAATAGGAATGGTTTCAAGATGCCTCCTAGGGTGTAATTTTGCAACAACGCATTGTCTATTTTCGGGTCCTGACAAACAAGATGGTGAGGATATGCATGGATTAAAAAATTCGTGACGCCCAAATACGGCATGAGAACATCTGTTCCTCATAACAGATCACGTCACTTGTTCATCAATATTATTCTGTTCACCTTTTAGCTTCCACGCCAACGTACATCTCCATGACAGTAAATGGGCAGTTACGAGAGAGGAATGGAATTTACAAGTACAAACTCTTGATTCGAACCGCCTAATCTGCATACCTTTGCAATACAATAATTCTCTCTTAGTTTCTGATACTTATTAATGGGGCTAGGAAGTCGAGGGCCTATAAATTGTCTAAGAAGTACCTTTAAAAAGAACTAAAAATATTTTGAAACCGCCCTAAAGTTTGTAAAAAATGACGTAAAGACTTCTACTAGGTTTAGTTTTTGGCATGTTTGCGGCCAGGATTTGTCACAATTTGTGAAACTGCAGTGAGACCAATCTACCCTCTCCTATCTTCTGGTCGAGGTCACTGTCACGATGTTGGTAAAAAATAACGCAATATTTAGATAGCGTTTACTAGGTTCTCTGCTAATCTCTTGAATGCAATAGAAAGAGTCCTGTCAACTGTCACCTGCCGTAGCTAATCCTAGAAGTGCATATTAGAAAATTAAATTTAAGGTAGACTCTATTGGACAGGAAAAGATTAGTGAAAAGAACTTAAAGTTGCAAATAATAATACTAATAATAAGCCAAACAAAGGTGCTACAAAAAGGACCTTTAAATAAAAAATAGGCTAAAAAGGCAGAGGACAAATAAAATCCTCCATTTTTGACCTATAGTGGCTCATAATTAACTTATGTTTGGCCTCATGTCAGACACTATGGGAAAAATAGGATTTTTCCTCAACTTACTAACCCTACTTATTAATTAAATGAAAATATAAATGCACTTCACATATTATTTCAGCCTGTATAATTTAATAGGGAGGGTTTGGTTGAAATGACAGATCGAGACGGTCCTGCTGTTAAGTATGAGGCTCGCAGTTTGGAGGTACCAGGTTCGATTCCTTCATACAATAAACTTTAACATTGAGTCTTTTGTAGTTCTTTTCTTCTAACGAACGTGAATGCTTTCTTATCTGCCTTGATCTCCTTTCATTTCCATCCCCGTCTCATTTTTCAGGTGCTTCTAGATTTCGGGGCGTATGGTGGTGCCGTTACGCCGGGTCTTCTAATGTGGAACTGTTAGGAATTCCTATGCGCCTCTAAGACTTGTCAGTTTGTTGCCTCCTTTGGCTTCTTCACTTCATCCGTTCCTCCTTGGAGGATGTAGCCACAACAGCAGGTCGCTGTTTGAAAATGCCACACCCTCTTTTAAAACCAATAATTATGTACTTATATTTACGGTCTGAAAAGAGGCCGCCCCCCCACAAGTATTGATGAAAGAACTACTTTTTCCCCCGGGATATAGTACTAGAAAACTGTAAGAATAGGCAAATGTCTCTTTACACCAAAGAGAAGATATTTGTAAATATGAGATACTGTCAAGTATTTTCACTTCCGAGTTTTGCAAAGCACTTGATGAACGTGTATGTATTTAACACTTCTTTTCACAATAATAATGAATGATAACGACATCTTTAAGCGAAAATAAAACTCGTTGCAGTTAGCTCTAATCTCAGCAAGCTGGTAATCGATTAATTAGGCCCTGGGTGTTGACCAAGTCAGTCAACAAATAAAGGCGAGATGGTCGCTTACGCCCAAAAAGTTATACATTTATTTGTAATATTTAAAAGCTGCAAGAATTAAATCCTAAGCACATGATAAATGAAAGTAAAAATATAAATAATATAAGTATCTAGAGATTACATATATTTCATTAACATGTGCGGTACACATGTGGAACGAACAGACCTCAGGAATACGTAGGAGAGAAGTGGAGAAAAAAGATTATTTTCAAATTTCGAGGGAAAAAAGCTACCCTAAGAAGACTTTCAGAAAATTTTATTTATGTTTGTCATTTCTTTACGTCTCTTCAAAGTGTTTATACAAGAAAGCTCAACAAATTCTATGAAGCTTAATTCGACTATATATTTTTGGAAACTAAAAGAAAATAAAGGAAAAACGTTTGAATATTATTTCACAAATGTTCAACAAAATCAATATTTTAAAATTTAAGCAAACAGATTGTGTATTTAACCTAATCTTTTTGTGTTTCTAACTTTATTCATTTTTCTTTATTTGCTAAATTTTCGTTTGCAACGCAGCATGCGGAAAATGAACTTACGATAAACAAAGTGCAATGAGTGGGTGTAAACATTCAATATCCAAGGCGTAGGTAATTTGGAAATGGCCTTCAAACATGGTAATTAAGTGCATTCGTGCATGAAACATTTTGTAATTAGCTCGTTAGCATATCAGAGAGTGGTTCTAGATAAAAAATAAAAAGTTTGTTTATTACATTTTGCTTTAGATTTCTGACCATCTCCTCAACACAAACACTGCATATATTAATAAATAACTCACTTTTTATACCGCAATTTTCATGTACTTTATTCCAGATACAAAAACTGAGCTGTGACGCTTGGGATTTTATGACACCAATGAGACCTTTGTATCTTTTGTCTGTAAACAGTTGAAAACAATTATGTTTACATCGGCGTGAGATAGTTCTTTCCTTGTTCTGGGCTGTCATTACTCTATTATTTATATGGGATAGCTGGTAATTAGGTGGGATATGTTGACAACAGAGCGTGTAAGTATTTGTAAAACTCGTAGATTTTATTCGTGTTTTGCATATAAATATTTCATTGCGTTCAAGATAATTTTAACTCCAGTTGTGCTGTCCCATTTAGATTATGCTAAGGGCAGGCCTACAATAAACACGATGTTCATTTTTATCTGTAATTTTACCGCGCAAAATTTGACGTCATCAATAGCATCGCTGATGGAGCAAGTTTATATACGATTCCCTTAGCGGCTTGCGATCGTATTAGATGTGTTGACAGCGGCTTTGAGGCCTCCCTGTAACGGCAGGTAACTATACTGTTTAAGAGGTGGGTCTTGCCCGCGTAATATAAAGCTGCGTAATTTCGCCTGGTGTGCAGATACGATACCTATTTTTAGAAAACTATATACTGCAATGCAATGCACTGCAAAGGTAATTATGCAGCCATAAAAGTAGACCATGAAGAATAAACGAAATGGTAAGTTAAAGAACACTTATTTTACAATAACATCTGTTTCTCTGTTATAGTAGACATACATGCACATTGTAAACCTGTCACATAAAACAGAAATATTTCAATTCTTTTCTATCACCCACAGTTTCCTCACAATGTAACTTCATTACAAACCAGAAAATTAGCAGAACATGCTCTAGGAATGAAAAATAAATTAGTGTTACAATATATGCAAATCTTTTATGCAAGTCTAAAGAAGAAAATTTCTCTAGTACATAGTCTTATGTGTCCATTTTCTTATATTTCCTTTCTCTATTTCCCTAAAACATAGTCAGTATTGCGAGGAAGGTATGCTTGACGCCTTTCTGCCATAACATTATTTATTGCTTCTAGATTGGGACCAGTCACTTTATAGCGTTCAGTGTCTCTTTTCGCGAGTAACTGAACCCTGTATCTTGGAAATTTTTTATGCATTTATTGGTTTTAAAAGAAATAAGGATACCAATATTAATAGACATTTTAATTAAGCGCGAGAACGACAAAAAAATTATATTGTATACTAATAAAACGTAAGACGTTTATGTTGCAAACAAAAGTATGCCATGTGGAAACGTAGTCAGACTGCAAAATTCAATGTCATAGCCGGGATTTGAACCACGGATCTTCTGGTTGCCATCCAGCCGCTCTAACCATTGAGCTACTATGGCCAACGTGCCGACCCGACATGACATGACATTAAATTCTCCAACTAACTCGTATTTTCCCGGTACACCACTTAGGAGTTCTCATGAACACATGAGACAACTACCTTAATGGCGACTTAAAACTTGTAAGTACTTTAAGGCCCGGGCTTTATAGTTAACCACTATTAGGTCAATTAATGGAAATTAATTGTTCTTTCACACTGGTCGTGTGTAGGCTAAATTGTGGATCATATCGGCACGTAGGCCATAGTAGCTCAATGGTAGAGTGGCTGGACGCAAACCAGAAGATCCGTGGTTCAAATCCCGGCTATGGCATTGAATTTTTCAGTCTGACTCTACGTTTCCATAATTTAGCCTACACCCGGCCAGTGTGAAAGAACAATTAATTTCCATTAATTGTACCTAATAGTGGTCCGAACTATAAAGCCCGGGCCTTAAAGTACTTACATGTTGTAAGTCGCCATTAAGGTAGTTGTCTCATGTGTTCATGAGAACTCCTAAGTGGTTTACCGGGAAAATACGAATCAGTTGGAGAATTTAATGTCATATCGGCATTATATATAATTATATATGTATATGTAATTATATATGTCGCATCAATTTTAATACCGGTAGGAAAGTAGCATTGACGAAGAAGACGCGGTGGTCTGTATTCATGCCCAGGGGATGCTGGTTGTATTAGTTACTAGAGCAACCACACTGAGAGCGCTGTAATTTGCTTACTGTTCCCAAAAAATTACCGCTTCTTCTCCGTAGAGGACACTATGAATTCAAGACAGACAGATTAATACAGATAGACTCACCAGTCAACTATGACATCATTCTTGTTCAATCGGAGCGCGGGAAATAACGAATAAAACTGAACACCGTCTATTTACAGAAGGATCTGTTAATCACGTCCACCGCTACCCAAGCTTCATCTACCGCCCATATTTCTGCCCCATGTAGCACTTCGTTTTCTACTACAGCAGTATATATCCGTTCAAGTCATTTGACATTGTCAGGCAATTTCCTTATATAAGCTGCTACAACACTCATGGCTATTTTATCTTACGCTAAATCCAAATTTTTCTGTTCAGTCCACCTACCATCACAACTCACTCTTATCCTCAAATATCCTAAAGGTAAACTTATAACTGCATAAAGTCTAACGGTTGCCGATGATTATTCGTATTTTGCATTTCTTAAGTTATTTGTGCATATTTTACTTTAGTGTAGATAACACGTATAGCCCCGTCCCTGTATAAAAGTAGGGCATGTTGAACTTGTTTACAGAGCATCCTCTTCTGGATGCCGGACAGAAATGGATACATAAAAAAGTTTTCTGTTAACCCCGGATTAAAGCTTTATGCAGCCAAAGACAATTGGAAACTGAATTGCATTCGTTGCCGATAATCACCTCTGTGACCTCGTTTATTTTCGTTTCCACGATGAGTTTCTTTATTCAGGTAAATGAATCCCCAATAATCATAAACCCTGACCGAAGGGGCTACGAAAGCAAACTCTTCGTGCAGCAGTTACACGGTAAGTACTGCAGAATGGCGTCAGATAAATCACAACTGTCGTTTACGACGTTGTTTCCGACAGAGGGAATGGAATAAAACATTGCAGAGTTTTGGTAAGAGCACGTTTCTGGGCCATTAGTCTTGTAAGGAAGCGATCAGTTACGCTAAGATTAAGTAACTGCTTTGTTTTCTTTCCTTGCATAGTTCTGAAACTGTTACAGGGTTCCTGTCTTTGCTCACGAAGTTCAAAGGTTAAAATTAAACATTCTCAAGGACTACTTCAGATTCCATTGTACTTCAAGTGTGCCTAGATGAGTGGAAACATTAACTTTTCTTCTTCTTTTGGGCTTTTCCGACAGTTGCAGGAACTATTATGTTCAACCCAAGTGCATGTTTTAAAGCCCCATCAATCCATATGTACCCGTTTAGAAAAAACTTTCTATAAATGTTTCAGAATGTTGCAATATACTTACGACTGAAAATTTTGAAGAATAATTCACACTTCTTGCATACCTAACCTTTATTAGTTTGTATTTTGTCCACACTTTTCATATTTTAAATGTAGTTTTGTAAAGATTATGGCATTTTAGAGCGTCCGCTTTTAAACAACCGACTACCCACTCTGTTTTCCTTATCGCCTCTGTTCCTAAAGCGAAATGTGACCGGAAATATTTCTTCAAAGATTTATCTCAAACATGAAGTACAGTAGAACCTCGTTTACCAGAATCAACTGGGACAGGGCCGATCAAGTTAACGAAAATCCGGGTGATTCAGGGATTGATGACGGAAAAACGATAAAAACCATGTAGGTACAATATCCTCGAGATATTTTTAATAGAGTTTAGAAATCACTATCAGCACGCTTTCACCAAAAAGCCCACACACTGTATGTACTGTAATAGCCTATGTATTTGTACAGTACACAATATAGCTACAAACTAGTCGGTAGTAAAAAAAGGCAGCGAGCTTCTGCTGTCTCCGTTTAATGTATCACTTACGAAGAGTGCAAACTCACATTCGCTTTAACATTAGAAGTTCATTTGGAAATGTTATGGCTTGACTCTCGAAATAAAGCATCAATTTCTATAAAATAAGACCTGAAGCTTTCCTGGCGATGGATATGCTCAATTTCTTCTCGGGCAGCAAGCTAGGTGATTAGAAATGGACGTTTCGAGAGTGTGCATCGCTGCCATCATCAGGATATTTATTAAATGTTATAGCCACAAATGCATTACTGGATATAACACTTATAACTTATTATAACCACAAATGCATTACTGGATATAACACTTATAACTTATTATAACCACAAATGCATTACTGGATATAACACTTATAACTTATATATAAGTGTTATATCCTGTGTTTAATTTGTGTGTGTGTGTGTGTGTGTGTGTGTGTGTGTGTGTGTGTGTGTGCCTGCCTCAGTAGCGTAGATGGTAGCGTGTCTGCCTCACGTTCAAGAGGTCCCGAGTTCGAGTCTTTTCATGGTGAGGTACCTATATAAGGTTTTTCCGGGGTTTTCCCTTTTCCTGAAAGACGAGTGTCGAGTAGCTCTAAGCTCCATGGACTCTGGACACATTTGAGCATCATTTCACCCATTTCATTCACCGTCCAATATGACTAAACGTTGGAGGACATACAATTACAAAAATAAACAAACAATTCCATATGTGCTTATAACATTTAATAAATATCCTGATGATGGTAGCGATGCACACTCCCGAAACGTCGATTTCTAACCGTCTGTTCACCTGGCTTGTTGCCCGAGAAGAAATTGATCATTTCTATGTTTGCTACTGCATGTGCGTGTTTCATAACCCCCGCCCCCCAGGGGCCTACTTCGGTAGGTACGGGTTTGGCGCACCCGGGGTCAGAGCCAACAGTCTCCCTTGTGTGGGCTCCTCTTCGTGGTTGAGGGAAACGGTCAACAGGCCCACCCACGTGTAGGCCGTGCGTGGAGACCCGTGGTTTTGTTACACTTGTATAGTTTTTAGAAAGTTTTATATCTGGCTTTTGCCATGACTAGTTTTTTAAAGGGCACTGATGACCGCCGTAGTTGAGCGCCCTTATATATCATCATCATCATCATCATCATCATCACCACCACCATTGGTTCATAACCACCGTTGGTTCATCAACACTATCTGAATCTGAAAGGTCTTCATTTTCATTTTCAGTAACACTGCATGACGTAAGAATGTCTTCTTCTGCAGTCGGTTTATACCCTCCGTCCATATTTCTAAAAATGATTATAAAATCGTCTTTATTTCTTCTTCAATCTTTTCTGGCAAGTCACACACGCACACACGCACCCACGCACGCACACGCACGCACACACGCACACACACACAGGCCTCAACTTTTTCCACGAGTTTATCAAAGTTTCTCTTACAACCTGGTCCCAAGCAGGAGGGGTGAGTGCAATGAATTCGCAAGAGATTTCAAGTAATATACCTACTGAATTTACTGTGGACAGCAAATACGACTTCGTAAGAATTTTTTGCAGAACCTATAACCTATATAATAATAGAAATAAATCAGTTTACTTTTCTAAAATATGAATTTTCTTAACATGTTGCACGATGTAATTTGAAGAGTGAGAATTTCTTTCGACCATCATACACTCATCGCGCGAACAAATATTTACTAAGGGGCAGACCATTTACAATGCCCAAATTCCAACATAGCGTAATAATTTTGATTTATATGTTGCAAATGTCTTATGAATGTTTTATCTGGAGAATAACTATGCCTAATCACAATTGTTACTGCACATATTAATTGTAAGATTGTAAGATCGATTAGCTCTCTGATCCTATAACAAAATACGAACATAATTTAAACGTTTTGTTCTATGAGTTGGATGGTGATAACATTTTCTACTAAATAACAATATTTTACAAGCTGAAAAAGTTAGTTTTCTTAAAAAAATTATAGTTGTATTTTTTTTTAAAAAAAAAAATGTTTTCCTGTGATTTAAACTAACGTATCCATTTAGAACAGGGATAGCCGAAATTTCCACAATGGTGGCATATTAATCTTGGGGGATTGAACCGCAGGACCTACGTAGATCCACTTTGGCGGACGCTTGACAAGAAAATCCCTAACCGTTCCAGGCTCGAATACCTGTCCCACTTCTAAAACTGCTTAAAGATGTGATGAACGAGGCGTCGATCAACCAGCACTTTAGTATCTGCAGAGAGTACTCTTTGCTTTAAGTATGTGCCCAGGCCATTTGTCCAGCACCACTACACGCCTCGAAAGCTAGAAGTTCAAAGAAACATGAGAAGGAAATGGAATCAAAAGAAATGATGGAAATGAAGTCATTGGGGAAAATATGGAAGGAAATCACGGGAAAAAATACGGGGATCGAATCCTGGACCTTCTCATATGTTACTGCAGAGCCATCTCACTAAGTAGTCCTAATTTTATGCTACCTATCCCGGTATCAGCCAATTACTAGTAAATTCCTGCATTCTATCGTTCACGGATCTGAGCCTTAACAACCTCGGCTACCATGTCCCCTTTAGCGGCATAACCTAGTCTTTTAGTTTTCAACTAAATAATGTTCTGCCTATTCTACGTTCTTATATACGGCTTCATGTCGGGTAATAATTTCTTGTTATCCCTAAACTGTTATTACACAAGCTTCACGCTTACAGGAGAAATAAGCTATTACAAAATAAATCTTAGAAATTGTTCTTCCTATACACGCGAGTTAATGCTAGAGTTAAAATAACCACATAAATTCTGCAAAAGGTAAGAGCGTGCGATGCAATAATGGCTCATCTTCTGTAATATAACAGACCACCTTAAGCAGGAACGCCGTTAATAGCAGCTTACACACGAGGCACACCTGGTGACGTATGTAGTGACGTGATTTCGTACCAGGAGTGTCAGTGTAATTTATGTACACCCATCTGCCACCCCATTACTAAGTGATTTGCAGATGCGTTATAAATAATTATGACTTCAATACGTGACTGTATGATGTTTACGTACACATATTTTTATTTTTTTCTTGGTAGTAGTTTTTGACATTCCTGACTAAAAGCACATCGAGATTTTAACAAAAATAATATCTTGAGGATTCCTGATTTTGTTTTTCTGACAAAGACCTCCCATCATATTGATAAAATATATGAATGTTTAAGATATCGTCATGACAAATGACGATCTTGAATACCTTCAGAAGTCCTCTCCATCCAGGATAACTTTGGCGTAACTAGTAAATAGTAAAAGATATAATAAGAGTTTAAGTTTCCTTTATGGGCGTTTTTTAACTGATTTGGTTCTTATTGTCCCATTCAATATTGCGCGTGAAAGACAGCTTAAATTTTCTCAGGGGCCTTTTTATCAAGCTGGAGGTTGTTGTAAATATACGATCGGCATCAAGAAAAAGTCACTAATCCTTGTTTCACATAAGCTTGCCCCGTATCTCTTAACGGTCACGTGACCTAATCCCCTCTCATTGTCTGCTGTTGTGGTATAGACTGCTGTGCGGTAAAAATTAGTTCGTTATTTAACATGGTGATATATCTTTATATGTTGGAAGAGAATTGTCAAGTTTATATTTTCGTAGTATTACGCAACAGTGTTAATTTATCTGAAATGCATGTCAATTCCTAAACGAAGTAAAGAGGAGGTCCCATTGCTTTAGCCCGCCATTCAGATGACACAATAGCACGTGATTTAGCGGTAGTGATGACATATTTGTTTATATGTTTATCACTGACCTTGTTTTGAACTAGATTAGTCATATATTGCCATTCGAAGGTGTGTTGTGTCGAGTGCGAGAGCTAAATTATTTTACTGATCGATTTACTGCAGGCTTAAATGTGACGGGATGACACCGCCTGCGAAAGCATTGGCCAATTAGAGTGAGGGGGAAGGTAATTGCACGCGGAGTGATACATGTCAGCGGGGCAAGGTTATATGAAACAGAGAGTAGTTCACTCGTACACTTGTTTATGTATTGTGGCGCTGCTGGAACGGTTACCATGGATTTATCTCTGGTAATAGATGCCTCTCAGATGCCGCACTGATTACACCACATGGAGTGAACATATATATGTCATTTGTGATTTCTGCGAATTCCATTGGTTGAAGCGATGCGTTTTCATTGGCGATTACCACACGACTGGGAGGTCCGTCAGTACCCCTCTCTCTCTTACAAGAATAATCAGTGCGTTATCTGAGAGGTTTCTGTTAACAAACATAAATCCATGATAGCCGTTCTACCAGCGTGACTTTTTATAAACAGGAGATATTGCCAATGTTTACTAGAAAAGAACCTTCCTGGAAAGTCCCGTTATCATCGTCATCAAAATTTTTTACGGATTAGATCTTCACCGCTTCCAATCTGATATCTGTTCAACCCAGCGTTTTTTTTTCTGCATGCTAATTTTTTCCCCTAAATTTATACATCAATGCCATGTTTGATATCCTATCCTCTGGCATTCTTTTCAGACGCTCTATCCAATTGTTCCTATGTTCTTCTATTTGTTCCTCTCTAATATTCAAATTTCTTTCCCAGCCCGTAGGAAGTACATTTCCACAGCTTGAATTTTGCTTTTTGCTATTCGTTTTAGTATCCAGCCTCATTTCTATATGTTGCCAATAATAGCATCATTATTGAATAAAATCTTAGCTGCGTATCTTTTCTTTGTTCCTCAGTGTTTGTCTAGTTGTTCCACAAATATGTTGAAATTTTAAAATAAGACCTGAAGCTTTCCTTTTCATTGATTCAATAAATTCATTGAATTTTTCAGTCTGACTCTATCTTTCCATACTTTAGCCTACACATGGCCAGTGTGAAAGAACAATTAATTTCCAATAATTGACCTAATGGTGGTTAACTATAAAGCCCGGGCCTTAAAGTACTTACATGTAGTAATTCGCCATTAAGGTAGTTAGTTGTCTCCTGTGTTTATGAGGACTCCTAGTGGTTCACGGGAAAACAGTTGGAGAATTTAATGGCATGTTGGCACGTTGGCCATAGTAGCTCAAGGGTTAGAGCGGCTGGACGGCAACCAGAAAATCCGTGGTTCAAATCCCGGCTATGGCATTGAATTTTTCAGTCTATCTTTCCCTACTATCAATCTCGCATTACTGAACAAAAGACTGTCTTCAGTAAATTAAATGCCAGGTTAGGAAATGGCGTGAGTATAGAAAATTAATTGGCTCAAAGAAACGTAACTACTTAACTTGATTATCAAGCTATATAGATCTGTGCTTTTGTCTTTGTTTATATTTGCGTTATATCCAGTGATACATTTGTGGTTATAGCACTTATTAAAATATACTAATGATGGGACAGATGCACACTCTCGAAACGTCAATTTCTAATCGTCTTTTCACCTGGCTTGCTTCCTGAGAAGAACTTGAACATATTGAAATTTATACATTTTCTTATTTATATCTTGTTTTCGTCATATGTATATCACAGCTCATGCACTGAAAGCGTGGAACATGTTCCAATATCTTCTATTACTGTTGTAGCTCTTACTGGGTATCTTATATGGAACCCTTTTAACTTTAGTTTTTCATTTTGAAATTATGTTGTATTTCTCACATACTACTGTGTCAAGAAAGTTATGTAATTTAGTCAATAAAACACAAAATATGCATTATTCATCTAATTTTATTTCATTGCCTTCAAAGTAGGCCCCATCCGAAATTATACATTTATACCAAAGAATAATGCAATTACCAAAACGTTTTTGTAGGCACTTTTTGGAATCTTTGTTAATTATCGCCGCGAATTCTCGACTGGAAACGCGTGGCTCGAAGTGGTAACTTGAGTTTTGGGAAGATAAAGAATTCGGCCTGAGCCATAGCTAAGGAATACGATGGCTGTTCGATTACATTTGTTGAGTTTTTGGCCAGAAATTCGTTCACAATGATATAGCTTTGTGAGCTGGGACGTTATCGTGGTGCAGAATCCGTGAGCTATCTTTCCACAAATCTGGTCTTTTTCACCCACACAATCATTCAAAATGGTACGAATGGATTAATGAAACAGAGAAAGTTCAGCGGCAATCTCTCTCATACCTAAATGACGATTTTCAAACACCATTTCCTTCACTTTAGCGATGTTCAGTTCAGTTGAAACTGTTGATGGCGGACCAGAACGAGGCAAATCTTCCACCCTATCTCGGCCACTTTTTAATTCACTGCGTCACTCATACGCACGAGTTTTTGATAAAGCCGATACACCGTAAACTCTGTAACATTTTCAGCGATTCGGCATACGACATACCATTTGCAACGCAAATTTTGAGATAGATTCTTTACTCAATATTTTTATTCATTGTAAAATCGCAACACACCTTTGGGATGCACTAAAAATGGCGCCATGTAAACAAACTAGATAACAAATGACAAACTCCGTGTGAATATAGAGAAAATATGTACCAATTAGTGACAATAATTTCGAATCCCCTCTTATACAAGATTTTTATATGATCAAGTCCTGGTACTTTCTTGACAGAATGTATATTATTTAATTGATGAACTGCATTTGTAGCCTAAACTTTCGGTCAAAAATTAACGCAATATCGTCTGCAGACCATAATACCCTGTTATTTGCTGCTAGCTTTTCCTCTCCTTATCTCTTCAACCAGCCACTCGATCGGAGCCAGACGCTACGTTCGACAATAAACTGGTTCACAGCAGCTTATGCACTGTCTATATGCGATGTATATCTATCGAGTTCGAGCCTCCGTTTACGAAGACTGTTTATGATATAAACAAAACACACTGTTTAGTACTAGTCACTGTTTCTGGTTGTGTCTGACTGAATGGAACTGTGATACCGTCCAGTTCAATGCAACACGTACATTTATACGTTTCTATGTATCGGCATTTATTAGTTGGGACAGTCATACTTCTAGTGTGAACTACTCTTCATTTTGACTGGAAAATAAAGATGTTTCATAAAGTCAGAAATCAACCATGTTCACCCAGCGCGCCTGTTATTATACCGTATTTTATCTATGTTTTCCACTTCTCAGAAACTCTTATCGTACTTATAAAGCCATCATCATATTATACATAATTTATACAACGATTTATTTTGTTACGCGGTTATTAGGATGAGCTGAGATGCAAAGCCATTATTGAATGGGGCGGTGATGTGTAATCCCATCGGAGGGATGTGCCCAAAAGTTGGAGGGATTGTTGTAGAGGGAGGATATCGACCCAGTAGTAGCAGGGATGCTGCGCTTGACCCAGACTTACCCCTCCACGTGCCTTCTTCCCAGCAACATCTGTAATGATATTTATGGTCTATATTAGGGGTTGTTTAATACCGGCCACAGCTGTTGCCAACGCGATCTTCTTTACAGATAAGTGGAATCTTCCCCATTGTCACTGCAGCATGTTAGCCTCAATATTTTATTTGGTAAATTGCAAATCAGAACGATATTAGGAACTCCTTCAGTTTATTACGAACTGTCGAAGAACATTCGCGAAGCGTGCACAGCTGCACCTCTACGTCCCATGATACACTTTCTATAAAAGAACTGACAATTGCAATCGAATAGAAAAATCAGTTTGTTTCTTCGAATGACTTTGTAGACAATTTCTTTCTTATTTACCCTTAACAAGTACAGGAAATAGTGCATTGCACTCAAGATATCTCACAACGAAATTTACATGTGTGGGTGAACAATTGAACTCAAAAATGAAGAATCAGTAAGTACCAACTTTAGAATTTAAGTTCAATATACTCAAACTGCAATTTACCTGCAAATGTTTTTGCTTGTTTACCACTTTCTCAAAAACGATTTAAAGATTTTGAGCGAAGTATCATTTGCTTGATAAACTGATATGGGAAATAAAATGTACGAGTAACGCGAATTCTATTAGAATACCCTGCAAAGTCCCAATTTCCTTATTGAATTTATTTAAATTCATAAAGGTAACTAAAAAAATAGACAACCCGTAAGCGAAAAATACGCAGATGTCGCCAAAAATGCATCATTTCTATTTTTCTTTCGGAGAGGGGGAAATGAGAGGTTAATCGTTTCCGAAATATTGCTACGTTTTCTGAAATGCAAAGGCAGGATCCTTTTGATGTTATACAAAGAAATAAGTATGGGATTACAAAAATATAGCGACTCGCCTCTTGAAGATTCTACTATGGCTTCAGCCTCTTGTATCTGTCTTGTACCCATACCAAAACAAAAACTCAAGCGTCTGTAAGAATAATTTATAAAACTGATATAAAATTTACTGATAATGGGTAGAAGAGTTCATGTGAAAGTAGCACTCAACCGGGGTGTGAAATGTATGATCTATCTACAGGGGAAATTAATGAATTTGGGGTTTAGTCATTTAAACTGGTTTTGTTTGGTATTTAATACCTTTATGTTAAAATGGAACAAGAAACTATTTTGAATTACAACAGTCTCTTATTTTTAATCCAAACTTACAGCCCAATCAAGCATATTTCCACTTACTCTTCATGTCCACGCTAAGGGGAGGATGGGGTGGGATGATTTAAAAGAAAGGGCTTTCGAAATTTCCTCTATAAGTAGGGTAGCAACGAACTCTGCTCTAACCAATGAAGGAGTCGATTCATATCCAACTTAGCCAATGAGAGACATCAAAAGATCTTGGCCACTTGTAGCAAACAATGAACTTTATCACTAGGGGAACAATGTCGAAAGTTTCGTGGGTAAGAAAATTATGTATATAAAGTTGGGAAAGTTTGGGACGTATGGCTCACATTTCTGAGCAAAGGCCCTTGATGTAAACAGACAAGATGTCTTGTTTGCTAGAAGTTGGAAGCAAATTCCACATTTCTAGGTCGTCATATTGATTCTAGGGCTGCTATAGAAATGGACCGCTCCAGCTGCTTGGCTTGCTTGTGGCATTGGAATAAATGCTTTAAAGAGCTTCTATTGAACAGAGCAGTACGAGTCTGCCGTACGAACTAACCCCTGTCGTACCCTCAACTTCGTATCCTATTAAGGATATGACAGTTTTTCGGATAACGGTTGTAACTCTCGCAGTTACGTGCGTTAACGGTTACATGCAACGATTCATTTGTTTCCAAGGTTATCAACATTCTCAGTTACAGTCACGATTGGTTGAACCAATGTTTCAGTATGAATAATGTCGTACAGACTTACTTTATGATTTGATAAAATCCAAGATTTCTCTCCAGCTTTATGAATACTTCGATTACTATGGTGGTTTATAATCGCAAAATACGGCACGTTTGTACAGGTGAAATGAGCTGCTGGGAACTTAAATATGAACATCACGTGATGCAGGAGAGTACGTCACTAGTACCAACATAAACATGTCTGGAATTAAGCATGCAACTTAAATATTCTCCAAGGACGTTAGATAAGAATTGTAACATTTTGAAAACCTGTAATATTAGAGAAGAGCAACATTAACATTCAACGCATACTATTATGTAATATAAAATATTTACTGGTGATCTTTGGCTATATTATATCTACAATGTCACTCACATGTTGTGGAGAACATTAACACTACATCACAAGTGCAGGTAACCAGCTCCTGTTAAGCGATACCAATGCATAGCAGCGAACTGTCACCTAGACTTGAGCTTTGTTTCAAATAACCTTGCACCCCGTCATGAAGCCCTCAGCCATTTCCCTCCCCTTTCCCCTAAATGGGTATGGTTATTTGGGTTAATCTTGATGAGTTCAAATAAAGAACTGTGTACTATCAAATGTTTTATTTGAAGTTATTTTATACAGAAACAAAACATAAGCGGTAACAATACAAAGGAAAGAACTCAGAAATATAAAAGAAAAGTTCAGGATAGCCAATATATCTCTATCTTCGGAGGCTTACTTCCCCCTAAAACAACAGCCTCCTGAAAACGCTGTGGCGGTTCTTCCTGATCGAATTGTTTTAGTTTGCATGACCGGGCTGCCATTTATAGGAGTGTTTCCCTGTTGAGAGGACTCACTAGGTGTTGTATCAGTGGGAACATTCATAGCAGGAGTTGAGTCAGCGGAACAGAACAAAAATGCAGGCTTTAATCTATCCAGTGATACTGTTTGTGGTCCATATGGAGTACTGATTTTCAAATGCTTCTCAAAACGTTGCAACACCAGAAAAGCTCCATCATATGTTGGTTGTAGTGGTTTTCCTATAGTATCGTGTCTCACGAAAACAGGAGTATATGATGTTAACTCCTTGTACTGAAAAGGCTTGCATGAAGAGTGATGTTCTGATTTAACAGGTTTAATATTCCTCACATGCTCGCGCAGTGTGTATATGACGGTTTGTGTGGTGGGATTTCACTTTCGTTGAGGAAATCTGCATGTAATCTAATTGGTTCGGCATATGTAAGTTCTGCAGCTGTTACCTGATGTTCTGGAATTATGCAAGAACGAAGACCTGGAAGTACAATTGGTAACTTCTCGACCCAATCATCTGACATCTGAGATTTGAGAGCTGTTTTTAATCTGCGGTGCCACCTTTCGATTTTTCCATTTGATGCAGGATGGTATGTTGTTGTCCTAATGTGGTTGATAACAAGTGTTTTGGCAAGTGAATTAAAGAGACTAGAATCAAATTGTCTGACACGGTCTGCTGTGGTTCTTTTTGGAATTCCAAATCTCGCATTCCACGAAGTTATTTTATACAGAAACAAAACATAAGCGGTAACAATACAAAGGAAAGAACATAGAGAAACATGAAAAGAAAGTTCAGAATAACGAACATATTTCCATCTTCGAAGGCTTACTAGCCACATGGATAATGCTTTCGACACCGTAGACGTTACTTTCACAGACGTGGAAACCTGCGTAAATGTCATAATTGCCAGGAAGATAGATAAAATCATTCAAATAAACATGTGAAGGTATACAAAGATACAGGTTACCCGTTGTATGGTCAAAGCGAACTACGTCACAACTACCGATAAAGGCATGTGCTTTTTTCCCCCCAATTTACATCCTCCAACGTTAAGTCATATCGGACGATGAATGGAATGGGTGAAATGATGCTCAAATGAGCCCAGGGTCCATAGAGTTTAGAGTTACCCGACATTCGTCTTTCAGGATAAGGGAAAACCCCGGAAAAACCTTATCCAGATAACTCACCCTGACCGAGATTCGAACTCGGGACCACTTGAACGTGAGGCAGACACGCTGCCACTACGCTACCGAGGTGGGTGCATGTGCTATTGTTTGAAGTAAAAGATCCTCCTGTTTATTTTGTTTAAGAATTAACATGCATTCCATGTAAATTAACTCTGTTACGTAATATGTTTAATTCATATGGTTATTAAAATATAAATCCGACAATTCTCTTCGAACATATTAAGATACGTCATCATGTTAAATAACAAACTCATTGTTACCATACAACAGTGTTTACCACGACAGTAGCCAATGAGAGGTGATAGGTCACGTGAGCGTTAAGAGATGCGGGGCAAGCTTTAAAACAAGGATTAGTATCCGTTAACTGGTTACTTGGATGTGTCTTCGTTACTTCGATAACCACCATTGTGTATTCCTTACTCTGTAACCGTCAAAGACTATCTGGTTACCGCCTGTCTTTAAGACTTCCATGAACGTTGCAGAGCAACAGTAACGTTATTTTCCGCCCAACTCTATTTCCTTTGCCTTGGCTCCTCAATACAACGTGAATTCATCATTTAGTGAACAGAAAACATTTACTGCTAATGATAAAAGCAAGAGATGATTTAAATACGCGCCTGTACATTTCTTAAATGCATTCCTGATTTCATAGATAGAGAGCAAGCTAATTTTATGCTTTCAATTCAACCTGGAAAATAAAATACAAAAACTGAAAAGATTGAAGCTTAAAACTATACAATTTTGGCTACAAGCAACTCTACAAATTATTTAAAACGTCTGTAGAGGAAATAGTGCACGTCATCAAAAATTCAACATTCTGCATTTTACAAGAAATAGAGCTTTTGAGGGAAAAAAAAACAAAGCATATTTAAAAAGCCTACAAGGATAAAAGATTTCCATGAATAGCTACTCATAACACGGACAATTTTTGCTGAACCTTATTTCTCAGCATCATTTTAACAGTATAGATTAAAACATGGATAATAAATTTATAGCTTGAATCTCTGTGGTTAGACTCTGAAGTTCTTGTTCCGAAAACATTTTGTATAATGTTTCTATAAAGCTTATTACAACAAAAGGGAGTACTCAGTGGAATATGTACTTTATGACATGTATATCTGCCCTTAAAACAAGAGCTTAAAAAGTAAGGAAGTCCACACGTCTTTCAAGAGTTCGAAGGAAGCAAGAAACGACCTCTTAGCCTTTTAAAGTTTACTCTTTAAGCTGTAAAAAAGTCCCAACACCTGGAATGTTTTGAAAATGCTTTACCTATTTTGGCAATATCTACTTGTTCTTTTTACTAAACATTTGTGTCTGCCTTCTGTCTTTGTAGTTATATAAGATTCGACAAGAAAGAAATAGATGGTTCCTCGAAAACAAGTGATTAAAGACGAAATGAAATTTTGACGATATCTAAAATCCTATACAAACTTGGACAACCTGCGGCAAAACCTAGAAATTTAATAATAACAACAATAATAACAATAATAATAAATTTATTTTTATATATTTTTATTTTGTGTGCGTGTTTGCGAATGAGCCCATGTAGGACTAAGCAAAGTACTTAGAGACGTTTCCTAGTTCTTCTATAAATCCAAAGTTCTCTCATTCTTGGGCTGTAGACTTTCTTTCCCTTGTCTGTCCACGTTGTTTCAGTCTTTGTCTTCGGTTTGTCCTCTTGGTCAACTTGCCGCACCTTCATTCTAAAGACATCCCTGTCTAGGATATCGCCTTGAGTGAATCCTGACAATTTTAAATAATTTCTTACATCACTAATCAATTTCATAATATCTACTTGTGCTTTACTTCTATTTTCGTAAGTTCCCATAATTTGTTTTGTGAGTTGAAGTCAATCGTTTAATATGTACATAAAATTTTAACCTTCGTTTCCTAATATCACTATGGATGCCTGTATAATTTTTTATTTCCCTTTTTACTTGCAAATCTGTATTCTTTACCTACAACCTGTGGACCTAAATTTCTTTACAATAATTTCAAGTTCTTCTTTTCTATATTTTCGACATCCTTTTCTGTTCCAAATTAATATTTCTGCTTCTTAGAGGCACTTTGGTTTAATTACAGTGTTATATTGTCATAGTTTTGTATAGTTTGATGAACCGATAGGGTGCTTATATTTTTTTGGCATCTGCTTTGTTTACTTTCTTGAATTATTTCCCAAAGATATTTAAAATCTGAAACTTGTTTAATTTTTCCATATTTAGATGATTATTATTATTATTATTATTATTATTATTATTATTATTATTATTATTATTATTATTATTATTATTATTATTATTATTATTATTATTATTATTACTACTACTACTACTATTATTATTATTATCATCATCATCATCATCATCATCATCACCATCATTATCATTTACTGTCTTCCCATTTGCGACTACGAGCAGGAAATGCCTTAATCGCGATACCCACACCTGGGAACTACACGTTTTGCTTTTAGGCACGGTGAAAGTGATACAGGAGTTATTTCGTGGGATCCTTACGTAAGATCCGTTTACTGGTGTATATTTCTCGCATTGTCAAACCGTTACGGTTTCCATTCTGCGAGGAATCACACCAATTAGAAAACAGAAGATAAGGGCTTACTATGTGATGCACCTGGTGAAACCACAAAACAAACACCAGGAGAGTATAAACCGCATAAATCACAAGCCATTAAGCAAAAATGCTGGAGCAATTCCACGTAAAAGTCACACAACTGTTCTACTATCATTATTAATGATTTTCATTCCCCCTTTTAAGTTATCGAAGTCAACGGTGATAAGTATTCTCCAGATATAGTTTAATATACACAATAATAAAAATAAAATATGAAATTGGAAATAAACCCTTGACATATGCTGAAAATAAAGGAATAACGAGCACCTAAGTCATTCAACATCCTGAAGATGGGAGAGATGTACGCTCCCGATACGTCGATGTCTCAACATCTGCTTACCTGGATCGAAGCCCGAGAACGTCTAGAACCATTAACACTTATTTGTGCAGAATGTATATGTTAATGAAATATTAGCTTTCAAATATGCCTCTACATTCTTTTATTTGTGATTTCACAACTATCAAAGGGTGCTACATTTTCCAATACTTTTTAAAGTCATTCAAATTACTGTGACTAAATAAATTTAAATTACAAATAAAATGTTTCCATTAAATTTTATAGAAACGGCCTGTGTGTGAAGTCCTCTTATATCCGAAAGAAATTTTAAATAAACCTGCATAATCCAAAAAACACAAAAAATGAAGACCTCTTTAAAATATATAGTTCATTTTAAATAACTTTGTTACCCAGTAAATATCTGAGATACTATTATGTATGGTATGAATATTTTGTTATACGTTTCAAACCTGATGATATTAAGGATTTTTTTTCGATTGCATAGCAGTATCGATTTTTGAGGATAGTATATATTGCCTATTTCTTAAAGTAATGACTTTCTGTTTACTTTGCATTTATAACGTAATAATATGTAATGTAGAGCTATCACTGGAAAGATTATCTCAATTTAAATTAGAATAGTTTCTGTAAACATTAATAAATAATAAATATTAGTGTGAATATAACTAAGGATGAGTCCTCGATACTCGCGATACTTGCATAGTATCAACATCGAACGATCAGAAAATTCACTCGATACTTTTAAAGTACCTCGGTGGTGATTCTGCAAATTTTATTTTATTTTAAAATCAAAAAAATATTACTGTAACAAGCAGAAAATTGCAAAGCCCAAGAAATTGCCTGCACAGTAACATTATGTAAGAAAATAATCGTGTGTCGAATTCAGTGTCAGTTAACAGATCCCAAGAAGTAATCACTGCATATCTCAATGAAGATGTCACCTCCTCTTTCTAGTGCACTGGACTACTGGAAAACAAATTGAAAATTTCAACAAGGTAAAAAAGCCTTTAAATATTTGTGTATTTCACCTGCAACAGTTTTCACTGAAAGACTATTTAGTACAGCAGGAATCACGTGACTCAAGTATACTTGACCCCGAAAGAGTGACAATGCTGATATTTTTTTAACAAAAACTTATAAAAATGGACTGTCTTGCTTTTAAGTGTCTAATGTAGGGTTCGAAAATAAGAGCACTGATGGTTTTAAGTTTTGTCTCATTAATATGTGCACATATTTAACTTTGTTGTTATTACACAGTTCTCCTAAATTTCTATTTTTTGAAACTAGAAGTAGAAATGACGATTTCGAGAATCGTGGAAAATATCGTGAATCGGTATCGGGAATGCCAGAAAAGCTGGTATCGACCCATCCATAAATATAACATATCCATTTTAAAAATGTATATATAGCAGTATTTTACGTAATTATTTGGTTTCCAGTCCTTCATATCTCTCTTATATCCAACGTGATTTTCCTGATCTTAATGAGCGAAAAGCAAAAATATTTGAAGGGGTACTTCGTAGTTATCGAACGTTTCCATCTCTTGATGAAATCAAGTTCGTGTTGCTTCAGTCCCAGAGTAGGATTCCTTCTCATTTTCATTATCCCACGGCTCACATAATAAGAAGGCACCCGGAGATTACAGGAAATCCGTTGCCAAGTGAACTGAATTAGAGGCCTCCAATAGACAGTTTCATAAGCATGCCCACTCAACTCAATTCAGTCCTGTAGAAACCCCAGCAATGATAATATTTTATAAAAAGTTGAAAAGGCGTTAGCTTGTATGCTTAACTATATTCTTATTGAAAGGGTAGAGCCAGAATGAAAAATTCAATGCCATAGCCGGGATTTGAACCACGGATCTTCTGGTTTCTGTCCAGCCAGAAGATCCGTGGTTCAAATCCCGGCTATGGCATTGAATTTTTCATTCTGGCTCTACCCTTTCATAGTGCGTCCTACACACGGCTAGTGTGAAAGAACAATTAATTTCTATATTCTTATTGGGTTTTTTGTGTATATGAGCGCATGTAACCAATTTTGTTTTTCAGTTGTCGTGGAATTTAATTCTGCAAACTTCATTCATTGTTGAATTGTTGAAACCATTCTTTGAATCTGTTTGTGACTTACCACCGCAGAAAATGTTCTTTTTTGTATATTCTAAGTATATTATAGATTTTTACTGAATTTACTGTTATTATTACTACTTATTGCCTGGGTTCGACCGCAAAGTGAGATATATGGTGGATAATACGGCGGGGTTTTCTCCGGGATCTCTGGTTTCCACCATCATCTCATTCCATCGGTGCTCCATATTCATTTCATGTATTATCAGTGTCACCGCCTGCTGTGTCGCATGTAATAAAAGCGGACGTTAAACATTACATATCTTTCAGGGTAGAAGTGTTCCGTGGGAGTCTCGGCGTTCATGGTAGGACGATGTGCTTCTCCTCCAGCAGGGCGTCTACGAGCCGGCTTAGTGGGCCGATTTGGGACCACGCAGTGGCTTGCCAGTTATAAGAGACCGCCGGGGAGATACAAACTGGTCAGTGATAGGCACCCTGACCTCTGCATTGCCGCGACTCTTTAAGGTCGGCCGCTCTTTGTCTTCTCTCGTCTCATCCTTCCTCCCGACGTGCCCTATTTGGGGCATGGGCACACAAGATCAGTGTGGTCGACATGCCGAATTCTATCCTAACTTATTCTATCGCATGTTTTCACTTAGACACAAAAAGTCTATGGAATATTGTAGCCATTCAATTCCAGGAAATACAAGCAAGAGCTATCAAGTCCAGCAACCCTTTGAGGACACATTCTGCTATCTAACAGGATTAAACTCAACAACTTTAATGCAAAGCTTAAACATTTAGAAGTATACAATATTCATCTTAGACACACTTGGATACCACCGGCTAACGAGAGTATCCAGGTTCCATTTCCGCTTTCCACTACACGCTGTGTAAAACAAGAGCACTTCCATCACTCAGTTTCTGGCTGATTTGGTTGGAATTAAACGGTAGGTGGAATAGGAACGGAACTCTGTGATGCTTGAAAGGAAAGAACGCTAGCAATTTGTACAAAGGGACGAGGTCTGACGTACATTTATAGCTAGTTACCGTAAGTTATGTGCACATACTATTTGTCAACTGGGAGACGTTTGCCATTCATACGTAAAGCAGTGCATGTTAGAACTTGCGCCAAATAGATATAACTACACCTGACTGGAAAACCGATACCACGACGTACCATAATAATGGGAATTGATGCAGATAAACTTCAGTTAGAAACGGTTTCAAACAGAGCAATACGGAGTACTCGCAAATGAAATCACTCAACTGGACAGCTCCGATTTCCTCCTAAATCGCAACTTGCTTGCCAACTTCTTGAAAGTGTAACCTATACCTCTTCCAGCAAAGCGTAATGATTTAGTTATACCATGAAATTAGAATCCATATGATTTCACTGAGGTAAATGATCAGAACTTAAAGTAAAATACAATGAAAATTTGTTTTATGCGAATATTTAAAGATAGAACAGTATTGCTCCTTGTACCACAGATGAAAAATGTATTAAATGGTAGCAAAGAACATCGCTCGCCATGCTACGCTTTATGCCATGAACTGCTGTAATAGTTGTTTTAATTTGGCTCCGAAAATTAAATATTATTTGTTTTGTCATTTAGAATTTAAAAATATTTAAAGAATGTTTTAAAATGTTACGTTTAGTACATGAAAATTAAATTGTAAAATATGAACAAGATGGCTATGAGTGCTTAATGAGTATATGGAAACGTGTGGTTGCTATAGGAACAGAGAAAAATCAATAATCTTCAGAAAGAGACGCTATCGAAGAAGTGTGACCGTGTGAGGAGATACCAGCAAATGCAAAGACGAGAATAAAATAAGAAAGTGAATGTATTAGGAGGATTATAACATTTTTATGACTCCCTTCCTCACCAATTCTGCTGTTAAGATTCGCTCGGGTTCCCCCAGAGCGAGGGAGCCGAAGCATATTGGCCCAATGCCTGGGATGAATGAATGATGGAGCAATTTGTGGAATGATGGTGGGGGAAACCGGAGGACCCAGAGGAAATCCACACCAGCGCCATGTAGTTTTTTTTTTTTTTTTTTTTTTTTTTTTTTGTAATTTACGTCTTCCTACGTTAAGTAATATCGGACGATGAATGGAATGGATGAAATGATGCTCAAATAAGTCCGGGGTCCATGGAGCTTAGAGTTACCCTACATTCGTCTTACAGGATAAGGGAAAACCCCGGAAAAAAACCTTATCCAGGTAACTCACCCCGACCAAGATTCGAACTCGGGACCTCTTGAACGTGAGACAGACATTTTCCCACCACGTTACCAAGGCGGGCAGCGCCATGTTGTACACCACAAATCCCACTTTGCGGTCGCCTGGGATCGAACCGGGACCGCCTAGATGGGAGCCAAGCGGTCTAACCACTCAGACCTGGACTATAACTTGTTCTAAATGATCGATAATTAAATTGACTATATACAAAATGGAAATATGCACTTTTTATTTCGGAAAATCAACAGAAAAAGAGAAAGACATCAATCAATCAAAGACGACTTGAGATAGAATTGTCATGCGTTGGCCCAGATATCGAAGTCTTGTTCAAGATAAATTCATCATATTACTGTAAATCCTCACATCAAATCTGCACGCACGTCCTTAAATTAACATTATTCCTAGAATCAACTCATCATAAAAATATTCTCATTAGTAAGATTTATATTTCAAATGGCTTTCGGAACTTGGAGCAGCATAGAAATTACTATTACACTACACATACCAAATACAAGGTGTCGTTAGTAAAAGTTAATTTTAGTTTTTCTTAAAGAATTTTTATTTATTCCTCAACTTCAAAGTTTCTTTATTTTTTTTTTAATTTACGTCCTTTAACTTTCTAGGTCATATCGGACAATGAATGGAATGGGTGAAATGATGTATCCAGTTTGTATCTCCCCGGCGGTCTCTTATAACTGGCAAGCCACTGCGTGGTCCCAAATCGGCCCACTAAGCCGGCTTGGAGCTTAGAGATACCCGACATTCGGCTTTCAGGATAGGGGAAAATCCCGGAAAAGTCCTTATCCAGGTAACTCACCCCGACCGAGATTCGAACTCGGGACCTTTTGAAGTGAGGCAGACATGCTACCACCACGCTATCGTGGCGGGCTACTTCAAAGTTGTCCCATTCAAAGTAAACCCTTTCGGATGCATTGCACTTGTGGCAGCACTTTTTTCAGTCTGGCAAGTTTATAAACCAATAACAAGAATAATCTCTGATATGGCTGAATGTATATGAACGGAGAATTTATTTGATCTAAATTGAATATTTTGCCGATATTAATATTTTTGAAGCAAAATTTTACTTATCTCTTACCGTTTAACTATTATTATGCAAGTCGTCAAGAATGAAAGAGGAGTTTCCAGAAACTTCTATTTATATACTTTGTCAACAGAATAGATTAAACATATGGCAATTTAATCATAACCTGTAGAGCCATTGTTGGTGAAATTCAAATTTTTCAATCATTTTCCATGTACAGATAAATTTGGGAAGGGGAAGATTTATTTCCTATAGGTGTTTATATGGCATATTTGGAACACGTTTATTAACCTATTTTCGTTTTTTAGTTGTTCGGCTCACACACACGTACGCACGCGTACACACACAAACACAGAGAGAGAGAGAGAGAGAGAGAGAGAGAGAGAGAGAGAGAGAGAGAGAGAGAGAGAGAGAGAGAGAGAGAGAGATTATTCAAAATGGTTTATTGATTAAATGTCATAAACATGTGTTTTCCTGAAATAATTAGATTTTTAAGAGGAATATAAATATTTCATCTCAATGTAAGTACAATAAAAACCTCCCTAATACGGATTTCTTTAACTCGCACCAGTTTTAAAAAATAATTATGTTGATTAGCATAGTAATTAAAGACTTATTTTACATACCATAAATTGCCATTTTCAGTAGGTATATTTCTCGAATTCTCTTGCCAGTGGATGAATCCCTTGCACTCACCCCAGCTGCTTGGGACCAAGTTGGAAGAGAAACTGATGAAGTTGTGGCCTGGTGTGTGTGACTTGTCAGAAAACAAGATTGATGAAGAAACAATAAGTGTGGGAAAATATTTAACAGATTTTTAAAAATTGCTATTCCGACATTGACAATTGGCTGCAAATTGACAGTGATGGAGGTTATAAACCGATTACAGAAGAAGGCATTATTGCGTCATGCAATGTTACTGAAAATGAAGATTATTCAGATTCAGACAGTGTTGATAAACCAGCTGTGGTTATGACCCACGCAGAAGTAGCAGCAAACATAGAGAAATTGATGATTTATTTCAAGAGTCCAACCGAAACACTGCCAAATGAACTTTTAATGTTAAAGCGGATGCGACATCGCGCTGCTCGTGAGTGATACACTAAACGAGACAGCAGAGACTCGTGGCTATTGTTTACTACCGACCAGTTTGTGTCTACATTGTGTGCAGTACAAATACATAGGCTATTACAGTACACGCAGTATGAGTTTTTAGGAGGAAGTGTAACGGCAATAATTTGTAAACTTCTTTAAAAAAAAATTCCGATGATGCTGTAATATGTTTTCCATCATTCTATAACCCGGAATTTCGCTAAGTTGATCGTCCCTGGACCCAGTTGATCCGGGTAAACGAGCTTCTACTGTATTGTAAAAATATAAGTTGGGAAATTTAATATATTGGTCAGAGCAGAGAGAGGGAAAGCTGGACATGTGATTCCAAATCCAGCTGTAGCAATGAAACCGTCAGTCTGATTCTACTTTTCAAGTAATAATCTCAAAGTGAGTACCCTTTCTGATGAACATGTAGTCACTTCAAAAGGACAGCGTATGCACATAAACCTGCTCCCCGACACTATAGAACAGAAGTTGGAAACTTTTTGATTCCCCGTGGATTTCAAACATCGTCGCCCTTCCCCCCTCAGAGCAGGAACAACCACTCAGAAATTAGTTACGCTCCTGTAAACTCAAAGGAGAAGTAGGACCCTGCCGAACATATTCATACATTGCCACATACACTTACACATTTTAATTACATCGCTCGCGGGGGCTTCACTCCTTTCAATCCGTCATGTAGCCCCTTCTAGCAGAATTTTACGGTGAAAATGCTTCCCCACCACTTCCACTGTACTTAACATTTAATGCTGCGAGAGGCCCGGCCGAATAATGTACTGCAAGGTGTATCAAAGTAATGTGAAAGAACGGATGTATTGAAATGCCACACCTAGACCCTTTCTTTGGTATCTTCTACTCGTCAAAATTGAGTAATACTCCTGTATGATAGTTACACGTATATGCAGGTGTAATTTTAATTATTTTTAAGATTTGTAAAGATAGTCAGATTGAAAAATTCAATGTCATAGCCGGGATTTGAACCACGGATCTTTCCATACTTTAGCCTACACACGGCCAGTGTGAACGAACAGATAATTTCCATTAATTGACCTAAAAGTTGTTAACTATTAAGCCCGGGCCTTAAAGCACTTACACGTTGTAAGTCGCCATTAAGGTAGTTATCTAATGTGTTTAAGAGAACTCCTAAGTGGAAGAAACAAGGTCAGTTGGAGAATGTAATATCATGTCAGCACGTTGGTCACAGTAGCTCAAGGGTTAGAGCAGCTGGACGGCAACCAGCAGATCCACGGTTCAAATCCCGGCTTTGGCATTGAATTTTTCAGTCTGACTATCTTTCCATACTTTAGCCTACACACGGCCAATGTGAAAAAACAATTAATTTCCACTATTTTTAAGGTTTATATGTTACCTTTGGTAAAACGGGTAGTGACGACAACATAGTAACTATTTTGCTTGACTTGACTGGTCTTATTATAAAGCAGGAGCAGGGTTCGCTGCCTTAAATACTGAAATCTGAAGGTTTATTGCATTATACCCTCAGTTTACAATTTTAATTAAATAGTCCTGTACCTCTAATAAGAGACAGTAGTTTATTAACTAAATTAATTTTAGGAAGATCACCTTCTGGGTTTATTAAGCCCACTAATTCAAAGCTTTTCCTAAATTTGGCTCGGGATCCCAGATTCGCCAATGTCGTGCCTAACGTAGTAGGCCCCTTGGGGCAACTACTCTACAGTGACGTCAACTACGCATGATATAATTTCTACCATGAAGGAGGATATTTGAAGTACTGCAACCTAGATAGAACCGGATGTAATGGCTCAGGCGTATTCGCCTGTGGCCCGTATTCCGGAGGTCCGATTTCAATTCCCGTGGCCAGCCTGCCTGACCCATGAGCTTTTGCAGGAGCTTTCTGGGTAGGTTAATTACATACCTCAAAATTCCTGTCCCTCCATTTCATATCATCTCTCATTTCGTGCTCTCTTAAGGGTAGAAGTGTCGGTGGGTGTTTTGGCACTGCACGGCAGGATGATACGCTCCTGGTAGACATCCCCTCCACCGGTAGGACGATTTCCATGCTGGCCTAATGCGCCGTTTCAGGACTACATTGGTGGGATGCCGTTTGTACTGGCCAGCCGGAGAGCTTCTAACTGTGGAAGCGTAGGAACCTTGCCCTCTGCACTGCCATGACTCCTTGAAAGGCCACCCTTTGTCTCCTTTCGCTTCATTAATGCTCCCCACTTGGGGCATAGCTGCAATAGACCAAGACTGGAGCCCCGTGCCGAGTTCCCTCCGTATCCAATCCAACCTAGATACTGTTTGCCAACGCCAAGCATGTCCCTGACAGGAATGTGCCAGCCTTGCACAGTGCGACAAGCACAATAAATGTGTGTGACAGAGAACGCATGTTACAGAAAGAACATAACCGTTTAAAACACTGCACCCTTTTCACTCAGTGCACTAAAACCGAGAAGATTTAATCACAAAAGTAGAAGGCGTCAGACTTTTTGAATGGGCTGTAAATAAACAGACGCAAGAATCATAAACCACTACAGGAACGGTATCGTAACAGGTCTAACCCCCTCTCTTACACCTCATTCCCCTAGGACTTTCTTTGCTGTGGCAGACTGTAGATCTGTTGTGGCTAAGGCTACAAGAGGCTACAGGACGCAGGCATCCGGGCGACAGAGATCGCAGCAATCCCTAACAGTTTCAAGAACGAATATCCTTTCACTGCTGGAACTGCCTCTAAAAGGATAATCGGAGAGTGGACCGAGAGGCCCTTTAATATCCAGCGCAACTCCAAACATAGAAGTAAAGAAAGGAAAAAGAAAACTTAAAAAAGCTTAAACATAAAATAACTAAGGATAGATGAATGACCAACTTAGTATTTGAGTTCAACATCTTCCAAAGATGGATACGGAGATTAAACAATGAAACTTCACCTCAAACTACCCTTTATGTGGAATTTATATCTCTGAGCTTTGTTTATCTTACCTCATGGCCATGCAGAGTATGGAATTTCAAAGCTATCACATTGCAACCTGCTTTTATATATTTCAACAACCCTTTAGCTCCTGCCTGGGTAGTGTAGATGGTAGTTTGTCTGTCTCACGTTCAAAAGGTCCCGAGTTCGAATCTCAGTCAGGGCTAGCTACCTGGATAAGGTTTCTTTCGGATTTTTCTACTCCTGAAAGATTAATGTCGGGTAACTCTAAACTCTATGAGCCCTGGACTCGGTTTAGCATCATTTCATCCCTTTTATTCATCGTCCAATATGACTTAACGATGGAGGATATAAATTGATAAAAAATCTCTTTCTGTTGAATTCTACATTGAAATGTTTAAATGAAACGTTCTTTCAACAAGGAGAGATGTGATGTACGAAGACTTCACATTCCAGACGTTCTGAGTCGAATCTCTGTTAGAGCGAGTTATCCAGATAAGCTCTTTTACTTGAGCTTTCCCTTATTGTGAAAATATCAGCTAATTATAAGTTCTATGGTCACCAGGCTCCTTTAGGCGTAATTTCATTAATTTGCATATAAATATATGAGTAAGCATTTGTTAGAATGTTTTTAAAAGAATGAGTAGAAGAACTCATATGAATACAGCGGACTTTTATGCACGAAAAACGTTTAAGTATACTGTAAAATAATAAGTGGATGTTATTAGTAAAGTTATGAACTCTATAATAAACAATGGTCTTAAAATTTTTGTTCTAATGACCAATATTAATTTCAAAAAGCGTGTTAAAAGATTGCAGGTAAAATGTTCCCTTTCCATAGTAGGGCACACAGCAGGTTACATCGCAGCACAGAGCGCAGTTGCTTTACAAACCCCGTGCTTGTGCGGCAACTTGTCTGACGCTATCGTGCAGCGGGAAGTATATCCATCCGAATGGCAGGCGTCAACGCACTTCCTTTTTGACTTGCGTGATAATTCAGAAGGCAAAACATCCTCGCTGGAAGTTGAAGATATGGTTTCAAGGCAGAACAGCCTTTCTACGTGTTTGCTAAATCAATAGAGTTACTAGTATATCCCTCTCCTTTTTTTCTGTTCTTTCATTCCGTGCTTTGATATCCAACATTACCCAAGCAACAATAAACGTAGTAGGTTCACCGCTCTCAGCCGCAGCAGCCTTCATTTTATGACAGAGCATCAAATCTTGGGTAATTTAGCTGAGTAAGTATATTTTCTTTCCTGCAGTGTCCAGATATTTTGGTATGCCGTAAGCCATTTAGGAACTACGTATTAGAAACCAAGCTTATTATATTTCTGAATTACGTCGTAATGTATCATGTGGTCATGGTACCTCAGTGGTTAGAGCAATCGGATGGGAACTGGGAGATCCAGTTCAAATCGCGGCTAATAACTTCAGTTTTTCAGTCTAACTACCTATCCAAAACTTGGTTTTAACCTATAAATCCACAAAAATAAAAAATCAAGCCAATGTTAATGGATGCTCTTAGCTTAAGTCCGTTTTGAGAACCTACATTGCCAGGAAAAGGATAAACCAGCATTTTCTCTAATTCTCTGCTTGCTTTAGGGGATTGTGAGAACCTCTATCTTGCTTCCGTTTCTCCCTAATTTCCTGGTAATCACTATCTGCCCACAGTCCGCCCCTACGAATGAATATTAAGTGCTAAGTCGAAAACTGACGTTCTCTGAGTATTTAATCCCTCCAGGGGCGGGCGAGACCATTTCATTACATCGCTGGTGTGAGTTATGACATTCTGAGAGGTTGGTGATGGCAGTTAGAACTGTTATCCTTGTATGTACTGGGCAACCAAATTATTTCGTCGCTTTAGAAATGACACAAAGGAAATGAAATTCGTGGACCCAAAACAAGAATTACATTTTTCAGAAGTTGCTACACACGAAATGGCACATTGTTCCCAATTGTTACGGCAGCATTATACTGTGTTCCAACCCGAGCTGCTTTTTACAACTCACGATTATTGATTTAAGCCCTGCGTATGGTTTTGAAGTTCAAAATTACCTTTGAACTCATAAAATAAAAGAAATATAGGAATATATAACCCTTTATTCATACTTCGGGTTCGAAATGTCATATTTTTTTCGGCGAGCGCTGAAGCATTTATTGAATATGTT
>CM060959.1:87067218-87179718 GCA_030765055.1 Mantis religiosa
TTCTTCAAAACAATTTATGTTAATTACAGCAAATATACCGAAAACAATTCATGAATTCCACACGCCGAAAAAGCTTGTGTAGTAACGTATTGTTTATATGACGGTTACAGAATGAGACAAGCATTCTCCAACACTTGGACTTACCTTGAGACATTCGTCGTTCCATTTGAGCAGCCAAAATCGTCTAAACTTAAGCGATGTTAGCAAAGGCGAATCAAATGAATGTTTTCTTAGACGGCGATAGCAAAGAAATGTTTTTAAGTGCATTCTGTGGTTTCCTCTCTGATATTTCTTTACAAAGTTCGTAGTTTCTAATGAGTTCTGTTCCATTTTTGCTACCTCATTCGTTTCATTTTAATTAAGATCTATGCAGGTCTGTCAGTTTTCAACTTTATCTTCCATTTAATAGCCAGATGCTTTTCTTCCCATGATTAATATTCCTTTCGTCTGAACTCTTGCGGGTCAGAATGAAATGCTTAATACTTTTCCTGTCATTACCAAGAAGACGTAGAAGAACTGTTACATTGCATACCTGACTTCCATAACGAGATTTCACAGAAGATATGTTTTAAGGTATCGTCAAAACATAACAATGTTTTAAATACAATAAATGTCCGTTTATGTGCGCTATTTGAAAAGCAACAATATATATAAACTTGCTGTTTCATTTCAGTATCTTTCAGAGATGCCACACAATATTTTAAAGAAGCTCCACTGCCCCAACTACACTAGAAATTGTAGAAACTGGGCACGCACAGCTCTGAAAACAGCAAAACTCAAAAGCGAAAAGTCCGATAATTATCATACTTAGTACATTAGCTGAACACTTTCGGTGCAACAAGATTTTCAACCAAGTTACTTTCGAAACGGACTACGCTACGCAGTGGATTCGCCACAGAGGTCCAAACTTGGTGTGTTGTACCTATGCCCCCAAGTGGGGCAGCCCGAGAGGAAGGATGAGGCGAAAGGAGAAATGGCGGACGTCCCAAGGAGTCACGAGAGTGCAGAGGGCATATTCTATACACTTCATCAGTTGGAAACTCCCCGGTAGGCCAGAAAAACCGGCACCCATCCTATTGTGGTCCAGAAACGGTCACACCACACCGGATCCAAAGACCGGAAACCGTCCTACCGGAGGAGGACATATCATCCCGCCATGCAACGCCAAGACACCCAGCGTTACTTCTATCCTAAAAGAGACCACCAAATGAGAGACGATCTGAACAGATAAATGTGGAGATAAAATGGAGGTATAGAAAATTCGGGGGATGTAATTAACCTACCTGGTGACCTGGTCAGATAAGTCGGCTACGGGAATCGAGCCCGCACTTCCCGAATGCGAGCTACAGACGAAACCGCCTGGGCCGACCCGCTCGGTATATGATAAATAATTGTATATGGGATTTATTCACTCGTAAGTGAACAATTATTAATATGTAGTACCTACTAAAACAATATATGAACAGGAAATGGGAATGAGAGACATTTTTAACTCGTATATAAAATTTATATGCAAAACACATGTATTTCCTCGACATTTATACCATTTATTCGATAATTATGTGAAGTTATAACATGTAATCACATGTAACCCAGGTTGTAATTAATAGACTCCACCACCGGTGGTCCTTAATACTAAGAAAGAGCGGTAAACCATAATGAAAACTGTGCTTAAGGCCGGTGGAATTGATAATGGACCCAACACTGCTGATGCTGGGGAAAGAAGGGATTGATCGCTATGTTACGGTAAATAAAAGCAAAGAAATCTTCAAGTCCGTTTTCAAAAGCCCCTTTGAAACACTGCGTGAAGTAGCGGAGCTGTCGAGTAGCAACGCAAACAATCGAGTTTCACTGTAGAACAACAAAGCTTCATCTGACGTCATTTCTTTAAGAGACATTACAATTAATTCTGAATTTAAATGTTACACATTTAAAGGTATAGGTCTTTACTCCATTAATCTCTCCTTTTTCGCCCTACAGCTCTGACATTAAACCCAACTTTTGAGTTAAAAAATCCAAACGGTCTTTCAAACTTAAGGATATAATCAGCCTACAGTGAAAGTGTTCACTTTGGAGATAAAATAAGAGAGAAATGGGCTTCTAGGGTTTTGCAAGAGAGCGCTTGTATGTAGGCCAGTAATATTTATGGTGCTGCTAATGATAGTGTATGCATTTCCTAATGCACGCAAAGAGTAAGACAAATGAAGCGAGTTTATGTCAGTTAAATTATACACCAGCATGACCTTCGGGTGTCAAAACGGATAATATGTTTTAAAAGCCAACATCGTGGGAGTAAAGTCGATAGGATAGTGAAGATGTCAGCTTGAATATCTCACATTAAATGTAAACTAAATACAACCTGGGTTCGTGCATTAAGCTAGATTATTGATATCAGCTAAGTGGGTAAATGCAGTTACTTCTTTAAAAGTGAAATGAATTGTTTAAAAAAAGAAAAATATTTAAAAAAAATGTGGTAGACAACTTTCTCTACCGCATATATTAACTTCTTTAAAAAGTAGTTATATCCTCATCTATTCCCATACTTACGTATACAAATAACATCACAGGAATACGTTACCAATGTCAAATTAATGTCTCCCATTAAACTGCGAGTTTTTGTAGTGAAAACAGCTAGAAAACAAAAGCATTCTTGTCTCGGCTTTCTCTCCCATATGGTGCCTATTTCGCGAGAAAAAATAATAAAGGTTTAAGTTGTAACTGGTGATTGTCTTCGGCTTAATGAACAACTGTATGGAATGAGCTAATAAACTTGATGCTGCACCGAACACTAAATATCCACTTGTAAGAACGCACAACACACAACTTACAACCGCATGTAGCGATGAGAAAATCGACCACGGTTACGTTCCATTTTTTTCCCTAGTTATCGGTGCCTCTAAGAAAGAAAGGAAGTAAAAATTAACAATATAAAAATTACAAATTTTTAGATTGATATGTGTAAGTAGTTGGTAAAATAAATAAATAAATAAATAAATAAATAAATAAATAAATAAATAAATAAATAAATAAATAAATAAATAAATAAATAAATAAATAAATAAATAAATAAATAAATAAATAAATAAATAAATAAATAAATAAATAAATAAATAAATAAATAAATAAATAAATAAATAAAAACTTGGGCCTGCAGGAGAGAAAGTCAAGACATTGGTGTTTCTATTTTTGGTTTACTTACTTCCTCTGTATCTCTCTCTCTCTCTCACTCATACACACACACACAAACACACACACACACACACACACACACACACACACCAAGTTCGCTCAATAAAATCACTAGCAACAGTCTCTTAAAAACATTAAAAGCTTAGTTCATGCAACTTGCAGTAACATTACAATGTTTATTGGAAACACTGTGGAATAAATTGAAGTTATTTGAAGGAAGAGAAGAAATAGGAAACTTTCATTTAAGGAGCTATATTTGCGAAAATGATATTCCGCATTATGAAATATTCCAAAGACTGACGACAGCACATAAATTGCACATTAAAGTTAACTCAAAATTTTTATCGATAATTCCTAAATGAACTGTACTAAACAAATAAATTAAAAAAATAAATAAATAGAATCATCTGTTATTTCTTAAAATATATACCGCAAAGTCAAAAATAATTTTCATAACAATAAATACACCATTTGTGTATAAAAGATGTTGAGAGGTTTGTTTCATTTCTCAAGATTGTTCTTGAATACCAATTTTTATATTTATACGACTTTTTGTTTTTCGTTATAGTCTTGTTTGCTCCCTTCCAGGCTCGTTTTCTCTCTGCCTTTCTCTGGCACCTGCATGTGCGGATCACTTTCTGAATACTTTTTGGGGGGTACAGATGCTCTATACTGTATTTCTGGTGAATCCCTGACATTAGAGTTTTCAATCGGAATGGAATCGTTGCTCTACTGGAGTTAGAGTACAGTAAAACTATCCTGTGTTTTCTCCTGAAATGGGCAAGAAAACAAAGAAATATATAACAGTGTAAAATAATAGGCTGAATTTTAAGTTTTTAGAAAGCTGATCCGTAGAGATTGCTTTGTATTTCTCTTATAATGAAACAAGAAAAATAGCTTGATTTTACTATAACAACTTTTAGTTATAATAGTTGCTTTCAATTATTATTCCACACACTTTTTTCTGTGCTTAACATTTTCCATACCTTTTACACGTTATATTCCTTGCCATCAGTATTTCAAGCAATTACGAAACATGACATTTTGTATGCGTAAGAGAGCAGTCTTTTAGGTCGTCTGTTTCCTTTAAACAAAGCTCAAAGAGGACTCAGCCTCCCATTTTGGTGATTAAAAGTCGGGTACTTCCCTACCGTCACGCCAGAGCACGCACTCACGCATGTAATGGCTTCACTTCCGGCCAACACCTTACACACGCCCTCTTCTTTTCCCTTTTCTTTAGCTAAGAGAAATCACGATCGAAATATGTCATGGTAGGTCTTTCATTTTAAGAGGAAAATCGCTGCCTGTCAGTGAGCATGCTTGAATTCAGCAAGTGAATGAGTAAAATTAGATTCAAAAATTCAATAATATTAGGTTGGATTTCACGCCCGGATCTTCCGCTCTACACACGGTTACTCTAATCAACTGAGCTACAATGGTGGCACACCTGTATGACAGTTACTTCCCCAACTGAGTAGCATTTTCTTCCGGTGAACCACAGGGACATCTCGGATCACTTTAGAAATGACATAACCCAATGGCGACTTAGAATATCTCGGGCTTGGGTAACCTCTCTTAGCTAAAACCATGCATGGCTACATGTAAATGAAAACGCAATTATCAATGACTTAATAGAGGTCACGCACAAAGACCCCAATAAAGCACAGTAGCATAGATTGATGAATTATGGTTTAAGTTATCAGAGAGAGGAGGAGTATCTCTGCGCCAGAGTGTACAAGAAAGCCCATTGTGCTCTGAAAATCGGCGCAAGAAAGGTTAGAATTGAAGGGCAAAGGGTGACCAGATCTGGAGTGGCAGGTTATGTTTCACCACGTAAAGCAAAGTCCACCATCATGCGTTGGCCATTCGCCTGATTCTTCAACCTTAAAGCATCCGAAAATAAATGATAGGAAAGAGGGGAGGGGACAATTCCCTGTTCTCGTATCAACCACGAAAAATTGAGAGAATACTTAAGGATACAGTGGTCGTCGAAGTGGTAATTGAAACCGGTACCTCAGGAACGAAACCGCCACCCGTTATCGCGGAACATCTAGCGATATAATTTTGACAACAATCTTGGACATTAGAACTATTGTCATCAGATATATTTAGAATTAACTACTATACAAAATTCTTCACCTCCTAGTACGAATGGACAGTACATAAGTAACTCCATACCCATAAACGGTTAAAAATATAATGTGTATGAAGTAATTAGTAACTTACTGGCTACCAAAGTAAAAGAAAGTCAGTAATTAGTTATTCTTACTACGGTTAACGGTTTTGGCTGACCTCAGATACAGGATGTTACAAAAAGGTACGGCCAAACTTTCAGGAAACATTCCTCACACACAAAGAAAGAAAATATGTTATGCGGACATGTGTCCGGAAACGCTTAATTTCCATGTTAGAGCTCATTTTATTACTTCTCTTCAAATCACATTAATCATGGAATGGAAACACACAACAGAACGTACCAGCGTGACTTCAAACACTTTATTACAGGAAATGTTCAAAATGTCCTCCGTTAGCGAGGTTACATGCATCCATCCTCCGTCGCATGGAATCCCTGATGCGCTGATGCAGCCCTGGAGAATGGCGTATTGTATCACAGCCGTCCACAATACGAGCACGAAGAGTCTCTACATTTGGTACCTGGGTTGTGTAGACAAGAGCTTTCAAATGCCCCCATAAATGAAGTCAAGAGGGTTGAGGTCAGGAGAGCGGGGAGGCCATGGAATTGGTCCGCCTCTACCAATCTATTGGTCACCGAATCTGTTGTTGAGAAGCGTACGTACACTTTGACTGAAATGTGCAGGAGCTCCATCGTGCATGAACCACAATGGGTATTTTGACATTTGTCTGCACGAATGATTTCAATTTACATTTTAAGAGAAATACTAAAATGAGCTCTAACATGGAAATTTAGCGTTTCCGGTCACATGTCCACATAACATATTTTCTTTCTTTGTGTGTGAGGAATGTTTCCTGAAAGTTTGGCCGTACCTTTTTGTAACATCCTGTATGTGTATGGCATAGTTTATCAACTTTTTATGCAGTATTAATCTTCTCCATGTGAGACTGACGTTCTATATATCCTTTAGTGAGAAAAATGCCTAATAATTATTCCATTTTCTAAATATATTGTGACTGCAAGGGTTACATAGATTCGGAAATCTGGTTTTCAGAAATTTAGAACAAATTTCACTGCAGTAAACAGACGTGAAATTGACAATCAGCTGTCTTCGCGGCTGACTCGGTGTTTTGCTGCACGAAAACAAATGAAAGACATCACTGCGGTACACTTCAACCGTCGACTGTCACAATAACCAACAAACAACTGCCGGTCATAACACCTTGTGGGTATTTATACCTCCCCAGTCTTTGTTTCTAGAAAGCCGCAGACCTTTCGAGAACGTTAGCGGCAGCAACAATGGGCAGAACGTTCTGGAGCCTCTCAGTCTTTTTCTCTCCTGTCAAGAGCCCGGCTCTGGCCTGTAGCAGCAGCACAATGCTACACGGTGACCATATGTACCCCAATGAAATTATCTGCATCTTTTGTGATGTTAGACAGCAATGTGTGTTTTGGGAGTTCCTCTTCTCAAGAAACATCACGTTTTAAAATGTCATCAAAGTTACTAGAATGTTATTTACTAAAAGTTTAACTTCAGTCATGTTTATGTTGGGAATAGCATTACGTTATGTTTACATTTTGTTTTTAAACATCTCAGTTGAGCTGCAGAAACAGAGTATAGGTAGAGGAATGTAGAAACAAGTATTTTGGCATTACAAACCGCCGCAGTTACCAAAGTGTTGATACAACTAAATAAACATCCTAGAAGGATTGCACGAAATATCGACATGGTCCATATTGAAACATAATTGTAACTAATTGTTATGGTAACCATTAAACGCGAGCGAGAAACCAAGAAAACAACTTAATCGTCAATGGTAACCGATATATGTAACCGTTAGCGAAAATATTGTCACATACCTCTTCCTTTATGGCAGAATTCGGTTTAGTGCAAATCAAACGCATGATCCTACAGTATTATTTGGTGCAGATTATGATCGGATAGATAAAAGAAATTTGATTGTTAAAATCATTATATTAATACAAACAGCGGGGGGAATCTGCAGTAAATATACGACCTGTCAAAATATTGTATACCTTTAAACTTCTGGAGTAACGAACTTAATATTATGCTTGTGGATTTATCACCGCTGCGACATTGTTCATTTTATGGTAGTAAGCATCTGAAAAGTAATCTTTCCTTATTGCTTTATGGGCAATTTAGCGCCAGCGTTTGCATGGGAATTTTCCCAAATGAATATGGATGTGAACCTGGCGCCTCAGCAATACATCTGCCTATGTTCGCTGGTAGAGTTCGTCCTGTATGCTGTGAGAATGACTGCGTAGTGCCTATTATGATAGTTTAACTAGGTAAGGCGTCATTTACAATGAAAATTAAGCGTGAAAATAACGACATAAAACAAACACGATGTTGTCATTCACAAAGACAAACAGCAGCCATACCTTGTAGACATCCACGTGCTTACAATTTTGTATCGTTCTACGAAATATTTTTTTCCTAAGAAATTGTTCCTGTTACTTCATTTTTACATTTATTTATAAATGTATCGACTTCATCTCTTTCCAATGCGAATTTACATATATTATGACTATGTCCATGCCACCTCTCTATGTACCTAACGTCACTTCGCTAATGTGACGTTCAACTCGCGCCATAGTGACGTAATGAAATACACAAAGCGTAGCCTCTTCTTTCAGACCGTTCACTCGCTGGGGAGTTGAAGCAAGACAGACTCGCTCGGAGAAGAGCACTTTTTGTTTCTCCACAAACAATAACTCACTCGCGAAAGCGCACGCCTATAGTATTCTACTTTGGGGAAGCAGCTGTCATGTCTCTAATATCCTACTAATGCAGAAAAATATTGTATTATTGCAGATTCAGAAAAAAAACGACACACTGTAAACAGCTACTCATAAAATTTAAAGTAATGACTGTGATTAACCTATACATTTATACTGCACGCACATATGTATATCAGACGAACTCTACAGACTGAATATAATACTAGATATAACTACCAACTTAACCAACCATCTTATAGACTTTCATAAACATCTAACATCTTTGTAGTCTTAGCCATTAAACTGTATAATACTTAACCAGTAGCATTAACAGAATTACTGAGTTGTAGATTTAAAAGTGGATTATATAAGTAGTTAATTTCTAATCAATACTCTTCAATACATGAATATTTTGAGAGCAATAAATAAGGCAACTTGTAAGCTTTTAAGTTAGTTTTTCCGGCTAGACTAAACATTATGTATGTCTCTATTTTCTCTACTGTTAAGGTAATATTTATGCTTAATTATTAGTAGTGTTTGGATACAACCTGAATATTGTATCAAGCTTTTAATGTTTCTAGTTATTCCTGAACTCAGGCTAAAATGCTCAAAATATGTCGTATTTGTTTGAAAATTCTATATAACTGCAAGACTGCTACTTTCTCTATTGTTTATGTATTGTTTTGTATATAATCTGAATAGTGTTGACGTCTATTGCTGTACTCAACTTAATGGCAATAAATTTATTATTATTATTATTATTATTATTATTATTATTATTATTATTATTATTATTATTATTATTATTATTATTATTATTATTATTATTATTATTATTATTATTACTATATTTCCACAGATCGTACTATAAATGTTCTGAAGGGAAACTTCCAGATGATTCTGATTATTTGTCGATAGCGTTTCTAGTGTTGACGCTGATCGAGAGGTATACCGCCTCACTATTTATCTCCAGCTAGCCCTCGCCGATCTGTAGATAAACTTTGCGTTACAGGAGCTGCATCACAATAAATATTACAAATGATACACATTTTTCTCTCTCTTTACGATAGTCTAAGTACGTTAAACATCTCTATATTCCATTATTTATCTCTTAAAACTTAAAATTATACATATACTTTTACGTTTGAGATGACACTACCATGATCCATTCCCACTTTATCTTCCATAAATCTTCTGAGTTACTGGGTACCGATCAGTGAACTTCTGGCTATCTATGAATGTTTTATCTTAATCTTGACTGCCTTAAAAATTAGGATTTCGAAATGCATAATATGATAAAAGGCATAGACGTATCAAAATATCACCTGAGGTCTTCAAATAACGGATTCTGAACTGCGTGTCGGCAGATCATTATGTTAGTTGTTTCCCAAAACAAGAAGAAAAGTGTTGCTAATTAAGTTTAAAATAGCACTTCCTTATTTTCAACATATTTTATGATCTTCCCGCGAAGGCTGTAATTTTAACTGGCTAATTATACTGTTAGGCAAGAATCACCAACCAGAGTTGCCCTTCGAGGTCCAAAGTAACATACTAGACTCCAGTTTCCGAGGTCGTATGTTCTCATCAGTGGAATGCGAGGGATTTTTTTTGGGGGGGGGGGGGGTTAAAAATGCTTAGTATGGCTTATTTCGGAAGGAATGTAAAGCCGGTGGTTCCATGTCAGATTTATTGCACGCAAAAGAACCTCAGCTTCATAAAGGAGCCTCTAAACAAAATGTCTTCCATTCCCAATATACGAGGGCTGTTCAATAAAGAATATTACAATCCTTTTTTGACAACATACCTTTAATCATCCTCATAATTTTGATGGTCCTTCTCAAAATAGTCTCCCCTGAATGCGATGCACTTGTCTCAGTATTTCTGCCCGTCTTCAAAGACTTGCTGGAAACCATTTTTGAGAGATCCTTCAAAATGGGTTCCGCAGCCTTCACCACTGCTTCTGATAATGGATAATGCCTTCCACGAAGACGTTTCTTCAAGTTAGGGAATACAAAAAGTCACATGGGCTAAATCCGGACTATAGGGAGGGTGAGGGATGCACTTCATGTTGATTTTTGCAAGATATTCAGCAAGAAGATTGGCAATATGCGGCCGCGCATTATCGTGGTGCAGCATCCAGCCTGCTTCATGGAAATGTGGTCTTTTGCGCCTGATATGGACTTGCAATGTTTTCAGGACCTCCCAGTAGTATTGTCCAGTTACTGATGTGTGTGCAGGTACAACATGCTGATAAACCATTCCATGAATATCAAAGAATGAAATAACCATAACTTTCCCAGCAGAAGCAACCTCTTTTGCTTTTTGGGGGGTTGGTGATGAATGGGATTTCCACACTGAGCTTTGCTGTTTGCTCTCAGGATCAAAACGATGTAGTCAAGTTTCATCAGCAGTGATTACGTTTGAAAGAAACTCCGTATCTCCCTCTAACATCAACTTTAACTGCATGTTACCTCCATTGTAGCGGTAGGCGATACTGAACATGTCTGAACTTTGCTGGTTCTCACAGGCGGCAACCAGGAGTATCAACAATGAAACTACTACGGTATGTTTGTTTCACATTAAGCTAACAGAATATAATAAGACTGAATTTTAGTGCGGAAAATTATGACCGTAAAAAATTATGATCATTCTTTATTGAACAGCCCTCGTATAATGTAGAATGGGACGCTGATAACCACTATAAAAGCTCAATATTTACCAACTAAAACAAGAGCAACAAACACTTTTCTCATGTCTATCTGTGTTAACATTCATTGTACAGTGAATGAAATGATCAACTTGGGAATCGTACTGGCAAAACTGGAATCGTGTGTGCCAGTTATATCGGGTTTAATTGTCAATATCGCAGTGCATTAGCTACCGAACTGTTACAAGTAAATTATTTGTTTTCATGCTTTTTACATTCGCAGTTACGTTATATTAATGGTAAGTTAACGATAAACCATAACTATGTTTCAGTAGGAACGACATCGAAAGAGACTTAAGTTGTTATTTGATACACATATGAGTTTCTAGATCACATAAATGGTTAGACTGTACATCTGAAATGAGATATATGGAATTATAAATATAATGTAAAGCAAACACATCACATTTTTTTTTCTTTGCCAAGATCTGCGTAGAACATAGATTAAAAATGGGAGGGCTGTTCAATACAGAATGATCATAATTTTTCGCACTAAAATTCAATTTATTATATTCTGTTAGCTTAATGTGAAACAAACGCACAGCAGTGTTTTCACTGTTGGTACCTATGGTTCCGCCTGTGAGAACCAGGTAAGTTGAGACATGTTCAGTATCGCCTACCGCTGCAATGGAGGTAACATGCAGTTAAAGGTGATGTTAGAGGAAGATCCGGAGTTTCTATCAAAAGTACTCACTACTGACTGTTGTTGTTGTTGTAATTTACGTCCTCCAACGATTAGTCATATCGGACGATGAATGGAATCGATGAAATGATGCACAAATGGGTCCGGGGTCAATGGAGCTTAGAGTTACCCGACATTCGTCTTACAGGATAAGGGAAAACCCCAGAAAAACTTATCCAGGTAACTCACCCTGACCGAGATTCGAACTCGGGACCTCTTGAACGTGAGGCAGACATGCTACCACCACGCTACCGAGTCGGGCATCACTGCTGATGAAACTTGGCTACATCATTTTGATCCTCAGAGGAAACAGAAAAGCTCAGAGTGGAAATCTCCTTCATTACCAACCCCCAAAAAAGCAAAAGTGGTTGCTTCTGCTGGGAAAGATATGGTGATCTCATCCTTTGATATTCATGGAATGGTTTATCAGCATGTTGTACCTGCACACACATCAGTAACCGGAAAATACTACAGGGATGTCCTGAAAACATTGCAAGTTCATATCAGGCGCAAAAGACTACATTTCCGTGAAGCACGCTGGATGCTGCAGCAAGATAATGCGCGGCCGCATATTGTCAATGTTGTTGCTGAATATCTTGTAAAAATCAACGTGAAGTGCATCGCTCACCCTCCCTATAGTCCGGATTTAGCCCCATGTGTCTTTTTTCTATTCCCTAATTTGAAGAAGCGCCTTCATGGGAGGCATTATCCATCATCAGAAGCAGTGTTGAAGGCTGCGGAGGCGATTTTGAAGGATCTCTCAAAATGGTTTCCAGCATGTCTATAAAAACTGGTCAAAATTCTAGGACAAGTGCATCGCATTCAGGGGAGACTATTTTGAGAAGGACCATCAAAATTATGAGGATGAGTAAAGGCACGTTGTCAAAAAATGTGTGATCATTCTTTATTGAACAGCTCTCGTAGTTCTAGATAAGTAATATAAAAGTATACGCAGTGAATTCTGTCACTGAAGGTTGATAACCATGTACGTCAATTAGTAACCGTTAACCGGATAACCATTTAGTATCTCCGTAACTAGTTACTTTAAATCTGTTGCTTGTGCAACTGTTAATAAGTGACTAGTTACTATATTCATCACTTCTGTTAATCATGCAGTTTTCTGCCCATCGGAAATTAGTTGCAAGCGATGATTAAAAAACGGAGAAATTCATCATGCATCACATATTTGACAACAAAGGTCCGTTAGTTCTTCAACAAAGACTGGTCCAGCAACATTTCCTTGACCGTACTAAATCTGTTTCCAGCTGGTTTCTATTTTATTAGCTGTTCTGGTGTTTTATTGCTACCCATTCAATTTAAATGAAGTCATCGTCCATTTCTTCCCTTTGTTGTTATATAATTTATATATTGTGCATTCACTTTGTGGCCTCATTTATATTCGTTCTACATTTTTATGTCCTCAGCATTTCCTAAAAGCCATATTTCTGCTGTTTTGAATCTTCTTTAAGGGTCCACATTTCCTTCCCCTACATGCAGGTAGAAACGGAGTAGAATTTTATAGTTTTATTTTTGTGTAATTTTTACGTTTTTGTTTAAATGTGTGTCGATAACTGCTTAATATGAATCAACTTATTCATTTTTATGGGCAGCTTTATCAAACGTTTTAACATAGCTTAATTGTTTCATTGCTCTGTCACCTATTACGGATAAAATTGTGCTACTTTTATCGAAGGCCCCAAAAGCCGTAAGTTTTCCCCACCATGATTTGTTAGTAAAAACATTATCTTCATTTTATTTTCCACAGCTATAACGACATCATGGCAAGAAATGAATTGGTCGCGTAGTTGCCTAATTTTCACACTTAGACAAACTTTCTATCTTCTTATTCCTCTTGATGGTAAATACTTAATTCCCTTCAATATCTGTGTTGCCTGTAGGTTCTACGAGACAAATGTGGGCTGGAGAAAGCCCTTAGTTGTTCAATCAACGTCTTTTTTTTTTAATTTACTTCCTCCAACGTTAAGTCATACCGGACGGTGAACGAATTGGGTGAAATGATGCGCAAATGAGTCCAGGGTCCATGGAGCTTAGAGTTACCCAACATTCGTCTCGAAGGATAAGGGAAAACCCAGGAAAATGCCTTATCCAGGTAACTCACCCTGACCAGATTCGAACTCGGAACCTCTTGAACGTGAGGCAGACACGCTACCATCTACGCTGCCGAGGCGCGCAATCAACCATCTGCTTTGAAGTGGCACTAAATGACCTAACCTACAACTGTGTCATCTATTTTTTTATTTCTTTTTTTTTCGCTACGAAACCATGAATTTTTTCGCTAATAGAAAATAATTTATGTCTAATTTTGAAATCGTTTATCAATTTATGTTTGGATTGCGTAAAACATTGTATAAAATTTGTAAATACCTTAAAGATCTCTCGTGCAAATCAATTAAATTTTTACTCGTGATAAAATTTAAAGGGTTGTACATTTAGCGCACAAGTATTTTAATTGAAGTATAACTCCTCCTTAAGCTCGGAAATCACTGAATAATGCTAACTCGTAGACTTGGGGCATAGCGAATGATAATTTCCGATAAAAATCGTATTAGAATCTACCCAATTTCAGGAAAGAGTTATGGATGCATATCTTGGGATGCTATAGAGGGTATGGAGGAATAAACGGAAAACGTTTACCTCGAATGGAAGATAAAAGAGCAAGCTGGATGCTGCCGCCAGACGGGAAGGCGTTAAGAGGAAAGCTAAATTTCCACAGTTGAGATCTGAAACACACGATATGAGGTTAGGAGGGCGGTGCGGAAAGCTAAACGTACTGACTGGGTGTTGGTGATTCATTTTTAACCTGTTTTATATGATTTCCTGCTTTCTGAGCTATATATTTGTTATGTTGGTCGCATTTAAGATGTTACTTTTCAATATGTTTATCTTACCTTTTACATTCAATGGTGATTTTTGGTCCCGCTTATAACAGGCATTATATTTTTATAAACTAAAAAATAAATTTAATTATACATTCAGGCTGTTAAAATATTTAAACTATGGGAGGACACTTACACACTAAAACTGCTTATTTGAGACTGGCACTTTTTTGTACTTAAAAATGCACATTCGTATTTACATATCTATCATTACACCCATTGTAGCTTGATGTACAAATAATATTCTTCAAATGGGTTGGTCCAATTTAGGTACGACATTTATCGGTTAACACAAATTTGTATACTGAGAAGAATCTTTCCCGTTTACAGATATTACGAGTATTTAGCAATATTTGAAAGCATTTCCTAACTCTGGGGAAGTTTTTTTCCTGAATCATTTAAGTTACCCTTGAATATATTTATCTATCTCACACAAAACCTTAATGTCAGAATTTCTCTCTAAAACACTGTATAATTTACCACTTAATATTCCTGCACTTTAAAAGAACCACTCTCGAGTTTCTCTTAGCTCAATATGATGTTTCTATAGTAAGAAATCTATAACTTATGTCATTAATTTGTTTAACTATTAACATTAAAATTAAACATTTAATTATATCTGTTTTATGTGCTCGAAGAATGGCAAAAGGGATGAAAACTGCAACATGGGAATTTGCAATTATATGGTCTATAGATAAAACTACGCAGTGGCGCAGCGGACTGAGGTAGCATGGCCTTAGCTGCCAAAGAAAGCGGCCCGGGTTCGATCCCACCCATGGGTTGTGGATTTTAAGTCCCGGTTATAGGAGCGGTGCCCACTCATCTGAGGAATGTGAGGAGCTTATGCTAGGTAAGCGGCCCTGGTCACGAAAACCAACGTTCCGGCTGGGGAATGCCGAGATGCTGACCACATCTCCTCCCCGTATCGGTTGGTAGATCGCCCACCTCTGCCGTGCGTAAGTGGGCGTGAGGCCTGCAGTCGGGTTGGTAGGCCTTGGCCCTCTTAGGGCTGTCGCGCCAGGATTTATTTATTTAGTTATTTACGAGGGGTGTTTAATAAAGAATAATCATAATTGATTTACGGTCATAATTTTTCGCACTAAAATGCAATCTTATTATATTCTGTTAGCTTAATGTGAAACAAACACGCTGTAGTAGTTTCATAGTTTTTACTCCTGGTTCCCGACTGTGAGAACCAGACAAGTTCAGACATGTTCAGTATCGCCTACCACTGCAATAGAGGTAACACGCTAGGAACAATATGCGGCGTTGAAATTCTGCTTTCGTCTTAACAAATCTTCATTTGAGGCCTATTCAGTGTTACAGGAGGCCTATGGAGAGTCTGTTCTTCCCTACGGCACAGCTCGAAGGGAGTTTAAAATGTTTAAAGAGGGGAGACAATCAATTTCAAAGGAGGGTGGACCCAGTGCTCCAGTTACTGCTCTTACGGGAGAAAACAACAACACTGCTGCCGCCACTGTGAGAGAGGATCGACGGATTACCTTAAGATAACTTTCTGAAATGCTGAACATTTCATTGGGTGCCAATTTTCCGTGAAGCAGGCTGGATGCTGCACCACGATAATGCGCGGCTGCATATTGCCAATGTTGTTGCTAAATATCTTGCAAAGATCAACGTGAAGTGCATCGCTCGCCCCCCCCCCTATAGTCCGGATTTAGTACCGTATGACCTGTTTCTATTCCCTAACTTGAAGAAACACCTTCGTGGGAGGCATTATCCATCATCAAAGCAGTGGTGAAGGCTGCGGAGGCGATTTTGAAGGATCTCTCTAAAATGGTTTCCAGCATGTCTTTGAAGACTGACAGAAATGCTGGGACAAGTGCATCGCATTCAGGGGAGACTTGAGAAGGACCATCAAAATTATGAGGATGAGTAAGGTACGTTGTCAAAAAAAGTGATCAATCATTCTTTATTGAACAGCCCTCGTCTTTATAGATAAAACTATCATACAAGCACAAAACAACATAAAACGTTTTGCAAAATTTAATTCCACGTCATACTGTTGGACATATACGATTGACAGGATGGATGTATTTTTGTTTCCAAAGAAGATTAGGACAACTGGCCGACATTATATATCACAACATGTGTCCAGGATACAATCATAGCATAAAAATGTTGCAAAATGCCAAAAAGTAAATATTAGAATATATAGCGAAATTACAAATTATAATACTACAAAAAACTAAACAAAGGTACAACTAGAAAACCATAAACAAGGTAAAGCTCAATGAAAGTTACAAAAGCTGTGTCATATTATGTAAATTATTACAACATGGCAGAGCGTTGAGGAGTATTGACATGTAGTACGAATATAAAAAGACTCCCAAAATATTTAACGTCATTTTTAATGCATATCTTCACTTAATTTTAGTACCATAGGGCATATTGTGCCCGAATTGATGATGGTTTGGTTTCAGTGCACGATTTTCAGTAATGTAACTCATTTAAGTAAGAAGTGCATGGGATGCACATTGAGATATGTTCATTTGCTTCGTCTGCATGCTTACTGACCATTTAAAAGCGTACGGGATACAACTTCGTGTCGATGGCTGATATCCGCTTTCTTGTTGACTGTTATGTACAGCCTCCAAGTATTGTCCTTCATTTTATGTTAGCAACTATGTTCACCATGGCTATCAACATAACATTAATGAAACTGCCAAATCTTTATCAGCATATAAAACATTATAATGGTAACCTCGGCATACCTGTGTTGCCCCTTGCAAAAAAATTCGGGGCAAGAGTCTGACCTCCCACTGCATAACATGAACTTAAAAGGAAGCATAGGTCAGAGAGCATTACCATGAGTTCTGAGCGTGTTGTTCTTTCAAAGGATCAAGTGCAGTAACCATTGCCGTATTTCTGGGTTACTGTCAATCAAGAACAATCATCTTCTCCCTTTTATGTTCCGTTATCACCCACTTTCCTGCTTTACTACGCCGAAGGTCATCAAGGCAGATAATTAACATAACGGGAGGAAAGAAATTGCGTGGGGTATGAAGTTTCATATGAAACCGTGTGAAAACGCGTGTTGCTGTGAATAAGGTTACATGAACTGAACTTCTGACTGGAGCAGGTTCTTTGTGTATGGTAATCAGGAAGAGTATTTTTGTATCATCCAGTAAGCTGTCAGTTAATGAAGCCTTACCTTACAGAAGTTAATAATCTAAAATTAAACCTGAATAATCTTGATTTTAAGGGTATTGGGTAGTGAGTTTTCAATAAACGTTGGAATGTTTGTTTTAGTTTCGTAGAGATAGCATAAAACTGCAGAATACAGATCAAAATACAGTTTTACCCTTCCGGAAATGTAAATATACAAACGCGAGGAGCTTAGGAGTGTAGTATCTTAATAATACTATGATAACTTCCTCGAGAACTTCCAAATCCAGGGATCCTAGATTTAATTCCCACTGGAGGATGAGAATTTGTCTTTAGCGACTTTTATTACGACCTCCAGAGAGCTTGGAAATATGAATCAGTTTGGAAATATACGTACAACTTCTGCAATCACATAATAGAGGTAATTACTATCCTAGTACTTGCACACAACATTTTATCTGTGACAAGTTAATAACAGTCCTCATATGATTGTTGTTTTATAAATACAAAAGAGTACAATCATCCAATAAACAATATTGTGACTTTGTGATTTCGTAGAATTAAAAGTCCAAGTTGCAGAAATTCAAAATGTTCTTTATTTTCGTAGAAATACACTCTGTTCAATTCTCACAGAAACAGAATTACGTCACATACACAATCACAGTCTACCAAGGTCGAAGACCATAACAAACAGCGTTCTGATTACAATTGTTTACATCACACTCGTTACAACACTCTACGACTGTTTACTCTCCTGTTTACGACTAACTCTTGGCGAGTCATCGCTTCCTTAAATAGCTCATTGATAATTCGAGACTGTTCTGTAACAATCACTAGATATTTCTGGAACAAACAAGAAATCGATTGTTCTATAAAACAATCAAGACGTCGCCAGACTTTTCTAAACGGAACTTTATCTGTGCCAGCAAGTCCTTTATCTCCGCTATCTTTATTTGCCGGCTCTTTGTGTACACAAGCCGCACTTATCTCTCTGCACCGAACCTTTTGAGTACGTCGCCACTGTGATGATACTTTGATTCAATTTAAACCAAAGCCTAGGTGAAATTTCGTTGATGATAATAAGGTTGGGCTAGAAATAAAAGAAGGAACGTACTCATGTGTATGTGGTGTTGTGTAATATACTGAGATCCATAAAAACCTGAATCATTTCAATAGGCCATAACTTTTGAACCAATAATAGGACACACGTGCAACTTTGGGAGAATATAATACACAACTGGGAGATTACGTTACACTATTTACATCTCAGAGAAAATGTTGGAAGTGTCCTCCCACCAGCATCTATACATGTTTGCACTCATCTTATCATATTCTCTGAAGTTTTACGGAGTGATATCGAATTGAGAGAAGGTTATATCCAGCAAGATAGAGCAACGTGCCATACATCTAATGACACCTTGGAACTTGTAACCAGTTTCTTTGATAATCGAATAATTTCAAAAAGTCTTTGGTCCCCCAGATCCCCTGACCTAACCTCACCGGATTTTTTCTTGCGGTCGTATCTAAAAATAGAGTGTACAAGAATAGGCCACGGACCGAAACAAGTAACATTGGCTCGAATACTCTTCGTAAAACTTCACAGAATATGGCGAGACGAGAGCAAACATATATAGGTGCTGGTGGAGGACACTTGCAACATTTTCTCTGAGATGTAAATAGTGTAATGTAATCTTCCAATTGTGTATTATATTCTCCCAAAGTCTGACGTGTGTCCTATTATTGGTTCAAAACGTAAGGCCTATTGAAATGGTTCAGGTTTATATGGGTCGCACTATAGATTGGTATCTATTACTCGGAATCAAGAAAACCGGGTTAATGAGCAATTCTAAAGAAAGTATTCCTTCAAGTATCAAAGTGGCAACTTAGTCGTTCCACCACTTCTGCCAATTAGATCGAATTGTATGACCAATGTTAAGGATGGCATGAATATCATCACCATCACAAGGATGAAGAGTTCATTCGAAGACTCAAGTTATTCCATCCTCTTCCTGGTCTTCCAATTTCTTGTTTCCCTCTTGGTTTAAACTTCAGGCAAACTCAAGATAGTTCTTGCTCCTCATTCTAAAGACGTGGCCTCTGCTTTTTAATTTAGATTTTTCTATATATTCAATTACTCGCCAAACATATCTCTATTTCATTCCTAATGTTTCTTGTAGAACATCCAACTGCTAGTTTCATAAATTTCAGCACCTGTGTTTTAATTTTCTTCCACTTTTATTTCTTAATGTTCAGATTTCAGATTGTTTTAGATAAGTTTAGCTGGACTGATTTAGAAAAAGTGTTTTCCAAAGAATCTTCTAATTGTTCCATATACTATAATAGCACCTATTGTATAAGAAATGTGTTTCTTATATGTTTAAAATAATTTTGTTTGTTCTGTTATATTTCTATTTATGATTATTTTTATTGAGAATTTATTTTCCTTTCATTGTTATTGTTTTAGTTTAAATTATAAACATTGTCACGCCATATTTGGACGATATGGTAAATCAATTACAAGCAGCTTTTTGTGAATCTGTTTGCACTACACCAGGTTTTCTGTTTATGTTTCTTTTTTCCGGAAATAGAAATCTAACCGGCCGTTCAATGCCCTTGTAAGGAGGACCAAGGTTTTATGTCAAGGTTCTCTTCCCTCAGACAAGTTGTCTTCACCACGATTGACAAATTCTGACTCTCTGTCTCGTAAATCTAGGAGAAGTCCCACGTCAGATAGACCGGGCCAGTTGGGATCTAGGGCTCACAAAAAGGGCAGAGGCATTCATCCACATTCGGGGGGTAGACTATTCAGAATTGTTCCATCGTATTATTCAAATATATTAATTCATTAGTATGGTGGTATAGCGATGGTTATATCTGTAGATAAAACTCATACGTCTTATGAAATTAGATCACCAGCGACTTACTCGTGTTTTATAATGCGTCTACTACACATAAGGCAGAGACATGAGTCACTACAGACTCGCAGTTGTCTTTGGGATAACTCTAATAATTTGGCGGCTTGAAACAGCTGACACTCGAGACTTAATTACTGCGTTAATTACAAAGCTAATCCATTCTAAGTCTAATGAATGCAGTCCCAGTGCAACAGAAGGATAAGTTAGTGAAACCAGTAGGAAATATTGCCTTTTTGCTCAGGTAGAGAACTGCATGTGAGAACAGCGTAATGGATTAACTTTTAGCCCGCTGCTCACAGGGGCTGTCGGCTTAAATCCTCTCATACAGTTGGTTGTTTTTTAACTTTACTCCAGCCCTATCTCCCACGGTAAGCAATTTAACTTCCATAATGAAGCAGCTACAAAGTGACAGTCACAGCACTCCTTAGAGGCCTTCCTGATGAACTGCCGCTGGTTTAAAATAACACTCGTGTAATATGCTGATGGAAGGTATCACCACCACAGCGTTATCTTAATCGAATTGAAGGTCCTCTAACGCCTTCCTAACCGATTCGTTAACTTAAAGGGACATCTTAATGGCTTTTAAACAATTAATTATGCGTTTGCCTACACTTTAGGCACCAAGACAGGAAGGTTCAAAAGAATAATTTCACGAGCTGTATTCATAAAATAGCTGGATGAATAGTGCATTCAGCCGATGGGTACGGCACGAGGGGTAGTTGTGTTTTTAGAGGCATAGTCCCTTACAAGAGAACTATCACTATGCTCACACTCGTATGCGATTGAGAGTTTGATGACTTCATCTCTACTCTATGTGCGGTCTGTGCACCAAAACCCAGTTGTGGAGTATACTGGAAGTACCCAAAAATGAGTCTAGAATACTTAGAAACATATAGACATAATAAGACATGTACGGGATTGTTTACTTCTGACTGGTAGCGGTCTCCACGTGGCATACGTAAACAAGCCACTTCTGCTATACGTTCGTCGTAGAGAAACATTTAGGTCGGAGCACCGCTCCCCATACTTAGCACAAAGCTGACCAGGTACAGTGTACCACAGCAAAGAAAGTTTCCGGGGTCTGAGACGCAGGGGGGAGGGGGGTTGGAAAAGGTTCCCACACTCTCGCTGGATAGGTTTATGACACCCCATATCATTTCAGTTACAGACCATTAAAAACATTCTAACGGCTTCTACTTTTGTGAATACATTTTCTCGGTTTTAGTGTACAGAGTGAACAAGGCGCATGTTTTTTTTAACGGTTCTACCCCTTGTCTAACATGCGTTCTCTGTCACACCCATTCGTTGTCCTCTCACTCTGTAAGGTGACCCTGCGTGGCACATTCCTTACAGGGACTTACTTTACTTTGGTGGACAGCATGTCCATCGGCTACTTGCAAGTTGGTCGCATACGGCACATTCCAGGCTTCAGTTTTGGGCGTTGCGGTTCTACCGCGCAGCAGATTTTTGGGCGACCTGGTTTATATACAACAGGATTTATACCATCAAATTTTCAGGTGCTTAGCTGTCGAGTACAGTGATAGTTCCCTTGTTAGTAAGCTCTATTCTGAACTCGATTACAACTTACAGAAGAAATACAACACAATTTTCTTGCATAAGCGTTATTATTAAAAAGGTGTTGGCATTCATAAACATCACATATTCGAGAACAGGGATGCCAATTTGAGAACAGCGGTATCATTCTACTTTCCCTCTACGGCACCAGTGTTTGGGTGGTCGGACTTTACGGCGGCAGTGCTAAAAGAACAGAAGCTCCTTTAAATTAACATACCTGCTCTGGAATTAGGATAAAGGTTACTTTAAATATGAGTATATCTGGAGCATCTATATCTTCTATTAAAAGATGTTGGCATCCATAAACGACATTACATTCTCTAAAACAGGGATGCCAATTTGAGAGCAGCGATATCTTTCTACTTTCCCCCTACGCCACCAGTGTTCCGGTGGTCAGACTTCACGGCAACAGTGCTAAGAGAACAGAAGCTCCTTTAAATTAACATTCCTACTCCAGAACTAGAACAAAGGTTACTTTAAATCTGAGAATATCTGGAGCATTTGAATAAAGTGTTAATGAAAGAAATACCACAATGAATATGACTCCATTATAAGCAAGGATCAATTGCTTTTTGTTTGTCTGCCCCTTGTTTTCTTGCTTGCTATACCAATCGTAAATCTGCCTAGAGTGAAATATTCCCGGTTTTTGCTGTAAATGCATTTTCTGTAAAGTGAGGCCTGTAACAGTATTTTTGGGTTATGTTCGGAGGAACTATGAATTTATAAAATATATGTAGTTGTGTGATTGGCCGAAGTAGTAGTGGTGTGACGTGGTATGACGTGATGTGGTGACGTGCCATTGGATCGGCCAATCACAGAATTGAGAAGTAACGATAGTTACGAGAATTCAATAATCTTGAGGAGAGTGATATGTTCTTCAGTCTTGTTTAGTGAAGATATAACAAAATAAGAATTCGTCAAAATAATTTGACTTCTTTATTCCGAACCACGCCTTCAAACACATGTCTCATGACTTATTTAGAATTCGATTGATACTTTAAAACAATCATGGAAGTGAACGTATGAACATAATTTTGGAGCTGATGTTGGCGTGGATGCCTTGTACAAGAGGATCCAAGAAAGAAATCAGAATTAACTACGAATAGTCCAACAAATTCCTGTTACAGGCCTTGTTCTAACCATTCTCAGCCAAAAATCCTCTCACCTTTGCAAATATGTTGCTTCCCCCCCCCCTTTGGTAACTGAAAATATTATTCTAGTAGCTAAGCTCTATAGATACTTGTGATTCCTTTAGTTATTCAAAAGTTGGTACTAGAAGTGGCCTAATCGCCTCGGTAGCATAGATGGTAGAGTGGCTGCCTCACGTTCAAGAGGTCCTGAGTTCGAATCTAGGTGAGGGTGAGTTACCTGGGTAAGGTTTTACCCGGGGTTTTCCCTTATCCTGAAAGACGAATGTCGGGTAACTAAGCTCCTTGGACCCTGCACGCATTGAGCATCATTTCACCCATTTTATTCATCGTCCGATATAACTAAATGTTGGAGGACACAAATTACAAAAAAGTGGCCCAATGGACGATTATTATTATTATTATTATTATTATTATTATTATTATTATTATTATTATTATTATTATTATTATTATTATTATTATTATTGTTATTGTTATTGTTATTGTTATTGTTATTGTTATTGTTATTGTTATTGTTATTGTTATTGTTATTGTTATTGTTATAGTTATTGTTATTGTTATTATTATTATTATTATTATTATTATTATTATTATTATTATTATTATTATTATTAGATTTGCAGCATACTTGACTATAAATTATAGGATAGAGGGAAATACCGCATCTTAAAATAAAATTTAGATCCTTTAATAATAAAATTAAAAAGGTCATGAGTGTTTGTGCGAGTGTATAAAAGAAATAAATAGCGCAAGCATTAAAAACTTTGGTTTCATTTGAATAATCACTTAATTACTGTTTTCTAACAGATGCAGACATCAAACACATGCATAAGCATTACGGTCAACGAACATTATGGATAACCATAGTCATACTCTCTGTTAAGTGATTACGATAATGCAGAAGCTCAAGGGAAATTAACCAAAGGTCTTCTCTGCATCATAGAAGGAACATAATATTATGCATCAGAGGAGTCTGTTTACAGTGTGATATCACTGACAAGGGTTAGGGTGGCGACTGAAACAATGCAAGATTTACTGCAGTACTTGCCCCCGTTTACTACTTCTATGGAAAGCGAGTAGTCCACCATTATGGCCCTTAAATGAGACGAAAACGTGAAACAACGCTGATCATAACAGTGAAGACCAGAGTGTAATTAATAAAAACCAATTTACTTGAAAATGTGTAGTAGGAGGTAAAGCGAAAACAAACGTTACTAGGTCATTTTTGTCTTTGTCACTCCCACTGTAGCCAACTCATTGGTTATGCGCATGTTGTGATTTCGCATTACTTCAGGTTGACTGCAGTCGCTGACGTGCTTACTGAATAATAAGTATTCTTGTTTGCGCTTTAGCAAAATGTTCATATTTACTTTGAAATGCATGTATAAAAAACTAGGAATGGGTCGATACTCGATTCTCGATACATATTTTCAATAATCACCGATATTTCGATAATCGATCCGTCTAGTTTCAATACAAAATAGAATGTTGAGAGAACTGTAATTCCAATGAACTTAATTAGGTGCTAATATTTAATGAGACAAAATCAATATATGATGAGACAATAGATGATCTGATTAGAGAGTGGACGTTTAAGATTAACGGAGGCATTCATGTTGCACCAAATTTTATTCTTAAGACGATGCTATTTGCGGATGACCAAATAATTATAAGTAAAACTGAAGACGAGCTGCAAAGAGCAGTATATATTTTACAGAAGTAATGTAAGAATTATAATTTCAAAATTTACACAAATAAAACAAAAACAATGGCGTTTCGAGGTAAAGACACTGTTAGAACCAAAATAGTAATTGATGATATTATCTTAGAGCAAGTTACGGGTTTAAAATATTTGGGAACATATGTCAGTTATAAATATGAAAATGATTTTAAAAATAAATTACCAATGTTTCAACAAATATGCGGCATAATAAATAGAAGCCTAAAACTAAAACCAGAAAAGAAACACGGATGAAATTTTATGAAGTAATGGCTGTGCCTGCTTTTGTTTTTGGTTCTGAAACATGGACATTAACAAAAGCAGACAAAAACAAGATACAGGCTGCCGAAATGAGATTTTTAAGAGCAGTAAAGGGATGTACTCTTTTAGATAAAATTCCAAATCAAAAAATAAAAGATTTAGAAATAAGTTCTTTAGAAGAAAAAATAAATTATAGAAATGAATGGAGAGAGCATATTGAGAGAATGCCGAGAGATAGGATCCCAAGAAAAGTTATAAACTATAAACCTAGAGGAAAGAGACATCCGGGAAGAAAAGATAATAAAATTAAAGCTAATCTAACTTCATAAGAAATTGTTTGAGCTACTGCACGTACCACAAAAACGATGGTCAGACATGTTTTAAACCGAAACAGGCAGCATTGCCTAGCCCTTGTAGTGAAGAAGAAGAGGAAGAAGAAGAAGAAGAAGAAGAAGAAGAAGAAGAAGAAGAAGAAGAAGAAGAAGAAGAAGAAGAAGAAGAAGAAGAAGAAGAAGAAGAAGAAGAAGAAGAAGAAGAAGAAGAAGAAGAAGAAGAAGAAGAAGAAGAAGAAGAAGAAGAAGAAGAAGAAGAAGAAGAAGAAGAAGAAGAAGAAGAAGAAGAAGAAGAAGAAGAAGAAGAAGAAGAAGAAGAAGAAGAAGAAGAAGAAGAAGAAGAAGAAGAAGAAGAAGAAGAAGAAGAAGAAGAAGAAGAAGAAGAAGAAGAAGAAGAAGAAGAAGAAGAAGAAGAAGAAGAAGAAGAAGAAGAAGAAGAAGAAGAAGAAGAAGAAGAAGAAGAAGAAGAAGAAGAAGAAGAAGAAGAAGAAGAAGAAGAAGAAGAAGAAGAAGAAGAAGAAGAAGAAGAAGAAGAAGAAGAAGAAGAAGAAGAAGAAGAAGAAGAAGAAGAAGAAGAAGAAGAAGAAGAAGAAGAAGAAGAAGAAGAAGAAGAAGAAGAAGAAGAAGAAGAAGAAGAAGAAGAAGAAGAAGAAGAAGAAGAAGAAGAAGAAGAAGAAGAAGAAGAAGAAGAAGAAGAAGAAGAAGAAGAAGAAGAAGAAGAAGAAGAAGAAGAAGAAGAAGAAGAAGAAGAAGAAGAAGAAGAAGAAGAAGAAGAAGAAGAAGAAGAAGAAGAAGAAGAAGAAGAAGAAGAAGAAGAAGAAGAAGAAGAAGAAGAAGAAGAAGAAGAAGAAGAAGAAGAAGAAGAAGAAGAAGAAGAAGAAGAAGAAGAAGAAGAAGAAGAAGAAGAAGAAGAAGAAGAAGAAGAAGAAGAAGAAGAAGAAGAAGAAGAAGAAGAAGAAGAAGAAGAAGAAGAAGAAGAAGAAGAAGAAGAAGAAGAAGAAGAAGAAGAAGAAGAAGAAGAAGAAGAAGAAGAAGAAGAAGAAGAAGAAGAAGAAGAAGAAGAAGAAGAAGAAGAAGAAGAAGAAGAAGAAGAAGAAGAAGAAGAAGAAGAAGAAGAAGAAGAAGAAGAAGAAGAAGAAGAAGAAAATTTAAAACCATCAGTGTACTTAATTTTAAACCCTTCATTAGCATTTTACTAGCATTTTCATTCTTTCGGGGCCAAGCCTACTTCTTTTGTCACATATGAGTCCTGCTATGTTAAACTGTCTTTCAGAGAAAACTGCTGCAGGTGGAATACACAAATATTTAGCAGTAATGCAGAGGTTGAGGTAAGCAGTGATCTCTTCTTGGCAACAGATAACTGGCACTGAATCTGACACACGATTATTTTCTTCCATAATGTTACTGCAGAGGTACCACATTCCTTGCAGTTTCTCAGGCTTTGCCATAGGTGACACCTAAAATAAAGCAAAGAAACTTTGTGAACTGATCTATTTTTACGAGTATGTGGGAGGGGAGAACAGGAAGTTCTTCCAGCGCTTGTACCTGTTGTAACTTCAAGCAACAGACTGACACTTTCCAGGAGAAAGTGTCATACATTTGTCGCCTTCTAGCTGGCGACATTTTTCTCTGATTAGGTACATGTTCTTTAAAATGAACTTGCGGCAATAATTTCTTGTGATTATAAGATAAAATAAAAATTGCAGAATCACCACCGAAGTATCGAAAAAGTATCGAGCGAATTTTATGAAGTATCGTTCGATGTCGATACCATGCATGCATCGCGAGTATCGAGGTATCGAGGTTTAGGGGACCATCTCTAATAAAAATGCAATTTAGAAGATGATTTTTAAAGGAACTACTAAGATGAATGCATCATATAAAAATATGATGCGATAGCCTAGTCCATAATAATAGCTGTGCACAAGTAGGTAGAACAAATGCAAAAAAGAAAAGAAAAGAATCAATGTGCTTTACTCACATTACTTCCACTACTCACATTTATAAAAAATTATCTTACAAATGTTTACTTATCTTTATCTCAGTCGAGATAAACATATGCAGAAATTATCTTACTGCACATTTTCTTGTACGTACAATGAGAATAAGGAAATGCAGTGGCCTAATGTTTTAAAAGCTAGTCAGTATATGTTTCCTTTAACATTCTATTCTATTTACATTGTCAAGAGATTAAAAAGATCAACCAATTATGGGCTTCCTATTTGAGAAAAATAAATCTGAAAGTTCAAAAATAGAATAACATATGTAAAAAAAATTAACTTAAAAATGAAAACTTATTTTTCCTTATATTACATTCATACCAAGATGGGAGCCAATTTGAAAGATATACTTTATTTTATATCTTTAATAGTTGCAATGTGGCGTCAGTTTCTAAAATTGTTATAAATTTTACCATTTCTAGTGGAGAAATCAATTTATCAAAGATGATGGCGGAGAGCATGAATACATAAAAATACCTGGACGTAGTATCAGATCGATTTTTTAAAGATTCCACTGCACTATTTAAATAATACTCCATTTTCTTCTTTGAAGATTAGATATTTATTTAGACACAATGATGTAATACAATATACTATAATATGATTCCCTCTCTCACAAAACTTCTTCACGTCTGTACAGAATCATCTTAGCGTCACGAAACAGCTACATTTACAATCGACATTTCGTCTTTTGTCTAATGTTTCCCTTCTGTTGATAACTACTTTTACAATTTTCCACGTAACTATAACATTTTACTTTTCTTTCAATTCTAAGTAATATTTCCGAAACTTAAACAACTTCGGCCCAAGAGCATTCATAAATAACAGTTTCAAAAATAAATTGTGCGCTTCAAAGAGATCTACAAGGCGTGTCCGTAAAATAAGGTCTCGAAAGCGCTGGAGCCGTGAGGAATGCTATTACGCGAGATTCGGCAACACTGGCGTGTAGTTTGGTGTCACCCCTTCAAATTCCTATCACAACGAACCCGTTGCAACCATTAGTCTTGGCTGGGCAGCCGTTTGCGATGGAGCTTCCTATCACTTCCGCCGCCAAGTGCGAGTTGCGTGCAGTGATCCGTTGAGTGCCAAGGGCACTACTCCCACTGAAATTCATCGCCAGTTATGCGAAGTCTATGGGCCACAGTGTATGGACGTCAAAAACGTGCGAAAGTGGGTCAGAGAGTTCAAAGACGGATGTACAGACGTCCATGACGAACAGCGTTCTGGTCGGCCTTCGGTTTCAGCCGAAACAATTGCAAAAGTGGACCAGGAAATGCTTAAAAATCGGCGTGTGAGAGTTCGCGAGCTGTGTGAGCTTATCCCTGATGTCAGTAAGACTACGGTTGACAAGATTTTGACCGAACATTTGCATTATCGCAAGGCTGATGTCCTGGCCCAGTTCGGATGGAACATCCTCACCCATCCCCCTACAGTCCAGACTTATCACCTAGTGATTATCATCTGTTTCCTGAGTTGAAGTCACACCTGAGTGGAACACATTTCCAGACCGACGATGATTTGAAAAACGAGGTTGAGCGCAATCTGCGCAACTTGGCGGGAGAGTGCTATGACAAGGATATACAAAAACTGCCACAGCGCATACAAAGTGCGTCGATCGCAATGGTGATTACGTTGAAAAATAGCTGTAAGTTCCGCCTTTCCATCAATGTAACATCCATTGACAATAAACATGTTTTCTATATTAAATAAAATTGGATACCTTATTCTGTGTTGTAAGAATCTGTCGATCTCCTACGGCTTACGTAAAAGTAATTCAGAGTGACGTTATTCCCAGAAAATTATAGATACATCTGTTAGAGAATCAGTTTGGGAATCCTAGGCCCTGGCCTAATCCCGAGGACGTGGATTCAAACTCGTCCCAGGCCGATGGCTAAGTATGCTTAAAAGCGACAGCCCGAGTCAATAGATGTAACAGAACTCCTGTGGGACGAAATTCTCACATACCGGTGGCGCTGGTATGATCTTGGCTACTGGCTACGTCGTTAACAAACAAAATATTTTTTCAACGGTTATGCACATTTTATGAGGGACCGAGCTACAGCGCACTAAGGCGACCGCAAAGTGAGATCTGATGGACAACACGGCGCTGGGGTGAGTTTTCTCCGGGATCTCAGGTTTTCATCATCTCATTCCACCGGTGCTCTATCTTCATTTCATGTATCATCAGTATCGCCTGCGATGCCATATGTAGTAAAAACAACGATATATTTTCCTTCTAATGAGTAGATGAAAGGTGAAGATATTTTCCATGTTTCGTCTTGAAGGATGTTGAATTTAAATAACAGTTTTGAATTTAACCGGCGTATTCAAGAGCAGCATGCTGAACTCGGGGACTTTCCAAGCATGTATTTTGGATAAGAAGTTAGTATAACATATTTTAATGTAAATGGTAGAGAAACCAAAAAACATTCGTTCAATTTTAAAATGCTCTGAAAACTACACATTTTTAACTTGTATTCTAATTCACGTAGGAGAATCTTTGCTCTTGCAATGTCGTCTATAACATGTAACTCCCAGTCTGTCTAGGGTTGTAACAAAGTTTGTATATAAATCCAGAGAACAAATACCCTAAAACTACGTGTTAGCTGAACTATCAGACATAGACCCGCGTCTTGGCACGGAGCCCAATCCTTCATATCATTTTGGTAAGCCGGCAAAGCTCAACTTTATTAAACCCACCCGCTGACAGCAAACATTACATCAGCAGTAAGAAAACATCTTTGTACGGATGAAAAGTTATGACGTCAAGATCTCTGCCAAATGGACTGTCCTAGCACACTCAAGAGATGAAAATGTTTCCTATAACATTTCTACCTGATTATGTTTTATATATTTCATCATTTACTTTCTCTTCCTCAAATGAAACATTTTTTATTCAAATAAAATTCATTTCACAATTTTCCTCTGTTAATTTGTTTATTTCCTAATGCATTACATCCATAACCTCAATATCAACCTTCCACTCTCTGAATGTATATATGAACAGTTTAGAACATTTTGCCTTTTTAAAGATGAAATATACAACAAAAAAGGTCATAAATTATTTAGTTTTATCCTCGGTGAATATCATTGAATCAAACGTTTCTTAATAAATTGTCATCCTCGATTCGTTAAACATAAAGGGGATAAAAAACTGAAACATAAAAATATCTTACTCTGTAAGCTATAGAGTCTGTAAGATATGTGGTAAACCGTTCTGCGGGATCTTTATACTGCGCGAGAGATCAAGAATTTCCGGAGAAACAGTACCGTCAGAGGCGCACTGAAGTCCTTGCTTGCCTTTGAGTGGATAAACTGCACTGAACTACGCTACGGAAGGGATTCGGCAGGAGTTCCAAACTTGGTCTATTGTACCTATGCCCCGAAGTGGAACATCCCGTGAGGAAGGATGAGGCGAGAGAAGTCAGAGGGCAGTCGTCCCAAAGAGTCACGAAAGTGCAGTGCACTTAACGGTTGAAAACTTCCCGGCAGCCCAGAACAACTGGCACCCCACCCTGATGAGCTCCGGAAACGGCTCCAGTAGACCGGGTTCGAGACGAGCGAAATTGTCGTTGGAAGGGGATCCCACCAAAGGTGGTGGGGCCTTCCGACAGATACCATTCCAGGATTAGGTCCTCTACTGGTTGAAAGATGAAGTTTGAAGCAAAGACTGTGGTAGACGGTGGCATTGTGGTAGGGAGGTTATGATTTTAATTACTTTGGGGAGTAGGTGGGAGTGAGATGTTGAATAGAAGAAATTAGAGAGATGATTAGGGAGGGTGATAATTTTGGCGTGCCTCCAGGCTCTGGGAAGGTATACTAAACAGAATAGTCCATTGAGGAGGTAGACGAGGAGCTCCAGCCAGTTGTGTGGAAGGGCTTTAAGTGCGGCATACGGGATGTTGTCATAGCCCATAGCTTTGTATGGTGGCACAGAGAAGTGATGTGACCACCACTAAAGATGTCTGTGGAATATAAGTAGGGTCTAATGGTCTGCACAGGAAGTTGGTGACCTCGGTTGTAACCAGCCGCACATGATCTTGATTGCAGGTGGCAGCAGGGTGGAAGGTGCTTTCTAGATATGTACCCATTAATTCCACTTTCTCACGGACTGATTGCGCAAGGATGGGTCCTTGACGCAGGGGCTTATCCTGAGTGGGAAGGCGCAGCAGGGCCTTGGATAGTCGCCAGAGGGATTGGTCCTCTGTGTTGAGGGAGGCAAGGCGGGTTTCCCAATCCTCGTTGAGGTGTTCTGCCAGTTCAAGTTTGAGGCGGTGACAGAGTTGATTGTAGGTCCGTCTGTCATTGGGGGAACCAGTATGTTGAGCTCTGCGTCGGGCCGTGTTTTTTGCTGCGATGAGTTCCCTTAGATGTCGTGGGAGCTTGCGAGCCGTTTGAGTGTGTGCACGGGCAGAGGGTGTTGAATGTTTGGTTGCCGTGGTGATAGTTGTTATCTGGCAGATGAGTGCATCGGCGTCTGCGGTAGTTGAGCATGGAGCCAAGACTATGGGTTGGGCAGCCATGAGCTGTGTATATGCCTGCCAGTTGGTGCGGCGAGGGTTGGGAATAAGGCGTTTGGCCTTGAGAGTAGGTCGGGATTGGAAGAGTAGTAGAAGAGGATAGTGGTCTGATGATAATTCCGGTAGGGAATAGAGATAGGGGTGATGTCGGATGTGCTTGACAATGGCTATGTCTAGCCAGTCAGGCGGGTGACGGTCGCCGTGGCAAATGGTAGGTGAGGAAGAAGAGAGGACAGACAAGTTTTTGCTTTGGATATAGCGCTCGAGGAGGGCACCACGGTGATTGAGTGTGGTTGAGTTCCAAGCCGGGCTCTTGGCGTTAAAGTCTCCCATGGCAATGGTGGCCTGTTGGGATGTGAACAGGCAGTCGAGTGTATTGGCTGGCAGCGGGCGTCCAGGGGGGATGTAGACAGAAAAGAGCCGTAGACCGGGTTCGGAGACCGAAGACCGTTCTACCCTCAAAGAGACCACCAGATGTGTGATGATATGAAATGACAATGGAGATGAAATAAAAGAACCAGAAGAACCCAGCATTTGCCTGGCGACCCGGGAAACCCCCATTAAAACCATGAGTTAGGTAGATCGGCCACGGGAATCGAACCTCATAGCAGATGCTGGAAATGTTCGCTTTTTGCTCTTAATCCAGCAGCACATCTCCTAAAACCCGCCTCTGTAGCGTAGTGGTGGCGTGACTGCCCCGCGTTCAAGAGGGACCGAGTTGGAATCTCCGAGTGACATATAGATAACGTTTTTACCGGAGCTTTCCCTTGTTATGAAAGATGAATGTGGGTACCTCTGAGTTCTAAGGATCCTGGACTCACTTTAGCCTCAATTTCACCCACATCGTTCATCGTCTGATATGACAACGTTGGAGGATGTAAAAGGAACTTATCTCTGGCTTACTCGACTATATTCAGTAGAATGAATCACTTCTCTATCCCCAGTGTACTATAGGAACAAATGCAATTTTCTTCAAGTGATTTTTTTTAAATTTTACGTCCTCCAACGTTAAGTCATATTGGACGATGAATGAAATGGGTGAAATGATGCTCAAATGAGCCCAGGGTCTATAGAGCTTAGAGCTACCCGACATTCGTCTTGAAGGATAAGGGAAAATCCCGGAAAAGACCTTATCCAGGTAACTCACCCTGACTGAGATTCTAGCTCGGGACCTCTTGAACGTGAGGCAGACACGCTACCATCTACGCTACCGAGGCGGACATGTGTTGTCGCTGTTCATGTTACTCGCAATGTCATGGAAAGAATATGAAATTCGATTCCTGGCTGGAGGATGAATCTGAGTAGAAAAGCTAATAGAGAAATTCATGTTAATGGAACATGTCTAAATTTTACGTGTGGAAGCCGTATCTCACATTTGATTATTCTTTTATTCATCTTACATTATCCAAGTTTCTACTTATTAACAAATCCCACTGACTGCCAATTTTTAATGTAATTTTAGCTGGAATTTACTCAAAAGTGCCACTTATTCCTGAGGTAGCATTGTTCTCTTGTGAGATCTTCTAAAAGCTACTTTGAAATAATCTCAACTATGTCCCTATACTACTAAATGATACAGGTTGGCAGCACTGACTGAAGAGCCAGAGCCTCTATCACTGTGAACTAATTACTTTAATTAAACGCACACCGCCGCCTGTCTCGCAATTAACGTGCGCAGGCTTTAACCATGAGCAATTTTACCTGTCCAGATTGGCTCAGCCGCGTGACAGCATGCAATTTCCTGTCCTGGTAATAGTTGCTGGAGGTGAAAACACCACCATGGTTTTTTATATCCCAGTGAACTTAAAGTTTGTAAGCTTATGGCCACATTTCTAACGTCACGCTTACTTAAGTCATAAGTTAAGAAAACAGATGACTGTTTACTCACTATTATTTGGAACAATAATGTTTGCTTGGCGATTCTGTGCCAATTTGAAGTTGTAATGTCACTTCACGATGTCTGGATCTCTTCTTAGATGTTAATTCCGGCTATCTGCTCAGTCTATGAGAAACTTATCTTAGGGCATGCGTGGGTGTGTATTATTCAATGAAAGGATGATACTGGTTCTGACTTCAAAACTTTTAATGGACCATCTACACTTTAGCGCAGAAGTTGCCGACCAATGGGAGCTACTACACGTGTTCATTTTTATCCGTTATTTTCCGCCCTCCGATTGAGCAAGAATGACGTCATAGTTGACTGCGGAGTCTATCTTGAAATCATAGTGCCCTCTACGGAGAAGAAGCGGTAATTTTTGCGGAACAGTAAGCAAATCACAGCGCTCTCAGTGTGGTTGCTGTAGTAACTAACACAACCAGCTTACCCTGGATATGAACACAAACCACCTCGTCTTCATGGCTGAATGCTACTTTCGTACCACCATTAAAATTGGTGCGATATATACATATAATTTAAACCATTGCATAGTGGTATTTATGCAAAGCTGTCCAGGTACCGTCAAATTGACGTACTTTTGTTTGCAACATAAACATCTTACGTCTTATTAGTATGCGATATAATTATTTGTCACTCTCACGCTTAATTAAAAGGTCTATTAATGTTGGTATCTTTATGTCTTTTAAAACCAATAGGTGCATCAAACATTTCCAAGATTCAGGATCAGTTACTCGCAAAAAGAAAGACACTGGACGCTATAAAGTGACTGGTCCCAATCTAGAAGCAATAAATAATGTTATGACAGAAAGCCCTCAAGCATATCTTCTCGCAATACAGATAGTGTTTAAGGGGAAGAGAGAAACGAAATATAAGAAAATGGACACATAACACTATGTACTAGAGATATTTTCTTGTTTAGACTTGGATAAAAGCCTTGTAGATATTGTAACATTAATCTATTTTTAATTCCTAGAACATGTTCTGCTAATTTTCTGGTTTGTAATGAATTTAATTTGTTGAGGAAACTGTGGGTGATAAAAAAAGAATCGAGATCAAATTGAAATATTTCTGTTGTATGTGACAGGTTTACAATACGCATATATGTCCACTATAACAGAAAAACAGATGTTCAATGTGAAATAAGTGTTCATTGACTTGTCATTTCATATATTCTTCATGGTATAATTTTATGTCTGCATAATTAGCTTTGCAGTGCACTGCATTGCAGTATATAGTTTTTTATAAACAGTTATCGTATCTACGCACCAGGCGAAATTACTGTGACTTTGAGGGTTCGTAGAATTAAAAGGCCGAGTTGCAGAAATTAAAAATCTCCTTTATTTTCGTAGAAATACTCTTATAGATTACAGCAGCATTACGTTACGAACACCATCAGTCTACCAATGGTCGATGACATTAACAGTGACAGCAGATTTCATCATTCGCTCTCCTTACAATAACACTTCCAGCTGTCTGGTTTCAGAACTGTTTCACAGCTACTCCTGGCTGGTGTGTCACAATCACTTTTATATCTGATTCATAATTCGAGACTCTTCCAGAAGAATAAATAAACCGAATAATCAAGATATTACCAGAAATGTCCATTCATCTAAGTTTGTTTGTTTCAGTAAGTCTTTTATCTCAAGCGCTATGTTTATCTGCTTATGCAAGCTCGTTATCTACGTGAAACCTATCCGTTCCTTTGTGTGCCAAGCCACCTTATCGCGATCGGGCTCGCGACATTACGCACCTTTATATTACGCGGGCAGATCCACCTCTGAAATAGTATATTTAGCTGCCAGTAGAGGGAGGCCTCAAAGCTGCTATCAACATATCTAATACGATCGCAATCCGCTAGGGGAATCGTATGTAAACTCGCTCCATCGGCGATGCAATTGATGACCTCAGATTTTGCGCGGTAACATTCAGATAAAAACGAACGCCGTGCATGCATGTCCGGTGTTAAAGTATCAGGCGATAACACGAGGTTCTATCCATAAAGCACGAATGATGCCGTCTACCACAAATTTCTTGTCCCACCAACAATCAGAATATGTGTCTTAGACTATGTCCAAGGTGTGTTATTAAGGTTCAAATGCTCCTGAAACCCTCCACTTTGGCAATGACACTTCTAATCTGAAATTTTTTAATTAGTCGTTGCTATGAAGATACAATCATTTCTCATTGGTTCTCGTCATTTTCAATGACCCACTTTTCATTACCATATTAGGTAATTCACATAATCTTTAGTTTGAATCACATTTAAACAATTTAACATTCAAATAAATTTTTTTTAAATAATTTCAGACTACTATTGCCGTTGTTAAACCTTCGTTTCCACAGATTCTATCAAAAGTTAACCTTCAATTGTTTCTTAATCTCGTTCATTTTCCACTAAAGTTTTAATAATTCTCAATGAATTCTTTTCTTAATAAGTTTAAAATAACATAATTGAACATAATTTAGAGGTTTAAATAAAAAATAACGGCCACAATCCCCATTCCTAGCTTCTAATCCAATGTTGCTAACTCATGTCTACTTTTCTGATATTTGCTGCTTTACAACTCAAAAGTCCTTCTTTAAATTTCTAAGAAATCCTACCTAACATTCCAAGAATTCCAAGCCAGCCTACCGTACCTAATCTGACAACCTTGTATAGCAACCTCTCCGTTCACTCTCGTAACCGCCCCAACCACTTCACGAATTTGCCTGAAAATCAGCCATAGCTAATTATTGTACTTAATAGCATCTTACCCTGAAGCAAACCCTTTAAACATTTAACAAAACTTCACAAAGATTCAAATTTAATTTTGTTATAGTTCATAATTTATTTAATTGAACCATAATTTTTTATCATATTACAGAAGTTTATGCTTATGTTCTACTATTTATTGAAATTTCCTTAAACTTTAGACATTTTATATTACACAAAAAAACAAAACATCTCAAACATCAAACTTGCTGTTTAGATTAAAAAACTTATATACTTGTCACAAGAAGATTTTCTACAAAATAGCTTCCCAAAGACTAACTCCACTTTCACAGAGTAAATTTTTCACTTGATATTTTTCTTTCACAATTTCTCTTAAGTGTGAAGTCGAAAGTCGGAAAGAGAAATTAATTTTGATGTTGCAGGTACCTCAATAGGTTACGGCGCTAACACCGTAAAGCCGAAGGACCGTGATTCAAATTCCAGTTATAGCACTCAGTGAAAAATTCACCCAGCTTATGTGTAACAACAATTAATTTATCACCACGATTAACACAATAGTGGTTTAGTATGAAACCCGGTAAATACAGTACTTACGAAATTTTAAGTCGCCGTAGAGTTTGTTATCTCAAAATTAATTTAAGAACGCCTCTTGGCTCACCGGCAAGCTCTGCTGAATAATTCAATTTCGTCCCAGCAGGTTGCTATGGTAACTCGGTTAGAGCAACGTCGGGTTTCCTTGGCTACGCAATTGAATTTCTCGTGTGATTTTATCTTTCCAACCAATAAAGTCCTCTTCGTTCTGAATTACTTTTAAAAATATTATATCCGCCAATATAAAAAAACACATCATCATGCGATATTTCTGTCACTGAAAAGAAGCTATTTTACTGTTAGACACGCAAAGAGTCGCATTATCGCTAACAGAGTCAATATAGCATGTCAAGCAGACGAATAAATTTCAAATTTGCGATAAAAAATCACACATTATTCGTCAGTAACACCTATTCTCATATAGTGTTAAAGACATAACCTCTATGACTGTCGATTACCTGGTAGATCGCCTAGTCCGATGCTCAATTTTTCTATGATTATCTGATAAACAAGAGTCAAATATACATGTACAATGCACAGAAATTTATTTTATTATTCTGGTTTCATTCCATAATTAATATTAACGGTAGAGTTGTTAAAATTGAATATAGGTCCACTAATGTAAGGTGAAGATGAACTACCTAACAAGCTACAGTCGACCATGACTGGTAAATTATTCTTAATGACAAGATATTTCTTCGTTGTTTTATCGCCTGAATCGCCCATTTTGACATAGAGTTTAGCATTTGTTATTTTTGCTTCACCATAGTTACGATTTTTCACTATTTAAAGCCTCCTATATCATATTTTACTTAGTAAAAACATCATTCTAAATCTTTTGTAAAACAATTTTAATAGTTATAATTCATAATTCATGTCGACAATTCTTAGATAGCGGATAAAATTACGTATGAGACTGGCGGGTTCTGATGTTTATTAGGCGTAAGCACCTAGGGCGTTAATTTCTTTCTTGCTAATAAACATCAATTTACCTCGCAAATCCCGTAAATAGCTATTATATTTTCTGTAAGTGGCAAACCTTAAGTGACAGACAAAAACATACAACTCGAAAATGTTACAGAACTTACGTCAAATGTATGTAGCATTAGCTATATCCCGGCTATTCCTTGGTACTGGTTTCAATTTTGCACTACCCTTCTTTCTTCATCGCTTTCAAATAGGAACATATTTTAAGGGCGTAACAGTCACATCAAATTCTATTTGTTCTACCTTCAAAAGAGTGTATTAAAGATATTTTATACATGTTTGTGTATATTAATATGAAGTGGATAGAATAAGAGGGCTGTTCAATAAAGAATGATCATAATATTTTTACGATCATAATTTGTCGTACTAAAATTCAGTCTTATTATATTCTGTTAGCTTAATATGAAACAAACACGCCGTAGTAGTTTTATTGTTGGTACCTGGTTCCTGCCTGTGAGTACCAGGCAAGTTCAGTATCGCCTGTCGCTGCAATGGAGGTAACATGCAGTTAAAGTTGATGTTAGAGGAAGATCCGGAGTTTCTTTCAAACGTAATCACTGCTGATGAAACTTGGCTACATCATTTTGCTCCTGAGAGCAAACAGCAAAGCTCAGAGTGGAAATCTCCTTCATCACCAACCCCCCTCCCCCCAAACAAAAAGCAAAAGTGGTTGCTTCTGCTGGGAAAGTTATGTTCATCTCATTCTTTGATATTCATGGATTGGTTTATCAGCAGGTTGTACCTGCACACACATCAGTAACTGGACAATACTACAGGGATGTCCTGGAAACATTGCAAGTCCATATCCGGCGCAAAAGACCACATTTCCGTGAGGCAGGCTGGATGCTGCACCACGATAATGCACGGCCGCATATTGCCAATGTTGTTGCATCGTGAAGTGCATCCCTCACCCTCCCTATAATCCGGATTTAGTCCCATGTGACTTTTATCTATTCTATTCCCTAACTTGAAGAAATGGCTTACCGGGAGGCATTGTCCATCATCAGAAGCAGTGGTGAAGGCTGCGGAGGCGATTTTGAAGGATTTCTCAAAAATGGTTTTCAGCATGTCTTTGAAGACTGGCAGAAACGCTGAGACAAGTGCATCGCATTCAGGGGAGACTATTTTGAGAACAACCATCAAAATTATGAGGATGAGTAAAGGTACATTGTCGAAAAATATGTGATAATTCTTTATTGAACAGCTCTCGAAATAAAGTTTTTAATGCTATTTTCTATAATATACATTAAAAATAGGACAGAGAGTATAGTTTTTCTAAATCTACTTTCTGCCATCTAAAATACTTTAAACATAATAAGTCATAAAAGTAATGAACGTTCTTTTATCGGTGAAAATATGCATTAGGAATTGTAAGAAAAAGGTACAGACATCGAACAATGATAACTGCGGTTCCTGATTAATCTAAAAATTAGTAAAATATTTAGTACGTTCATTTGTACATTACAATTAACACCACACGTAACAAACGCCAACCACTTCAATCGAACACAAATGCAGTTTGGAGTAACGACCGTAACTAATAACCTTTCATTACTCCAATACAAATGTATTTTCTATCATTTTGAAATTGCTTCTTGCATATTTTAATACGCAATGTCGTTCAATTTCGTTAAACACGCCCACATGATATTACCACTCTTCGTTTTCATTATTTAAAAGCAAACAAAAAAAAAGTCGTTAAGTAAACAAAAGCAAAACAATTGAGTTTTATGACAGTATAGAAAAGAGTGGAAGCAGTTTCGCTACTATGCATTGATGATATCAAAAGGTCGGTTTAAATTTATGAGGCGCTTGCACTAAAGAATGATATGCAATTCGGATATGGAATCGGATATGAAATGCAGATAAAGATCACAAATTCACAGTTAGGTAGAAATTGATGAATACGCGCAGCGGTTTTACATAATGTTGCAACTGATTATGCGGGTTACTCAGGAGTTCGTATACACATAAAACCATGAATATTTTATTTCATGCAGATAGCACGCAGCAATAAATTGAAGCAAAACAACGCGCTTTCCCAACCCTTCTACCTTAAGTGCATACTTTGTTGTTTAACTACGAGAACCCGCAGATCTGCTGCCAGTATTCGTACTTTGTTATTAACTACCAGAACCCGCAGATCTACTGCCGTTATTACGTTAAACGTTCCTGCATTCTCCCACTCTCATCCTACGAGACTGTTCCCATTCGGAACGTCCTTGGTTCGATTTTCATCGGTTGCCCACTCCATCCTTGGAAGTTTTTCCCCCATTCGCCCCTGGTCGGTAGGTGAATCCTGAGGTGCTTTCTCAACTGTCGCGATTCTTCCTTTCCTAATTTCCCTTAATTTAATTTCATGTATAATTCTCTGGGCAGCTCCTGCGCTGGGACAAGCCTTCGAAGTGTTACGATCTTTCCGCGCCTCTCTGTAGCCTTCTTGCTTGCGGTCTTTAGCCTCCTGTGGTTACCTGACCTCATTCCTTCCTCCTGGGGGGGGGGACTGACCATAATAAATCTATTCAAGTCGCGAAGAACTAGGTGTTTTACACTTTCCTCTTGTGACAGATATAATATATATTAAAACTTCTGTTTCAGAATAGTTTCAAAAAGCAATATAAATAAGCAACATTTTTTTTATGTTTCATTGGACATCCTTTAACATAACTGTAATAAATTAACATTTCTGAATTACACTTTTATCCTTATGATCTAGAGTGCGTTTGGGTTAAGTTGTCAGAAAGAGAGAACAATATTGGTGGGATGACCTCGGCTAAAGTCTGTCTAGTCAACGCGAGTGCTGTTGCGTCACAAAGGAAACGGACCCTACCGCCCACTAATGGCCGTCACAAATCTATCTCCACACTTCAGAAATGGAACACTGTCGTTGAGGACCAATAGCAAATCTGATTTTCTGGAAATGACAGTCGCATGTTTACTCCACGTGGAGTCTCAGTTGCCAAAGTTCCAACTTCCAGTTGATCTGTTTCATTACGTGCAGAAATTAGTTGTGTGTCACGATGTGGAGACCGTGGGAGGGAATTGTAGTAGTAAATGCAATTAAAGTAGTAGATAGCATTGAGTCACGTGAACATAATCAATGTGAAGACAATAGTGTGAATGAATTGGAAAGTGTTGCTGGGCCGAGTTATATTACTGGAAAAGCCTAAAAAAAAAACAAAGTTATAACGGGAACTCTTTCAAGGCAAATTCAAGCCTTGTTTTGAACACATATAAATATGTGCTGAAAAATAATCTTGGTAAGGGGACATGCAATGAACCTGATAAATTCTGGGTATTGACAGAAATACAGTAAGAAAAATTGTGACGAAAGGAATACCATAGACGATGATCAAGTGTGAAAACAAAAGGAAGCGTTTCTCTAAAGTGGATAATTTCACATGCGATTTAATTCGCCGAGAAATTTATAAATTCTATGCCAAAGGGAGAGCGCCCACCTTAGATGAATTGGTTGCACATTTACAAGAAATTTGTGATTTTCCTTATGGGCACAGAGGAGCTGGGTTTCAAATACCGCACTCTGAATAAGATAAGGGTTATTATTGAATCCAGTAGAATTTCTCAAAACTAAGGAAATTTCGCAGTAATGGACATAAGATAATTTATTTAGACGAAACCTCGTACGACACCCATGACATATCGAGAAAGGTGGCAACCTTGGGAGAAGGAGGGTCTGTGCTGTAAAACGATTATAAGGGTTCGTCAAAGGAAGCGGCCGAACTGCACTCACGTTGACTAGACAGACTTTACCTCCCATTCACTACAATGGAAAAGGGATGTTTCTTCCGGTCAAAACCTTTCCTAGTTGTCAGTTTTCTTCTGCCACTACTTCCTCAAGTGTGCAAATTCCTGGGGTAAACCCTCTTCCATCTTCACCCTAAAATGTTTCTCATAACACCGCATGCGAGCGAGAGGGTGAGTACTGCTTTCTCTTTCTAGAAAGTCGTGACTTCGTATCCCATACAGTCTCTAAATTTTCAATTATCGGTGTTACCAGTATATAATATTAAATCATGTTTACGCTTTTTAATTTATAGTAAGTCTGTTTCTCTAGAAAAAAACCTTTACTTTTGATATCGGAGTGGAAGTGACAAATTAAGAGACGATTTAAACAATGTTTGACTGAGGGTTGTGATTCCATATAACGCTTTTTCTGATATTTTTCAGTTTTTATAACTTCTGGAAGGGATTTTGCGGAAACACAGCTTTCTCAATATAGGCTAAAACTTACTAAATCTGAAATTTTGATTAAACATTGTGAAAATTTTGCATCGTAAGAGTAATTTTATCATAAAATGTGTTATATTTCATTAAAAAACACAATCCAGGAATATCTATTCACCAAACCCTGCAAACACACCTTTTTATAAATATTTAAGATATTGTTAACAACTTAAAACAATAAGCAAATAATAATTTAAATATATCCGGAAAACTCATATATCGGTTCTTTTAATATGGAAAAGCCAGACTCTGCAGTTGGTAACCAAAAAGTAAACGTTCGCACCGCAATAAATGGATAGTGGCAGTGACAGGAGCTTTTCCCCATGTTGATCATACGGGAATTAGCTTATACGCGCATCGCTCCAGGATATGCGCCATGCTAATTACACTGGAGCCTTGGCACGATTGATTTGTGCCTTGATCATGCCCACAAGACATGCAGAGGTCATGAAAAATGCCACAGCAGCAATTCAGTTAAACAACAACCTACTTTCAATAGTCATATCCGAAAATAATTTATAATATCCTGCGGAAATACGCAATTATAAGTCTGCACTGTGTTATATATAATGACTCCTTGTAGTTGCATTATGTTCTTACAATCTTCTCTGTTTACTTTTCTACACATTTTCCATTTTCTTGAGGAAAACAATGTCATTGCACATTTATTTGTAGACTTTTAAAAGGAGATGGATTTTCTTTTAGCATGAATCCTCTTTCCTTTATTTCTCATCCTTACTACTTTTTCTTTCATACTTCAGGTAGTCCTACTGTCCTCCACAGGAGAGTAAGTCTCCGAGGCCTGAGAAGCAGGAATTTGGTGAAGGTTCCTACACCCTCTCTGGATATGTTTATGACACCCCATGTCAGTACAGTTACAGATCATTCAAAAACATTACGTCTTCTACTTTTTGTGAATGAATCTTCTCGGTATTAGTGCAAAGAGTAAACAGAGCGCATGTTTTTTCAACGCATGTTTTTTCCTTGTGTAGCATGCGTTCTCTGCCACACACATTCGCTGTTCTTGTCCCACTGTGGGAGACAGCACATTCCTTTCGGGAACCTTCTTTGCGTTGCTGGACAGTAGAGACTGCCGTATCGGACAGATGGCCTGCTCATTGAAGACCTCCTCTCGATTCTACAGCTTTCACTGACCACCTCAACTGGGCAGTAGTTCGCAGTCATATTTGAAATCTAAGTGCGAGATTAAAATAATTAAAATTTATGTATGCCCTTTAATTGCTATGGTCCTTTGGTATATCAGGCCTGAAAATATCCCTTAATTTTGTTCAGGGGCGCCGAATAACAAATGCCCCCTTGTTCCATGATCCTGGTCATAGTCATAATGCTTTTATTAGTTAAAGGGAGCCCCAAAGCGTATTTCTGATGAAATTTGGTAACGGATTTTTGGTGAAATGCAATATTTTTTTCTACTTACTAAGGTAGGTGGAACGAGCGAGATGCGATTGGGATTGGGATTTCATTACGGAGGGGATTCGATACCTAGGCCACCATGCTGGGTCCATTGTTCCTATGCCCCAAGTGGGGGCACCCCCGGGAGGAAGGATGAGGCGAAGGAGACAGAGGGCAGCCGACCCAAGGAGCCACGACAGTATAGAGGGAAGGGCCCCACAGTTTACTTGGATATAGACCTCCCCCGACAGTTCAGGACAGCGAACCCGCTCCCCTGCCACGGGACGGCAACGAGCCCAACAGCCGAGCCCTAATGGTCCCAGGCAGGTGATCCGAGCCCCAAAGGCCCCTGACTGACGGTCCCGAAATGGTCCCAGCAGAGGAGCGGAGACCGGCAACCGACTTACCGGAGGAGGAAGTAGTTTTTCTCAGAGCATATCATCCTGTCATGCACCGCCGAGACACCCACCGACACTTCTACTCTGAAAGAGACCACCAGATGAGAAATGTGAAATGATATTGGAGATGAAATGGAGGTACAGGAAATTCGGGGGATGTAATTAACCTACCCAGCGTTCACCTAGCGACCCAGGAAAATCCCCGAAAAAACCCATGGGTCAGGTAGGTCAGCCACGGGAATCGAACCCGGACCTCCCAAATATGGCCCACAGACGAAACCGCCTGAGCTCGGTACGAACGGGATGGCTAAGGTGGTTTCGCCTGTGGACCATATTTGGGAGGTCCGGGTTCGATTCCCGTGGCTGACCTACCTGACCCATGGGTTTTTTCGGGGGTATTCCTGGGTCGCTAGGTGAATGCTGGGTAGGTTAATTACATCCCCCGAATTTCCTGTACCTTCATTTCATCTCCATCATCATTTCACATCATCTCTCATCGGAGGGTGTTTTTCAGGATAGAAGTGTCGGCGGTAATCTCGGCGGTGCATGGCAGGATGACATGCTCTTGGTAAAACTTCCTCCTTAGGTAGGACTGTCTCCGGACTACAAACCCGGTCTGGTTGGGCTGTTTTCGGACCGTAATCGGGTGACCTGCCGATTGGGCTGGCCTTCTGGGGAGCTTTCATCTGGTAAAATGTAGGGAGCCTGCCCTCTACAATGTCATGGCCCCCTGCGACGACCGCCCTGTCTACTCTCGCCTCTTATTGCTTCCTGGTAATCCTAATCCTAAGGTAGGTAGAGAAGAAAGTAAACAATGAACAACCAGAGCTGCGACTACGCAAACGAACCCACCGTCTAGAAAAATCTCTAGCAGTGCGACATGAGCCTGCACTTACTAAGGATAACCACAGGTGAAATATTCCCAAAAGCCATTATATTTGTATTTTGTGTCTTATGGTTCAAAATCTATATTTGTTATCATTCAGTGGTCCGTAAACATGGCGTCACGTTACTTTTTAAAAGTCCCTAAGCATGTTAACAAATAGCCCTTTGAAATTTCAAAGTGATTTGCTCACTTTCACCTTTTTCTACGTTTTTCCAGATTCGAGAAATGATATTTATTTAATTTGCTTTAAACGTCTAAAATAAAATCTAAGAGCTACAAGAAAGAGCCGCACTATGGCTGAGCTCTCACCAGTTTGGCTCTCACCAAGGCGGCGCGGGTTCGATCCCAGGTGACCGTAAAGTGAGATTTGTGGTGGACAACACGGCGCTGGGAAGGGTTTCTCCGGGTCCTCCCGTCAGCACTCTACCAATTGCTCCATCATCATCTTTCCTATCATTTATCTCACCCTCATATATCATACACTTCCTTCATCTTGGGCTGATCATCTATCCTGGTTCTCTATCGGATACATAGCTTTGGTTCCTCAGACCCGACCTTAAGAAAGGGATAGAGGAACAAGAAACCCCTAATACCACTATAGTGGTACAACCAGGGAAGTAAACGAAGAAAAAGCTACAACGGGAAAAAATTGCCATTTTTTAAATGTTTATGAACATTCTGATTGCAGCATTCAATTAGTAACCTGAAATTACACAGGAAACTGTTTTAGTAAAGTGCAATATTTTTCTACTAAACTAAAATTGTAATAAAAATCTATTTTCAAAAATTGTTTATATTTCTTGTTTGCTGTTAAATAATTGCTTAAACATAATTTCAGCAGTAATGAGGATACGCTTATGAAATTTGTTGTGTACACTTATCCTTCTGGTATAAATTTGAAGCAAATACGGAATTTAAAATTTATCTATGGTAACATAAGGTTAAAGGTTAAAAAGAAAAGCTATCATGATGTTTAGGGCAGTGGAAGAAATGCAAAAATTCTGTTACTTTTAAAATAGTTTAAATTGCTCAATCAAGGTACGGGTGAAATAAAAATAAAAATATATGTTGTAGATCATTAGAATAGATATCTTTGGAACGATACGGCAGGATGGGATGTCCTGATCGTTAATGAATAGGATGGACGGGGTTACTATAAGGAGGTAATGACGTGGGTGGTGGTTATTATGAAAACAATAACACGTTAGGCAAATCAAGTTTCATCTTCGTTCCAGCAAATCCTATACATCATTCATAAGTTTTCTTCTCACGAGCATATTCAGACCCTCCGCGAAGTTTGCTACCGTCATGGTTGCTAAGACATAAACCAAAACAATAGAATCTCTCGCACGACAAACCGGGAGTGACGACAATTTTGCACGCTTAATAATGCACAGGAAACGATAAAAATATTATGTGTTTCTTGACATGACTTTCTCTGGCCGTTAACGTATATTTTTTATGTACCTATAACAGCCGATTCTTGTAAAAGTTTATTTCTTTTCATCTAGTGCGAGACGAGATGAACTTTTTGTAGAAGTAGGCCTTGCGAGAAATTACTAAATGGTGACAGCACTTCAGAAAATAACATATCATTGATAAATTAAATAACTAAAGTATCTCAGAAATGACTTACATAAAAAACGTATTTTTAATAGCTTTCTTGGTTAATCACTTCGTTTGCCCAATTTGGTATTTTTGTTTACGCTTCAATTTACGACTTCCAAAAACGGCTGAATAACACACACACACACACACACACACACACACACACACACACACACACACACACACACACCTATATTCTCCCTTTTCCCTGATTTCTGCTTCAATTGTAGAATACAGGAATACAGGATTGGCAGAACACATGGAACAACTCAACCAAAGGAGCAATAGCAAGGAGTTTCTTTCCCTCCATTGGAGAGAGACACAGGGTGAATGCGTCACTCATGCCGTGTTTTACAGCTCTAACTATAGGACATGGAAAAACCAATTCACACAAACACAGATTCCACATCACAGATAATCCTGCATGTTCATGCAACACAGGACACCAAACAGTAGATCACATAGTATATGAATATCCAGAAGTACTACAAGAAAGAAACAAATTAAGGGAAGAAATTAGGGGGGAAAAGAGGAAGGAAGCTGGCCAGCGACTGCACAATCCAAATATCTGAGAGACTTCCAACGATTCTGCAAATCAATAGGACTGTAAAGTGAAGTGCAGTGCAGTGTAAAAACAAAGAGTTAAAGTCGTGACAAAGAGAGTGATATCAACAATGATTTCAAGGACAATAATGACATAAAATGACCAAATGAAGAAATAACTTGATTACTAAAGAATACAAAGCATGTAATATTTACATAAAAAACCGAAGCTGCTGACAGTGAAGTAAACTAAGTATTAAGAATAACTAAACATTACAGTAACACAACTTCACTATTCACTTATCTTATTCACAATACTTTGGACCGGTTTCAAAGCAACATCTGCTTCATTTTCAGCCTGTCAGCTTAGCACTGATACACTGACTGACCTTGACCACTTCCGGAATTTCAAGAATAACTGCCTATCTTACCGCCATCTACCGAGGACAACACAAACTTACTGATGCCATCTAGTTGTGGGATATGAAAATTCATCACGCGATCTTTATTTTTCAAAATAAATATCTTCTCCCAAACCATTAAATCTATCGGTTCGTTCAATTGCTTTAATTATTTAGCCTCTGGGTTTATTTCATGATTTCATGACCAAAAATGATCAGCCACTGCCGATTTATCTGTTTATATTTAATATTTCTGAAATGTTCTTTCGCTCTAATTTCTAAATTACGTTTGGTCCTACCAATATAAAATCTTATCGCATTCTAAATAGTTAACTTGATAAATACCAGATTTTTTTTCCTTGTAATGGGGCATACTGTCAATTAATCTTAAAAAAACACACACAGGCACGCGCGCACACATACGCACAATGGCCGTTACATAATTCCCACTTCAGTGTGGAGTTGATGGGTCCGTCGAAAGCTAGGTCATTTGTGCTCTTCCAGGTCAATATTGGCGTTAATATATTCGGTAAAGGCAATCGATAGCAGCACTGTGCGTTTGTTTTGCACTTTTTTATTAACAGTTAAGTGATGCGCCTGTTTGGGTTTACATTAAATGTAGCACAGGAAAACATTGATGTTCTTTCCAACTGAACTACACTTTTGGTCCCTCTAATTAAACAATACACGCGTTAAAACACACGAAAGAACTGTTGTGAACATCAAAAGAGCCTAGTAAAGTTAATGTCATTCCTATAAGAGTTACCAGGGATCTATGGAACACAAAAAATGCAAAATAAGTGTATTTATATACCGTCCCGTATTTCTTACGTTTAAATAGAGAACAACCCGAAAATTTCACACCTGGAGTACACGGAAATGCACGTTTTAAGGGGCCTTGAATAAGGACACTTCAAAACAGTATATGTGTAAGATATTTGCCTCACAAACAGAATCCATATGTTGAATTTTCTGTGAATAGCCTGTGAACTCCACTCCATTCGAAAATACTTTCATATAATTGGTAAACCTTAAGATAGAGGACCAAATCTTATTTAACCAAACATATGAATATGTTTAAAGCCTAGGGTTTGATTACTAATTTTTGTGGCATTAACCACTTCCAAAATAATCTCTGTTACTGCTCTGAATTTTCAAAACCTATGTTTTTTATAAGTAGTAGGAGGCTTGTCCTGCGCAGTGGACCAGAGCATGCCTTTCTAGTTCCCAGAATGCACCCTCGTGAGGCCTCACTCAGCATCGTGAGCAAACTGAGAAGCTGCGATAGGAAGAGATCCCGAACATGAAAGCCAACCTCACCTCCTCATATTGGTTGGATGATCGTCCATTTCTGCAATGCGGCAGGTAGTCGGGTTGGCAAGGCTAACGATTAGGTTATAGTGGAAGTGGAGGTCTCTATTGCTTTTCTCTTGGTCACTGAAGGAGTATAACACTTCAAAACTATACATAGCCACCCGCTTTTAAGAGACTCACTATTGTTTTAGCCCACAACATTGTCCTTATACCAATAACAGATCACTGAGCATTATTTGCCATGAAGTTTTAAAGATCATTTGGTAGAAGTTACAAGAAGGTGTCACTGTTTGAATAAACATAAATTGAATCTAAAAGTCAATGAAACACGCAGAAACACGAGGCAAGACAATTAAAAGGTGACTGGCGAGAAGATGATTAAAATCAGGGGAATAGAGAGAGCATTTGGACTGAACAGGGATAGGTAGCAGCAGAGCCAAGTGGATTTTGCTTCAATAAATATTAAACTCTAAGTTCAGTTGACGTTACCCAGAAGAGGAGATGAAAGTCAAAGAGAGAATTTGGTTAAATAATGAAGCAGCTCGCTGAAAGCACTACAGCAATGAAATACAGCGAACATTGTTGCATTTCCATTTATTCTCGCAATTTCAAAACCCGCATTGTGTGGTCCCTTATCTGATGGGAGATCCCTTTTTCTCCTTTTTCTGCATCGCCTCTGTTCAAATTATTTACAAAGACGTGCAACAAAAATGTTTGTGGTGAGATTTTATTTTGGATGACGACCCCTATGTGGGTTTGCCTTTGGGATGTACCATGTTCGATTATGGTCGACAGCCGTGGGTTTTTCGTGATTTTCCTGGTGTGTAGGCCAATACTAGGGTAGTTTCTATAAATCACGACCTGCGCTTTATAAGAAAATTATCATCATTCCCAATAAGACAAGTGAAGTTTTTAAGTTACAAATTGTTATATTTGAGTATATTTGTTTGCTTCACTGTTAATAGCTTCATATTTTGCGTATTCATTGAATATCCTGCTTATTCTTCAGTTAAAAAAATACTACAGCGTAAAAGTTATTAGTGCAATGAATTAGGAAGCTTTATTTTAAAAATTTTGATGGGGTGAATATATAGGAATTTTTACCACTTTTCTTTGTTATTATTTATGTATGCAAAACGACCATGTCCGATCATTTAGTTAAAAAAAAAAATAAAGCAGTTTTATTACCGTTTTCTAAAACTTTACATTAATCTAAGTTGCACGGAGACAAAAAGGAGTAGAGAGATTAGTAATTCGGGAGAGATGAAAGGGAGGAAACGTAAAATCTGGCTTACGTAAGGCCTGATATGCTGTCTTTCTTTCTTTGCCTTTCCGAGTTTAAAGTGCTATGAAAGCATTCATTGCAGCGGATGAATAAATGAAGATAAAGTTATGCTCAAATGAACGCAGTATGCCTAGGTACAGTTACCTGACAGTCCTCTGAAAATACCCTGTGCAACAACATAACCCAAACATGCGAATGAAGATTAAGAAAATCCGCCTACCTCACCTCCAAATAATCTTTACATGGTACATTATTTAAATGTTTCTGCTTTTCTTAAAAATGGGTATCAATTTGGTTGAAAAAAAAAAGTCAGATGTGTTCCATGTGACAAATAAAATGTTGCTTCTTAAATTTTCTATGAAGAAACAGTGTGTGAACTTCACTTTACTCTACAGAATTTTTGATAAACTTGTGTAATTGGTACAGTAAACCGATGAACAAAATCATACTGAAGAAAAACTATAGATTTTCTGATGACGCACAAACTATTTGAACAATTATTTTGGTCGTAAACCTTTCCCAGATATCCCTTATTAATGGATCTAAATGCCCAATACTTTCTCATTTAAAGTCGGTCAGGTTGTTGTTTGGATTGGGTTGAACTCGGCGGGGCAGTGGTTCCCGACACCTTGGAGGATTCAGTATTTCTAGGAGCCTGATCGGATTTCGGCGGGATTGTGGAATTCCTCATCTTCCGGTAGTAAGCCGGGGAGCCAGAAGCTGGCGTGCAATATTGGTGGGCCCAAGAGGTCGTCCGGCAGTCTTTCCCTTTAGGGGTGCCGAGCTTAAGTGTTGTATCCACTTTCGTCCCTTTCACGCAAGGGGGGGGCGTTTTGACATCAAGGTATTGGCCTAATGGAAAATCCCACGAAGAGGAGTGCCACTCTCTGGTTCAAGAGGGGCAGCTGCAGTTATGTTAGATCTTTACCCCGATAGTCGCGATTGCAAGGAAATGTTTATTCAACTAGCATATAGCATCCAGATTTTAAGCATTTGATCTATTAAGCAATGAGTGATGTAGGCGTTTCTACAAAATCTAATTTAAAAAGTACACACAAAAATAAATTTTGCAAAAATAGTACAATACTGAACTAATAAACGACAGATGATACAGGAAGTAGAAGAATGTAACCTAAAAATTATGTAGTGGTTCAGTACAACAATGTGCTCTACGGTTCCGCAAACAAAGATTATAATAATCACGAACAAAGGTAAGCCACAAAGACCCCTCTGGTACTAAATAGTAATAAATAAAGGCACATGCAACTGTCGCACTAAGACCTGTTTCTAGGCGCTGTCGGTAAAGAGTAACTGCAGTAGAGGATTGTGATTCGAATTAGTTCTTCTACCTGGGAAGAAATGCACTGCGCTTGACATCAAACAATCCGGTAAGAAAATGAATGAGAAAGGTTGTATTCAGAGACTGTTCTCTATCCAATATGTAGATATCACTTAGAGCTGCCCATCTTAGGGTACCTCCCTTTAAACACCTTATCCAATTAAATCACTCCAGCCGAGATTCGAACTCCACACTTCTTGAACTTCTAGCAGAACCGCTCCTCCTACACCACGATTGTAATCACAAGACGTGAAGAATTGCAGAAAATAGAGCAAAGCTTTGGAGACATTCCTGAAGTTTTAAATAAACAAAATTACAGCCTACCTTAAAGATGAGATACCAGCTGATGTCGCCTTAGTAACAGCACTACTGTGATGTTTCTCGGAGCAACCCAAATACATAGCCCTATTGTGTTCAACGCTGCGAAACAACAATCACCCACCCACCCACCCACCCAACCACTTTACCTGAAGCAACGTTCATTTGTTTCACAAAATGGAATACGCCTATCATCAAACATCCTAACAAGCCCAGGTGTGTAAAGATGATACGACACTGACAGTGAGTCACGATTTTTACTCAATTTACGTCATCATTTCTTCTCTAGCCATTGGTTTGAAAAAGACACCCTGCACCTCATCTTACTATTAACGTCGTCCAAAGTTAAGCAGATCGGGAGATGAATGAAATGATGCTCAAATGAGTCCGGGTTCCATAAACTTTACAGTTATCCGGCATTCATCCTTCACGATAAGGATAAAAACGAAAAAGAAAATCTTATGCAGATAACTCACCCTGACCAAGATCATTGGGGACCTCTTGAACGTGAGGTAGATATGCATCTCCCTGCATTTTTTTGGAGTTGTATGGGATAGGTAGGCTGATAAAATTAAATGCTGTTATAAAATCCAGTATTTCTTCCTGGTTATATTAAATTTTAAAGATCTTAAATTGCGCACGAGATAATCAACAATAACCTGAAAAGACAAATGAAAATTGTAACGTACGGTCTCTTCTTTAGTGGGCTAAATATGCACGACAAGATGCATTTTATATTTAAGCAAGATGGTGTACCCGCTCAACAGGTATAGGAAGTTTTATAAATTTCTAAATGACACTTTCAATGGTGTGGAATTTGTTGGTGGTGGCTCACAATTTGTAATATTTTCGTGCCTTTAACCATTTCGAAGGTCATTAGTTTAAATATTAGAGTAAAAGAAAATTTTAAAGCAATCAAATACCAATCTGGCTTTTAAACCTCCGATTATGATTATAGCGTACTTTATCCTACAACATATTGGTATGAGTATGAAGTAAATAGAGGAATAAGATTTTGTAAGAATAGGCGACAAGAGTATGGAAGGTCACGAGGATGTAACAGAGAATATCTCATGTAAGCATTACAGCAGTACGTAATTCAGTGCAAAGATTACATTGCGCATACTAGTTAAGTGACAAAGAGTTACATGATATTATGTTTGGGATGCTGCAATCTTTAAAATCTAGCACACAGTAGATAGATCCTTTGTAAACATAAGGGAGAACAAAGAGAGAGATAGACAATTTTCGCAGGACAAATTGATAAAGACAAATTCCTCAGTTCCCGAGAAAAACGCGTTCTGGAAAGGTTTCTGCTACAGTATCCCAATCTCTCCCTTTGTTCCCTCCCACATGTCTACAACCGTTTGAGACAGATTACAGCAGGAGCACAGGAGGTAATTAGAAGCGGTTATCGCATGACGTACATGCATCGGGAAAATACGCGTAACAGTACGGATTTAATGGTGCTTAATCCGCTTAAATCACAAGCAACAATAAGCAGCAGCTCGATTGCAGAGCTTCATTCTAGCATAGGACTGCAGTCAATGCAGCGTTAAGCTGTTTCATGCACTTACTTGCATATGTCTAATTCCAGGTAGAACAAACCACCAAGCACTTCAGTGAACTTAAAGCTACGCTCTCCTTCCACTAAATCTTCAACCAGTGCTCCATAGCTTGAACACAGTGTTCGGTTTTATGGTGATCTATTACTCCAAATGTAAACTTGTATATTTTTAAAGGCAACATAAAATATAAATCCACATAAATCAGAACTGAAACAACGTACCAAATTTTAACATTTTAAGCTTAAGGGTAGAGGTTATACAGGGCTCTTCATTTAAAACCTAACGCGCGCACATTTTTACTGTACGGGATTGGGTGTGCCACTACCGTCTTTGCGAGTAAAACATGCATCTTGCCTTATAAAAATTGCTGGAAATGTCCACCCTCGACTAAACAACCATTATATTGTGACAACACATGATTAAGTTGGACCACTATAATGTTTCCACTTTCATTTCTAATATTTTGTTCTACAGAGCGATCCATATAAACCTGAACCATTTTAGCAAGCCATAACTTTTGAACCAATAATAGGACACATGTGCAACTTTGGGAGAGTATAATACACAATTAGGAGATTACATTACACTGTTTACACCTCCGAGAAAATGTTGGAAGTATCCTCCACCAGTATCTATACATGTTTGCACTCGTCTCACCATATTCTCTGAAGTTTTACGGAGAGTATCCTCGCCGTTGTTACTTATTTCGGCTAGAATGGATTCCTTGAGAACATCAATTGTCCATGGTCTATTCTTGTACACACTATTTTTAGATACCACCACAAGAAAAAATCCGGTGAGACTAGGTCAGGGGATCTGGAGAGCCACATACCTTTTGAGATTATTCGATTATCAAAGAAACTGGTTACAAGTTCCATGGTGTCATTAGATGTATGGCACGTAGCTCCATCTTGCTGGAAATAACCTTCTCTCAATTCGATATCATCCAGCTGCTTCACAAATGTATTGAAGATGCCCGTATAAACTTCAGTGTCTACAGTCATATCATAGAAAATTAAGACATTAAGACTGTCAACTGTCACCAATTGTCAAAGTGTTGTCAATTCTCCCGGAGCCATTGAAGTCATTAAAACAAATTTCTACATTCTACGAGCTTTCAAAGGGAAATTATGGCCTATTGAGTTGGTTCAGGTTTATATGGATCGTACTATAGTTCTTCCAACGTATAAGGATTTGTCTCGTAAACTTTGTCTTTCAGGTTACTCCACAAGTAAAAATCACACACTGTTTGATAGGGGAAAACAAACACTTCCCTGCGTTGTTAACGTTTCAATTAGTATTTTTAATTATCTTAATAGTTTATTTTGTGAAGCTAGTGGCTTGGCTTTGAGATACAAAGGTGTTTGATGGTGTTACTACATGTTAAACTGTAAGTTATGTTATCATTGGTTTTAAATAAATAGTACTATAAAACCCATCATATTCACTCTTGTAGATTCAGTGAAAAATAGGGAATGCTTCTGGTTAAAGAAACCTTCATTCAAACTTCAACCACAGAGAACAGAACCCAGCACCTTTAATTTGAGAAGCCATAATCCTGACTACTCCATTAAGGATGTAGTATAGCATTTTAAAAGTTATAAATGAAGAAATTTATCTTAGACGTCTTATTATTTACATTCAGTTCTGAATTGTACTTTTTTCTCTGTAAAACCTATGGCATAATTTACTGTAACGAATAAGGTTTACGCTAAATAAAATAAAAGAGTCATTGTTTAAGGACTTGCAATATAGTTTAAGAAGTGGACATTCCACAACTCATAACATTTCCTATTACGGAAGCGGCTGCCTTTACACTAGTTGCAATAATTGAATAGCGGTTTCTGTTTTTATTCAATAAGTGTACTGCTTTCAACACAGAACTCTGAAACGACAGTCTTCTGCAAATCTAGTAAACAATTGATCACAAATCTACCCATACATACTGTCCTGTTAAAAAAACGTTGGGAAAATACCGCTAGGAAGAAAGAAACAGAGATTATTTGGCCACGATTTTCGTGTTTCTTGAAGCATTTAACAACTATCTAGAGCTTGCAGTCGTGAATTCCAAGCTTCTGGTTGGCTAACTGCTTTCTCACGCATGCGTGGCAGAATCACGATCGTAATCGCAGCATCCTCGGGCGGTCTTTATCCCACCGTTTAAGCAGTCAGTACGCACGATATCCGGTGAGACAGATTTGGTCTGGTGACTTCTACATTTGGTCTACTGACCGCGGTGCGAAAGCATAAGTGTGAAGGATGTGTCTTGACTTGTAAGGTGCTGTACATACAAGGTTCTCTTCATTGCTGGCTCAGCATACCGGTCTCCATAATACCTCTATTGTATATTTAGTTAATTTTACTCGAGGATATTTGGATCAAGCGGAATGTTGGCATTTTGCTGCTTTCTCAGTTTCGGTCAAATCTGAAGTGGTTTCGCTTCTACCTCCGATATGCATCAGTTCCTTCTCTCTGTTTCGGGATTCGAAGATTTCCTTCCCCCATTTACTCTATTCGGACTTAAAGTGTATTACGCCGTAGCATAACTTTTAAAGCGAGGGAAATAGTAAAGCGCCAGTGGAAATAGTTCGTTATTACATTTCATATATTATCGTTTATTTTATACATTCAAGTAATGTACGCAGTGAATAAATTAGGTAATTAATTTCCAAAACATTCAGTCATGAGCTACAGAGAAAGATATGACAGTTGAGGTAAGAATCAGACATAAACAGCTGACCACAGGGAACGTCAATATGTGTTTATTGGCGGAGTGATACAACCGCACAATTTATGTGCGACCCCAAGCCCAGAGGGATTGTGACGCTACCCAGGCTGCTAGAGTCCCTTCCTGAGAGTGTCTCGTCTATACTTGGCAACCCCAGGTTGCGAGTAGCGAAGGCTGGATGTGTTTATTGGCGGAGTGATACAACCGCACAATTTATGTGCGACCCCAAACCCAGAGGGATTGTGACGCTACACCAGGTGCTAGAGTCCCTTCCTGGGAGTGTCTCGTCTATACTTGGCAACCGCAGGTTGCGAGTAGCGAAGGCTGGACTGACCGTCAAAATTACTAAAATCATTGGAGACCCCGTTCTTTCTAACCCAAATTGATGTTCAGGTCTGGTCAGTCTACTGTACTTCCTTCCTCACAGGGGTCACAGAAAAAGTACAAATACCTATGTGTGATGTTCTACTGAAGTTACGGGAGGCCCATCTGTCGACCTGTTTCTAAATATTGCTGCTTTAACAACTAATTTATATAATCTTTCGCTTAAAACGTTTAAGATAATTACTTTCAAGTTCAAGACAAAAGAACTTTAATTCTACTTATCCTGAACACCCCAGTTATTAAAGAAATAATCCCTCCTCTCCCATAAAGGATGAAAAATGGAGTCCCATGCGAAATACACCTCTTATTACTCCTTGGTATCCTCTCTAAAATACACTTAGTAGATATTATCTGTTGAAATTTCAACAAAAATAGAACCCCATGCATAAAAAAAATCTCCACAACTTATCTCTAATCTCGTAAGAAGTATTGCATTCAATACATCACCAAGATATTACCAGAAAAGCACGTTTTATTACTACTGAAGACATAACAGTATTTTGTCTGTGCTTCCGTGTATGAACAGAACTAACTCGAAAACGAAATTTCTAAATTTGGTGCTTAAATTCAGCGACTCCCAGAACTGACACCAAGATTTTCAAGAAAATTTGCCCATACCAAAATACCTTTCAGATGAAAAGTTTCGGTGAATGTTAATCCTCTCAGTTGATTAAGATATTTGTATTATAAATAAAATGCTCATCTTAAATTTTATGTGAGTAGCTTGTGAAATACTTTTCATTTTTAACGGAGTCTGTATAGTAGTTAAACGACTACAAATATATAAAATCTTACCACAAAAAAATAGATTTTGTTAAAATACTCAATTCGCATATAACAAAGGACATATTGGAAATGGTTACGTAGAAACATTTTCGACATAATTGTATATTTTAACGAGATCTACTGGTACAGTTTTTGTACAGCAGGGTTTCGTGTATTTCTTACGCTTTACGAATTACACAAAGGTTACTCAGCAGTGTGTCCTATTTGCAAGCAATTCAAGATGGGCATTTTGTCACACATATGTCTTTGACATAAGTTATTTTAATGAGATAGTTATAGAGGAAACTAAACAATAACATTTTTTCATATTTAGGATAGTTTGAGGTGGGGTGACTTCATTTGAAATCTTGGTATCGATATTTGGAAGACGCAAACCTAATATAAAATTTGGCATTCAGCCACTTTTGGTGTTTCATTTAGGCAATTCAATAAATATGCACACGCACAAGCGTACCTAATATTTTCCTGTGTCCAGGGTATCTCAAATCGTGTATTCCTACTCACATGCAATTTACGCGCTGAACGCATACTTACTATCTGTAATTACTATGTGTAAATATTAAAGAGAATACAAAGACAAAACGTTACAGAACACTCTGAAGTGGTGTATGAGCTAAGATTTACAGCCTCGACATCCCAAGAGGTGGCTGTCGAGCAAAACTCTGAAGGTATCGATTGCACTTCTCTCCAAAGGTGTAGCTCCCAGAAGTGTGTTCCCATGTCCCTGTAATGGAATGTGGCTGTCATTAACAATTCAAAATATTTATGTTGCACGTGGCTTCAAGTACCACTTACCGAAATCGCTCCAGGAAGGATAAACAGGACCTGGCAGACCTCAAGCATATCGTCGTGCACTCTAAAACCTGGAATGTTAAGTGTTTAATCATCAAAAGCACCACTGCCTCGTCCAGTTCAAACGTTTTATACAGAGCAGAAACTACCTCACCATAGAAACATCTCTTGTTCTCGAAAATAACAACAATCAACAGTTGAATATACATGAGGTATTTAGAATTCAAGTCTGTAGTAATTTTAAAGTCAAATACACCAATTTTTACTTTCACTAATACACAGATATTCAGCTATTTACTTATGCGTTTTTCAAATATGGGCAAAATTTTAGGCACCGAACTCTTATCATTAGCATTTAAAATCAATGTATCTCATGAAAATACATTTTTCTGATTTCAATGTTATATACTTACCTCGTTTAAACATAATGTTTATGCTATGGTAAGATGCATGGCTTCATTTTACTCTAACCTTACAGCAGGAGTACAAAACAATAAGTATATTAGACGAAGTATTGATACCGTCGGTCTAGGTCTTCATTCTCCAGGTTATATCTGACGATTATGATGTGGTTGAACAAAAATAGCAAATAATGACATTTATTGCTTATTGCATGAGGCATCCAAGTTCTAGGAATTATAGACTTTTTATCATCACAAACTCTAAATGAGTGCTTTTCTTTTAGTATTAGTAGTCTACCAGTAAGTGACTAAATGAAAAAAAGGGCTAAACACAACAAAATTGATGATTTTTTATATCAATGTTCTGAATGCGTTTTGAAATATGAATAACAATATTGGTGTAATATAAATGCTCTAACTATACTTATTTGTATTTCTTTATTTATTTGTTATATTAAATAATACATTATTAGTTGGGGCATCCATCAAGAAAAAAAATTCAATTTCACAGAATGTTTCACATTTACGTTTTCTTATTTGTGCATTCGTTTAGCTCTGTCGCTTTGTAAACATCAGTTCAGGTTATACTACATATAATGAACAGAGAAAGTATGTAGGTATTGTATTCTACAACAAAATACATGATAAATAATCACAACAAATACACGATCTGAGATACATGAATTAAAAAAGAAACCTTTGTGTTATAACAGAATACTAAAAAATAAAACACCGGTTGGATGGTATTTAGTTTAAGCATCTTTCAAAGGTGTGACAATTTTTAAGCAAATGAAATGGCTAAATGTATACTGAATATTTATCTGGATTAACTAGTAGATATAAGAATAAGATTCTGTAATGCTATTTCGTCGAACAGCGAGTATGAATGCAATTTATCATCACATTTTTGTTCTTATCATTCTTTTCAGCCAGCTATATTTTTCAGAACTTTATATTGTTACGTATGTCTCCATTAACATACAAATATTCCCAAATTATTTCAATGAACTACAATCACGTATTCATTTGTTAATACACTTGCACAACAAAACTGTAAATGACGCAGAAAATCCTATTTCACTGCGGTATCATAATTATTATAAATTTTGCAGATATTTATCTAGAAAGACACCCTCATAAACAAGAATTGGGATCGTGAAGTTATGACTTTTCACTATCTCAAAACAGATTCACAGAAAAGCACTCAGGATGATCAATAATTCGTAGATAAAAAGCAAATACTTCAGTAAGTATAAAGAGCTTTTTTCGGAGGGGATTCGGCAGTGCGACCAGTACTGGTCTATTGTACCTTATTCTCCCAAGTACGAAATCCCCGGGAGGAAGGATGAGGCGAGAGGAGACAGAGGGTGGCCGTCCTAAGGATCCACTACAGAGCAAAGGGCAGGGTTCATACATTTTACTTAGATGGAAACCTCCCCCGGCAGGCCAGGACAACGGACATTCCCCCGTACTGTGGTTGGAAGACAGTCCCAGCAGTCGGTCCGCAGGCCGGCAACCGACCTACCGGAAAAGGAAGTGGTTCACTCAGAGTATATCATCCTGCCATGCACCGCCTAGACTCCCGCCGACACTTCTACCCTGAAAGAGACCACCAGATAAGAGATGATGTGAAATGACAATGGAGATGAAATGGAGGGACAGATAATTCGGACGATGTAATTACCTACCCAGCATTCGCTTAGCGACCCGAGAAGACCCCCGAAAAAACCATGGGTCAGGTAGGTCAGCCACGGGAATCGTACTCGGGCCTCCCAAATGTGACAACAAACGAAACGGCCTAAGCCATCCCGCTCGGTAATTAAATAGTTACAGCAAATACAAGGTGATCCAAGAAGTAACGACAGTTTGCGTACTCCCCTCCGTATATCATTGTCAAGATTCCTTTTAAGATCAAATAAGTTTCTAAACATCTGTAAGTGGAAACCTGCAGGAGGTTTTAATGAAGTACAGGAAGTGTTCGCCTCTATAACGTAGATGGTAGCGTGTCTACCTCGCATTCAGTAGGTCGCGAGCTCGAATGTGGATCAGACTGAGTTACCTGATAAGGTTTTTACTGCGGTTTTTCCTCAAAATGGAAGATGAATGTAGGGTAGCTGAGCTCTATGTACTCTGGGCTCATTTGAGCATCATTTCAACCATTTCATTCATTCATCGTCCTATATGAATTAATGTTGGGGACTTTAATTACAAAAACTACGGAAGTATATGGTGACGTGTCATTAATAGAGGTCTTTGTTTACTTTGTTTCTTTATTTAGGGTCATAGAATATGTATGATATATAAAAATGTTTCATATCAAATATTCTAATTTTATATTGCCTATAACCTACCTATTTTCTAGCGTGTATTTTTTTCGTAGTTGAATACTCTTTATTCGCAATATACGATATTTATTCTTTAATGACTACTTTTATCTCATTTTTGTTTTAATTTCGTTATATTTGTTATTATTTTATTGGGGACTATTTATTACTGTAATATCAGTTTTACAATTCAAATTAATACCTAGTATGTGAGCCCAAGATCCAGTGCCGCCAAAATGCCTCAGGAGCTTTCTAATCCTGGCATACATTTCCAAACGCCATCAACTGCATTGCTTCGTACAGAAATAACTGTATATTGTTCCCAACACTAATGTTCTAAAGATCCTGAACAGATATGATAAATGCTTTGCATAACAGAGGAGGTTTCAGTTTTGTATGCGAAATTGTTTTGTTTATAAGATGCTTTTTCTGAACATTGGGAGATAAACGGTCCTTACTTTGGGACAAGAGCACAAGCGCCTGAACATACCGGCAACCACTTCGCCTCCGATGTACGGCGAGCGGTATCTGTAAAAAAAAACTGCAGTAGGGGTTGGGAAGAGACGGCGCACAGGGCACGAATTAAACGAACTGACACTTGAATGTTATAACTGCGTCATGGCTAAATGGTTAGACCGCTTGGCTCTCGCCTAGGCGGCCCGGATTCGATCGCAGGCGACCGCAAAGTGAGATCTGTGGTGGACAACATGGCGCTGGTTCTCCGGGTTCTTCGGTTTCCCCCACCACCATTCCACCAATTGCTGCATCAATCATTCATCTCAGGCGGTGGGCCGACCCCTCAACTCTGATTTCATCTCAGGTCAGATGCTTCGGCTCCCTCGCTCTGAGGGAAACCAAGCGCCTCCTAACGTCAGCATTGATGAGAAAGGGAGGGAAAAAAAACATTTAAATGTTATACAGTAAGTTCTAAGGAGTACTGTCTTTAGCAATACCTCACTTTCTCAAACAATTAAAACTGTGACAGAATGCTTTAAAACTGGTCATTGTTTTTCACACAAATGATTACTTAAGCATTGCTACATCTAACACAAAATAACAGATAACATCTTTGATGAGGCCAATAGAATGTGAAAAACATAATGCATCATAATTCTTTTCTTAAGCGTAGCAATTTAAAAACTAAATATATGTCTGCCAAACCAAGCGGGATGGCTCAGGTAGTTTCGTCTATGGCCCGCGTTCGGGACGCCCGGGTTCGATTCCCCTGGCCGTCCTACCTGACCCATGGGGTTTTTCGGTTCCCCTCCCCGAGTCCCCTGCCAATGCTGGGTAAGTTAATTACATCCCCCGAATTTCCTGTCCCTCAATTTCATCTCCAATTTTCATTTCACACCATCTATCCTCTAGTGGCCTCTTTTACTGTAGAACTGTGCATGATGATATGCTCTGAGTAAAACTTCATTCTCCTGTAGGACGGTCTCCGGTCTTCGAAACTGATCTGATGGGGTCGTTTCCGGATCTTAGTCGGGAGAGCTGCCAGTTATGCTGGCCTGCCGGGGAGCTTCCAACTGGTAAAGTGTAGGGATCCTGCCCTCTGCGCTGTCGTGCCTCCTTGGGATGCCCTGTCTGTCTCCTCTCGCCGCAACCTTCCTCCCGGGATGCCCCAATTCAATACGTTTACGAAAAAACTTCAATCTTTGCTACGTTTTATTTAGTAGGGACGAACAGAGGACTCGCAACCTGTGCGAAGCACTGTTCGTTGACTACCAGCCATTTTATTTTATTTTATTAAAAAGATCCTCATCCGATGATGAATGAAATGGGTAAATGTCCTTAGAGCTGAGAGATATCCGACATTTGTGTTTTAAGGTAAGGGAAAACACCAAAAAACCTTATCCAGTTAACTCACTCTGACTGAGATTCGAACACTGGACCTCTTGAACGTGATGCAAACGCGCTACCATCTACGATACCGGCGGGCTCCACCAGTCCTTTGTGCGTCTACGATGAATATTAAGAAACATGAAGGAAGAGACCATAAGGGCCAACAGATCCATCCAGAGGGTGGGGCTGCAGGAATGGGGGTCCCTAACGTTTCCAGTTCGAGCGCATTTGACATCGCGTGACCCCCCATACAAGCCTATAACTCCTGGTCCCCGACTAAGTAGTCCCGACCAATGGAGAAAATGATAGGATCAAGAAATAAGGTACAGGAAAAATTTCATGTAAGAACCACTAGAACATTAACATACCATTCCAGAGAAAGTATTAAATACAACGCCACCTAGCACGGTCGTTATAATTAAAATAAGCACACTGCTAAATTTGTTAAATTAACTGAAAACTATCGGGCACAGCACATCCAGTCACTTGGAAGAAACTACAACTGAAGATAACGATAGTTAGGTTTCGCTGCTGAAGTAATTTTCCCGGAATCGGAGATAGTGCGCAAATAAGTTTTTTACATTTTCCCATTACGAGTGCAATTTCCCAATGGAAGGACGAGCCCATCAACGTCAATTTCCGGAAACACAAGGTGTCAGCGTCACGCGATTTCGGGTTACTGGCACCGAAGCGTCTTGTAGGGGAGGCTACACGCAATCTGTTAACATCTGGCAATTTTCTCTCCAACACTCGCCTTTCTTCAGACCTTCTGACCAACACAACCAGAGAACAGATTTGCACCCGAGAGAATACTGATGCTGTGCCAAATGGAGCTTTAATGTGTTGCTGCCTGCACTGTCCTTTCTAACAAAGCAATACAATGTTTTGATTCATTTAACTCATTGCACTACTGTTTAAATTGTAAACATTGTTTTGCATTTCACAAGGAAGATTTAATATTCTCTGAAGTGTGTACAAAAGCATTTTTTTTAAAAAATGCCTTATGGGGTTTATGAGAAATTATGCTAGAACCGGGAGAAAACATTGTGTAAACTGTTGACAAAAAGGATGGGTGAATTATTCTCATGAAAAACTCTCCCTGTGACCAAACAATTGATAATTACCTCTTCTTGGTCCAAGTGAGTAACGCCTTATATCGAATTACTGTGTTCAACAATGATTACTTTTTAATATCTGACTGTCTATTCGGCATGGTTGATATAGGCAAACAATCTAAGGTTCTAAGACTATTCACAATGAATAATAAATGCTACGACGAGGGAAAACTCAAGCATTTTTTTAATTTAATGAAAACTGGCAACAAACTGCAGTTCATCGCAAAAAGGCGTGAAACAGTTGACTTAATATGGGACACCTGAAGTGACCACTGATAGTAAACATGACAACAGAGCTTATGTAAGATATACCAAACCGGGCGGAAAAATAAACACTAATTACTATCGGAATTTGCTTTATAGCGATTTTTATAGTGATATCTGACCCATGATCTTACACAGAAAGACGGTGGGTCAACACATGGAAATGCAATTGTTCACGAGATGAGAATGGCTCACTGGTGGGTCTTTTTTTTTTTTTTTTTTTTTTTTTTTTTTTTTTTTTTTTTTTTGTAATTTACGTCCTCCAACGTTAAGTCATATCGGACGATTAATGGAATGGGTGAAATGATGCTCAAATGAGCACGGGGTCCATGGAGCTTACAGTTACCCGACATTCGTCGTTAAGGATAAGGGAAAACCCCGGAAAAACCTTATCCAGGTAACCCACCCTGACCGAGATTCGAACTCGGGACCTCTTGAACGTGAGGCAGACATGCTACATTTTCATACGCTTGACGTAAACATATAAAGGGAAGTTTGGAACCTGCCAATTTCTAGGCTTTAGTTCACGGTGAAGTTTGTGTCACAGTAATGTAATGACAGAACGTAACAAAAGAGGTACCGAGTTCGAATCTCGGTCAGGGTGAGTTACCTGGATAAGGTTTTTTCCGGGGTTTTCCCTTATCCTGAAAGACGAATGTCGGGTAAGTCTAAGCTCTATGGACCCTGGGCTCATTTGAACATCATTTCACCTATTTCATTCATCGTCCGATATGACTTAACGTTGGAGAACGTAAAATTACAAAAAAGCCTGCCCTCTGCATTGCTGAAGCTCCTTAGGACGGCCGCCCCTGACTCCTTTCGCATCATCCTTCCTCCCAGGGATATATATACAATAGACCAAGACTGGTCGCAGTGCCGAATCCTCACCGGATAAAATGAACATCGGACTAAGCCATCTACAAGGTAATCGATAGTAAAACAGATTATAACATATCTTTGACACTGTGTTACAGTAGGCTTTCCTGAAGAATCATATGTTCGGACTCGTAAATTAAATTTTAACTTTGTTTATCTGCTTGATCTACTATACTGACTCGGGTAGAGATAATTCGACTCTTTATAGAGATTACTCATGACTAACGGTAAAAGGCCTATTTTTCAGCAACGTAAGTATCGCGTAATGATGTTTCTTTTCTTATCTTTTTTTCCCCCCCTTATGGTGGCGGATAAATAGAATTATTCATAACGTTCTCTTAGAAAAATTTCTAGTAACATCCCCGGAAGTTTCTTCCCGTCTCTTTAGTAATCACACAACAATTATATATTGATTTCTTTCTTATTTATGTCCATGATCACATTTATATTAAATTACGCAAACACTGAACACTTTTCAAACCTCAAGCAGCATTCCAAACTCTATAAACAAGTTTTGTTTGGGGCCTGTTATAAATGATGACTTCATAAGTAGCAAAAGTATTGCGTTCCGTCAAAATATTCTATCTTTTATTTTGACGGCAGCAAATTTTTGAGCCTCTATGAATCCACGGGTGATATTTGGCCAAATTGATAATATTCTGCTTAGGGAGACGGGCACCACACAAACACGCAATATTTCCATTGGAATAGAATACTTCTTTAATGTACACGTTTACTGTATGCAAAAGAGAAAGTAACAAAAAGTCCACTCAGACGTCTGCATCTCTGGGCTCTTCTGCTTTCTGTTATGACGCAAAAGTTGCGTGTTCGCAGTGCTTCAGCACTTCCAGGAAAACTTCAGCATAGCATGTGACGAGGATGTAGCGATAGCATCTTGTCTGGACATGTACTTTATGCCGAGATTTAAAATATCTCCGCAATGACCTTGTTCCTGTCTCATTTATGCTCCAGCAACTTTGGAAAAAAAATAGGTTGCCTAAATTGACTGCAACTTGCATTTGAAATATCAGTGATTGACGTAGGAATGCCTTATCAATAGAGACAGGAATTTTCATGCTCTATTTATCTCTTTAATATACGCGCATTTATGCACTGAAAACTTCCATAATATGCACATAAATATACCTAGGTAGAAAGTATTGAGAAATTTTGACATAAAATAAAAATTTAAAGCAACTGATGTACTAAAGAAACCTGCTCTAGAAACCGTATCAGTTATTTAACTTGCCAGCATTTCTTTATAATACTTAAGTGTCCCATGTAATATAGCTTTGTCCTTATTTTTGCTTTTGGTTTCAAAAATGTGTCAATGAACATGTACAAGCAGGATGCTACTGAATTGAAGAGAGATGATGTGAAATTATAATGGAGATGAAATGGAGGGGCAGGACATTCAGGGAATGTAATTGACCTACTCAGCATTCCCCTGGCGACCCGGGAAAACCCTCGACAAAACCTATGGGTCAAGTAGATGGCCACGGGAATCGAACCCGCGTCTCCCGAATGCGAACCGCCTGAGACATCCCGCTTGATTCTATTTTTCTGTAATTATTTGACGATCAAGAAACAAATATACAACATTTACAATAAAAGAAACATCTCTGATGATACTTCCTCGAAAATATTTGTAACACTTCCGAACTGCACTAGTTTTTCAAACAAATATTCTTTGTCATAAATTTCAGATGATTTGTGAAAGCAAACTAATATTACCAGTTCTAGCTACTTCTCGAATTTCTTCAGGTATAAGGCTTTCGTCGCCCGCCTCAGTAGCGTAGATGGTAGCGTATCTGCCTCACGTTTAGGAGGTCCCGAGTTCGAATCTCGGTCAGAGTGAGTTACCGAGGCTTTCCCTTATCCTAAAAGACTAATGATGGGTAACTCTAAGCTCCATGGACCCTGGGCTCATTTGAGCATCATTTCACCCATTCCATTCATCGTCCGATGTGACCTAAAAAGTTAAAGAACGTAAATTAAAAAAAATCTTTCGTCGCCCGAATCGCTCACTTTGTACACACAGTTTATCATTTGTTATTTTCGCATCACCATAGTTACCATTCTTCACTATTCAAAACCTCCAGTGTCATCTTAAATCTAGCAAAACCATCAATTCTAAATTTTTGTAAAACAATTTTTAATATTTTTATAATTCATAATTCAAGTCAAATTTTCCTTAGGTAGGCGATAAAATTACGTATGGGATTAGCGAGATTTGATGTTTATCGTGCTCTTGAAATTTAAGTCCGAGGCGTTAGCGTTAAATTTTTTCACTCGCTAATAAACATCAACTTACTTCCCAAGTCCCATAAATAACAATTTCAATTTGTTAGTTGTGTCTACAAAATTAATAATAACCTTTAAACAAATATAAGAAGTATTATTTCGCTGATGAAAGTGAGACCAATGGAATAATCATTAGTGCTCGCCGACTAGAGCTAAGCTGGTGGAAGATGTTACGAGATCATTATCAAATTAACAAACTTAGCGCAAAGAAATACAACAGCTAAATTGTTACAAATTGGCGTCACAACTCGGCAAATATATAGAAATATGAAATAAACTTTTTAAATTACTTCACTGCATAAAGAGAGTAAATAACTTGAGCAAAAGTTGTCATTGCTGCGAGTAATGGCCGTGATCGTTTGAAACTATAACCACTGTTGAACTTGTCTGTCAAGTATCAAATTCTATGAACAAAATGGTGTTCAGTTTGTTTGTTAGCACGCGAGCGCACAATGCGGTTGCTTTGAAACACAGTCGTTAACCTGGTGTTGCGAAAACAAAGTTGTCTGCAGGTTTCTCTTTCGTCATACGCCCCACCAAGTGTGAAGTAATTATGCACTGGGTGGCATAGATGTTGTCAGACAAGTGTGAGCGTCATGTCGACACAAGGTCGTGGCCTTCTGTGCTGTTTCCTATCAGGTGCGTTCGCTATTTCAAAGTTCAGACTGAAATACCTCCCCAGAACACTCGATTTTCAACCACTTCCAAACAAGAGTGGATAGGCGAGGAATATGCAGACATACTTAAACACGAAAGGGAAGGATGAGCTTGGATGAGGGCAGGGGCATTACTTTTCAAACTGATGAGCGCCAATAAACTCAATGTATCTTGTGATATTACTATTCACTGTTTAACTGAATGTAAACAGATAAACTGGAGAAAAGAAATTTGGAAATACCAATGGTAAGTTCCTGCCTCTGTAGCGTAGATGGTAGCGTGTCTGGCTCACGCTCAAGAGGTGTCGAGTTCGAATCTCTGTTAGGGCAAGTTATCTGGGTAAGGGTTTTTTTCCTTAGTTTTCCCTTATATTGAAAGATTAATGGTAACTAAGCTCTATTGACCCTGGGTTAATTTGAGCATAATTTCAACTCATCGTCCGGTATAACTTAACGTTGGAGGACGTAAATTAAAAGACAGAGGGATGGTAGGGGAGAGTGCTGTACCTAGGGACATTTGTACCAAGGAACATTTTAAGTTATAGAAACATCTATGAAATTAGAGAGCACAGACTTACATATTATGCTGGCTGCTCTGCGAGCTTCCCTCCAAATGGGTTTGCAATGGCTATGACTGTTTCTTGAACAGTGAACTGACCAATATTTGTTTTTTGTTGGTAGCTATAAATTTTCATACTACTGGAGAACTTAAGTATTTTACATGTAATATTGCAAGAAATGTTAGTGAATGTATTTATTGTTAAGAATATGTTTTAACATGGGTCAGGATATTTGGCGCAATATGTGTACTTGATCTGCAAATATGAGAATTTTTCAATGAAGGTGCGTGAAATGTACCAGAGGACACACGTATTTGATGTACCAAAGGGCATCCATTAGTATCTTTATGTGTTCCTTGGTACTTGGATTCTACTTTATTTACTGAACTGCTTTCTTAGGTCAAGAAAATGCCATGAAGCAAAATGGTATCAAGAGACCACTACCAGATAAAGATGTAATGAAGGCAGTCATGAGGGATGTTACTGAAAGGAAGTTGTCTCTTCGAGAATCCGCTGACAAGCACAAGATTTCAAAATCTGCCATAGCACATTCAGTTTGTAAAGCAAGGACGGTTTTTTTTCCAACACACAAAGCTTACTTATTATCCTAATTTTGATGTAAAAAGGGTATTTTCCAAGGAAGAAGAAAATGATTTGGTTCATTATTTGAAAAAGGCTGCTTATCTGCGTAATAGTTTGACAACCTATCAGACTAGGAAACTTGCTTACGAATATGCTAAGAATAATGAGAAGGTTATACTACAATGGGAGGAAATTAAAATAAATTGGAGGAAAATATAAAAAACTGTTCATGAATGAGGAAGCAGAAGTCTATTCTATTGCTGCAGATGTTATTTGAAAATTACCAGCACCAGGGCCGGTTGGAGGCACTTCTCACTTCTTTCATTTTCCAGCAGAATTTACTAACTTTAATTTAGAATACTGAAATATTGTTGGCAATTCATAGATGTATGTGTTTTACTTTTCTATAAGTAAAGTAATCAGATGTTGCAAATGTATCTTATTAGAGAATGTTGTGTCCCTTGGTACAGCATGAGTGTGTACCAAGGGATAGCTTGCAGAATATTAGGCACAGCTTGCAGAATGTGCAATGTGCAACAAAATGTATGCAAATAATATTCTACTTTTTAGCTAATAGATGAAGGTTAAAAAAGTGAGTCATTTTTTCTGTAAATTTAAATTTAAAAAAAATGAAAAATTTATTTTAAAAAATTGTCCTTAGATACAGCACTCTCCCCTACTGGTAAAATATAGAAAGGAAAGAGCAAGAGAAAATCAATAATTGGAACAGTTTGGATTAAGGTAAAAAGAAAATAGATAAAAACGAGGTACAAAAAGAGGGGGCAATAGGTTCCCAAGAAAGGGCTATACTCATTAACCAGTGGGCTAAGTTCTGCTCTTTTCATTATCAGTTCCTACCAGTGTAAAATAAGCACAATATATAACCTTATCCCGTTCACATGTCTTCTTCCGTGCTCTCTTTTCTTCCCGATGATTAATTTACACCTTTAAAAGATGTTATACAAACAAAGAATAATGTAAGAAGAGGTGATAAACGCTATAAAAAGCACTGCTATGATGATTCCTCTGTTTAGAGGCAGATTTAATATTAACCAAAGGAAACGAACTTTTTTATATAATTTATGCACATTTCAGAAAGATTAACTCTTCTTACAAAATATATTTGATATAAATACATTTCATATTTCAGATAGTTGCGTACCAAAGCCTTAATACTTACCAGGTTATTAAAATAATTTAATACATATATACGAGGAGTATAGAGTATGAATTAGATGCAAGGATTTCAGCATAAGGCTAATAGTACTGTGAGTATTAGTATGGCTTATGAGTATAAAGGAGATGGATTCCGCATTGTGGCCAAGGTTGACAGGAAAGGATGAGGGGTTAGGACACGAAGGGTGGTCAGATCTTATGACTGTAGACGCAACAAATGTTTCTAAATTCAATATCCCACGTCGAACCTCCTATATTCTAGTTTACTATCCTCAAGGTAGCCTTAGATAGAAAATTCCATGCCAGGGAAATAACAGTTCTCTACCCAAAGTGTTGCACTTCACTGTCCAGGGCGATTAATCCTCCTATTCAGCATGGAGAAAATGACAGTAAAAATTCATGCTAGTGCACATTCTAACCTAACATTTGGCTGGGAAAACCAAGTAAACCGCAACGTTAGAACTGATTCTCTAACGAAATCGAAACCGGGAATCCCGAATGCAAAGCCGAACCTGGTGCTGTCGCATTACAGCATTCCGTCACAATGAAGATACTAGGTAAAACTAAAAGGAAGATATAAAATTTATTCCTGGATAAATTAATCCGCAGTAGAGCAAAAGATAGGAATAAACAGTTTCGATTTTTGTGATAGTTCTGAAATATCACAGCGACCTTAAAAAGTCACATTTCACAGAAGAGATGCGCTTTGCTACCTTGAAAATATTCCTTCATATTCATTCAACTGTCCTGACAAGATCATCCCAACTTCCGTACTGCATATCCAGGCATTTTCTAACTACAAATCTGTAGAACTAGGGGGGAGTTTTGCATCCCTAAAGTACACAAAAAAATTAAATTACTCCCAGAATGAAATTAATGAAGCTACCTAATCCAATATTCCGTCAAAATTAATAAATACATTTAAGGAAACTTTCAAGAACCTCTTAAGAAAACGATTTAACAAGCAGGAAATTAAGTATTAGTAAAATAGCCTCAAGCTTCCGAAACTTAACCCTCATTAAATTTCACTCCCTGACTGTAACTTGTTTGAAACTTGACCTCTGGAGCTCGACTTTCATTTTATCCCTTCTTTCTTTCCACCCTCCCAAGAAAGGAACCTAACATCATCTCTCATTAGATATCTTCTCGAGTCGATGAAGAGCGAAATCGTAACCTTCAAGGTACGTTGGTTTATCTTTTCTTTTCCGACATCTGTAAGCTTGATACGACCTGCGAAAGGTTACATAAAGAATAGAAACATATATTAGGATTCTGATCTATTGAAATGGTTACCAAATTCGGAACAGTCTATGAGGAGGTTAGGATCACCCACATATTTACGTTTTACGAACTCTGCACATTCCGGGGCTTCAATTTTAGGCAGATGAGATCGAAAAGATCTTTTGAAAAGAATAATTTTGTATGAAAATTGCTCTTTAAAAATGCAGGACATATATGGAAAAGAAAATGTATATAAGAAACCACAATTTATGTGTAAGAGCTTCGAGATATTTGATTCTCTGGATCTTCAACTAACTTAAACCAGCAGCCTCTTAAAATTTAACACTTTTAAGCAATAGGATGCTTGAGGGATATTTGTAACCTCTAATGTTACTAAAGCTAACACAAAACTTAAGGGTAAACCTACAGTAAAACTAATGTGTTACGCTCACTCGATTTCTTTACCCAATTTTGTACAAACTAAATCCACAAAAGCTTATTCTACTACCCACAAACTTAAATTACATGTTATGTTGTAGGTTAAAGAAGGATATTGTGGGCTACAGCAATAGTTACGAGGGTGTTCCGAAAAGTTCTCGGCGCCACCCAGAGATCGCGGCACTACTTGCATGATTTTGTTTTTCCTTGCGTTTGTACACATGTTAATAGACCCTATGTAAAATCATAAGTCACTCCAGGCAATACTTGACTGTAGGCTGTTCTTTGAAGCAGTGGAAATGCTCATTACTTTGAAAATGGATCATTTCGAGTATCATGCTGTGATAAAATCATTCGCAAAAGAACGTTTAACACTACAGAAATTCGTTTGCATATTGCAAATGTGCATGGTAACTCTGCTACCTTCAGTTTCTACTGTGAAGAAATTGGCGGCCGATTTTAAACGTGGCCGTGAAAACGTCCAAGACGATCCACGCGAAGGACATCCAAGTGCATGGCATGATTTTGGAAGATTAGCGAACAAAGGTGCTTGAAGTTGTTAATGCTCTTGGAATTTCATAGGAACGCATTGGTATATATTGCATCAGGAATGAAACATGAAAAAGCTGTGTGCAAAATGGGTGCCGCGTATCCTCAAACGCATTCACACGACACTTAAAAGTGCTTGGCGCATTTTCAGAAGAACAGAAGTGACTTTTTGCGCCGATACGTCACAATGAATGAAACATGAATTCACCACTAGACCACCCGAATCCTTGCAGCAGTCGAGGCAGTGGACAGAAGATGGTTCTTCAGCTCCAAAAAAGGCGAGGATGGCACCATCGGTGGCAAAGTTCATGACGTCAATGTTATGGGATGCCGGAAGAAACTTACTAATTGACTATCTCGAAAAAGGTAAACCCATTAGTGGAGAATAGTACTCACAACTTCTAGCCAAACTGAATGCAAGCATTTGTGAAAACAGACCCGGGTTAAAAAATAAAAGAAAATTGTTTTCCATCAAGAAAATGCATCTGCCCACAAAAGTGTTTTGCAATGGCGAAATCGAGAGATTTGCATTATGAAGTGCTGGAAGATCCACCCTATTCCCGAGATTTGGCTCCCTCGCACTTCCCTCTGTTTCCAAAACTGAAAAAGCTTGTAAAAACAGTAGAAGATACCAGGTTGATGATATCGCTCCTCCGTCACGAAAGCGAGTGAATTACTGTTCTGACGCAAACTTGAAATCAGATGCCAAAGAGGTGTCTTGACACAATGGTTTACCAAAGGAATTGGAAAGAATTAAGTCTTACCTTAGGAACATTATGAGCCAAAATAGGCTTAATTCCATTGCTTTTTGTTCTATTCACAAAGAGGAAATTGATGAAATCCCTAACTTCAAAAACAGAATAATTTAAATGTTTGCCGCCCAGAAGATTAGCCGTGCTCAGCTCTTCTACAAGTAATACTGTGAGTTATATTTCATCGTTTATTATTAGTTACTTGATGTTTAAAAACGTATAGTATTTTGATACATTTCTGTTATTGCTGTGCTTTTAACAATACAATCAAAGGTGACCTGTTTTAAAAGTATAACCCTACTTTACTTTAATTACGCATCTTCACTTCCGGCCACCAACAACGAGGCGCCACTGACCTTTAATATTCCATAAGACATTAAAATTCGGTCCGATGACATTCGAAACGATGTGCAGTTTCGCAGTTCCGTTATTGGATTGTTTTGACCAAACAGGCTGACCTTCCATGACGCAATTGCACGAAGACGTAAGCGCTAAAATTACCGGTGTGTTTGAATCTCTTGACCTCTTAACAGTGGAAACACGGACGCAAGTCATTCTTTGAAAGGACACACCCTAACACGTCCTCTTGAGAAAAAACCATCAGTCGTAAAAGGAGGACATTCATCTTCTACAACAATTGCTACAACGTCATGGTTAAAAATGCACTGTCTACTTGCAGTTCTGGATATATCTCTATATATTAGCACAACATAAATATATCATTCAAACTGTCCTGCACAGTAAGGCAAACATAATTTTATTGACTTAAAACACCTGTAGCCTGTAACTCTCACTTTATTTCCACATAGATATTATAGTGACCCACTAATTTGCACCTTAGAGATAAAAACAAGCTAAACCAGATAACTACTTTGCGATTAAGTATTTTTATCCACTTCCAAACAACTTTTCGTATTCGTCACGCTTTTATGGAATATGTTGTTAAATGCATGATGATGGGTTCCCAACATAAGAGAAAGCTTTTTACAGTATCAAAGTGAATAATCAATGTTTACATAATACTAATCGTCCACCGTAACAGTCGATATTAGCTTTAATGGTGTACTACTTTGTTACCAGCTTTAAAATTATTGTTGTCATGGACAATTAAGTAATGACTGCTAAACTCGGGATTTTACGGAACCTCGTCTATTCCATTAATATATCTTCATCTCAATGAAATGAAAGAAAAGAATAATTTTATTGTTTATACATTCTGTACCGCATACCTTATTAACAGAAAAGGCACTGGAACGGTGCAAAAGGAGATTTCGACGAAAATACATGTTTCAATGAAAAATAAATATATAAATGGAAATTAATTGTTCTTTCACAAGCGGCTGGACGGAAACCAGAACATCCATGGTTCAAATCCCGGCTATGGCATTGGATTTTTTAGACTGGCTCTACCCTTTCATAGTGCGTCCTACACACGGATAGTGTGAAAGAACAATTAATTTCCATTAATTGTACCTAATAGTGGTCGGAACTATAAAGGCCCGGGCCTTAAAGTACTTACAGCATAGTAAGTCGCCATTAAGGTAGTTGTCTCATGTGTTTATGGGAACTCCTAGTGGTTTACCGGGAGAAACACGAGTCAGTTGGAGAATTTAATGTCATGTTGGCACGTTGGCCATAGTAGCTCAAATGGTTAGAGCGGCTGGAAGGCAACCAGAAGATCCGTGGTTCAAATCCCGGCTATGGCATTGGATTTTTTAGACTGGCTCTACCCTTTCATAGTGCGTCCTACACACGGATAGTGTGAAAGAACAATTAATTTCCATTAATTGTACCTAATAGTGGTCGGAACTATAAAGGCCCGGGCCTTAAAGTACTTACAGCATAGTAAGTCGCCATTAAGGTAGTTGTCTCATGTGTTTATGGGAACTCCTAGTGGTTTACCGGGAGAAACACGAGTCAGTTGGAGAATTTAATGTCATGTTGGCACGTTGGCCATAGTAGCTCAAATGGTTAGAGCGGCTGGAAGGCAACCAGAAGATCCGTGGTTCAAATCCCGGCTATGGCATTGAATTTTTCAGTCTGGCTCTGCCCTTTCAAATATATAAATAGTCATAAAAAGGAGATATCCGTATATGGGTAAATACAAAAATTTTATCTTAAACTTCAATATAAAACAAAGGTTTTCAAGATTGTTTTTCTCTTTCGATAGAAAAATATTTTGTTATGCATTTGCATGAAAGACTAGTTCAACATTACCTTTCATTTTGCAGTGTTTTAAATAAATTTCTATAGCCTACAAACTTTAAGATGTAGACAAACTTCTTGCAGAAGAAATCTCGATCCTTAAAGGAACACAATTTTGCCAAATAACTTTGTGACATTTACCATTTCCAACATAGTCTCGTTGTCGTGCTATGAGTGTGATTTCAAAGCCTCCTGTATTCCTACTGCATTTACCACCTAATGTGCTATGTTATTAATGCAAAGTTTTTTCCCCTTTTCTTTTGCCAAATAGAGGATACTTTTTTGTAAGAATATAACCTCATATGCATCCAACTGTGTCCTATTTCTGAAGTCGGATCCACGCTTCCAAAAAACGCATTCGACAAGCTAGAGACAGCAATGGGGAAAGCTGTGATGGTTATTTCATATTTTTTTTATTTTTATTTTTAAAGTATATGGGAATTTGTTCTGGATTTTTCTAGAAAAGGTGATTTGTATAAAATAGTATATCAAATAGGGTAGGCTACAGAATGATACAACTTACATAATAGTGTTCTTATTGGTTATTGCAATAATATAATTACGTAATGTTGTGACGTGGACCAATAGGATAGAAGTAATTTGGATGTTTTAGAAACAGCGTGCGCAGAGAACCCAGAATATTCAGATAGCTTTGGCGTCATTCTGCACATGGTCACCATGGTAGTAAGACCTCCCCCCCACTTCTGCAGGTCTGCAGGAACTTAAAGTGCAACGATGCAACAATAATCATTTTACGAAAGGACAGAATCTGCGAAATTTAACATTATAATAGAATATATTAATGGTCTTTAGGAATAAATACTAAGATATTTAAAGGAGAGGAATTGTTATTATACAACTATTGTAGCATAAAGGAATTTTCACTCCGATACCACGGCCAGATATAACTCATTGCTCAAGAGCGCTGAGGCGTCTACAAGAGTTCTTCCAGATCGCCACCAAAGGTGAGAGTAATTAATCATTTATTCGCTCCTTTTGCACTACTTTACTGTTGCAAAGCTTTGCCAGTACAGATGTTTAAGGTCCATTGTCATTTTGTTATTGGTACCCAGTTATGCATTTAATTTTACGGTGCTAATAGATTATAAAGCTATTTCAACCGTAAACGAACCAAAGAACAAAAAAAAAAAAAAAAAAAAAAAAAAAAAAAAAAAAAAAAAAAAAACGCTTTAAACTCATTAAACTCATTAAACTAATAGCAATCCTGGAATAAAGGGTTAGTTAACTTAATGCATCTATAGAATAGTACCAAAAAGTGCAAAAAAAATAGTACTTCGTGATTTTAAACTCAATTAACTGCCGCTATAATATTATTTATGGGACTTGCGAGTTACGCTGATGTTCATTAGCGAGTGAAAAATTTAATGCACGAGGCGTTAGCGCCGATGGCTTAAATTTCAAGAGCATGACAAACATCTGCGCTCGCTGGTCGCATACGTAATTTTATCCGTCACCTAAGAAAAAATGGATTTGAAATGTGAATTATAAGAATATTATGTTTCTGATATTGTAAATATATGTCTGTGTTTGTTTTTCAGATAACTAAAGAAAACTTGAACATTGCACTAAGCCATCTACGAGGTAATCGATAGTCAAAGAGATAGTAATATACGAGGGCTGTTCAATAAAGAATGATCACAATATTTTGTAACAACGTACCTTTACTCATCCTCATAATTTTGATGGTATTTCTCAAAATAGTCTCCCCTGAATGCGATGCACCTGTCCCAGCCTTTGTGCCAGTCTTTAAAGACATGCTGGAAACCACTTTTGAGAGATCCTTCAAAATCGCCTCCGCAGCCTTCACCACTGCTCCTGATGATGGATAATGCCTCCCACAAAGGTGTTTCTTCAAGTTAGGGAATAGAAAAAAGTCACATGGGGCTAAATCCGGACTATAGGTAGGGCGAAGGATGCACTTCACGTTGATTTTTGCAAGATATTCAGCAACAACATTGGCAATATGCGGCCACGCATTATCGTGGTGAAGCATCCAGCCCGCTTCACGGAAATGTGGTCTTTTGCGCCTGATATGGACTTGCAATGTTTTCAGGACATCCCTGTAGTATTGTCCAGCTACTGATGTGTGTGCAGGTACAACATGCTGCTAAACCATTCCATGAATATCAAAGCATGAGATGACCATAACTTTCCCAGCAGAAAAAAACCACTTTTGCTATTTTGGGGGTTGGTGATGAAGGAGATTTCCACACTGAGCTTTGCTATTTGCTCTCAGGATCAAAATGATGTAGCCAAGTTTAATCAGCAGTGATTACGTTTGAAAGAAACTCCGGATCTTCCTCTAACATCAACTTTAACTGCATGTTACCTCCATTGCAGCGGTAGGCGATACTGAATATGTGTGAACTTGCCTCGTTCTCACAGGCGGGAACCAGCAGTACCAACAATGAAACTACTACGGCGTCTATGTTTCACATTAAGCTCACAGAATAGAATAAGACTGAATTTTAGTGCGAAAAATTATGACCGTAAAAAATTATGATCATTCTTTATTGAACAGCCCTCGTAGTATTTTTGACCCTATATTAGAGTAGGCGTTTCTGAAGAATAATGTGCTTTTGTCTCGCAAATAGAGATAACTCTGGTAGAGATAACTCAACACTTTGCAGAGATTATTTATGTCTAACAGCATAAGACCTACTTTTAAGTAACAAAAGAATCGCGTAATGATGTGTTTTTTCTTATGATGGCGGATAAACAAACTTATGTTTATTAATAGACACGCCCAACCATGACCCGACCTCTTTTTCAGTGTTTTTCCATTATTAGAAAGCTCCAACCTTGATCCTGCTTCTTTTTCAGAGTTTTTCCATTATTAGAAACCTCCAAATGATGCACTTTTCTACTAATTTGTTTCAATTTATTTGTACTGCCTCTCAAAAGTACATCACCCAAAATTATCGTATTCCCCTTTGAAAAAAAAAAAATTAAGTTGTAGTTTCTGAAAATAAATTATTAACTTAAAAAAATTAAGAATTCTGGAAAAAGTAAAAAGCAGTGCCTTTTATATAACAAACAGAGCTTAATATGAAAAGGCTTTAGCTGTTTTCCTAGTAATTTACTGTGAAACCTGAATTTGTATGTGAATATTTTAAAAATACTCTGCGGATATTTATTAGAAGCATGAATTTATTCAACAAATTAATATTTAAATAGCTAAACAAATTAGAATTTTTCAATATATTAATTTGTGTTATTGTGTACAATTAGGATAAATTAAAAAAAAATATTGCTATGGATACTCCAAACTTCAAGATGCATCAGTTCTGATTTGAACAGTTTTAGATATAGGTTGGATATTCCACCCACCTACCTCGATTAGATCACATATCTGCTCTTATAGCAACTTCTCTCACTCAAAGATTTTATGAACTCTCACAACCAGTCCTTCGAAAGCTCATAAGGCTCTCTGCGCGGCTTTTGTTTGTGCCATATAGAAAAAGAACATAAAACCACCTTTGAAGAGAGCTCTCGACTACAAGAAATAACACGAAAAAACACAACCTGTAATTTAACCCAAAGATCCTCTTAAAGATGAGCGACTCTCAGAACGTGTGCATTTAATTTTAAATTAAAGTCTATGTCATCATAAATCTTGAATCATAAATATTGTGAGAATTAATTAAAGGTTCACAAACCAATAAATTTTAGTGGTGAGCCTTTTTATTATTTTTCCCCCTTCAGCCTTCGAAGGGGGGAGGAGAGTTTTACCAAGTGTGGTTTGGAATAGGGCCACCAAGATTCATAGGCCGAATAAAACGATGTTTTACTGTGGAAGTGGGGGCCCGAAAATTGTTTCCAAGTTCAACCAACCAAAGGTTTATAGCCATTTTATTGTCCATTCTTCCACCCTAATGATTTGACATCTCTTACATAAAGCGTTCTGCGTTTAGAATTTGTCTTAAAATTCGGTTCCATTCATATTTTTTCTGTTGACTCTTCTTACAACCAGTTATTCCTCGTTATACTTTATTTTAAAGGAGATAGGTGTTTATAAAAATTGTTTTATTACATAGTTTACAATGGGAATACAATAAATTTAAGTAACAGTCAAATCTTGTAAGAGCTGACCGCTATGTAAGACCTTAAATTCGCTTCTATCTGCACAACCAAGTGAGAGAGAAAAAAAAAGAGTAATATTTCCCGTCTGAAGAAATTATAACTACTGGAAATCTTAAAGCAATAACATCATGGAAATGTTTACATTATATATTAAATTTTATATTCATATATATATATATATATATATATATATATATATATATATATATATATATATGCCAAACCTGGTTCTTAATAAAAATCCAGAATACCATACTGCAAAACTGTCGGATCAAAAAAATAAAATAAAATAAAATAAAATGGAGCGGAAGATATTACACGCGACAAGGAAGGACAGGCGTGATCGACGTGGCTTCACGGGCCCAACAGCTGAACTGGAGATGCAGAGGGCACGTCGCCAGAATACATTACATCAGATGGACGCAGTGAAAGACAATGTGGAGGTCGAACGGCAGGGAAACCAAAGAGGAGATGGAGAAATAGCTTCAAAAAGATAATAGGGACACTGTGATCAAAACAAGCTATGAACAGAGATGCATGGAGGACACTGGAAGAAGTAGATACCCAGGTGCAAGTGCGGATGTACTATAGCTAAACATGTACAACAATGGTGTGTGTGTGTGTACTTTAAGCGTGTGAAGTAAACAATGACAATGCTAAGGACACAAAAGTATGCCGTTACTGGAGTACAGCAACTGCGCAGAGCTCTTAGGAGTTACTATTCCAATGAGCTTCCCAAATGCTACTCCCTGCGCAGCAGGAGGCCTTTGCCCTCAAGGTATTTACAGGCTTTTCATTTCATTCATTCTTAAGTATAAAAAGTAAGCTTCGAGTGAGGTAAACTACTTAAAAATCTTTCTGTCGCATTTTTGAAAGATAAGTGAACTTAAGGAGCAAGATTGGTATTAACCCAACACTCGATTTTTATATGCACAAACTCGTACACGTGTATTTACTTACAAAAAGGCATTTGTTCAGGAGAATTTATAAAGTGTGTTCTGAAGTCTAATTTTTTTGGTGAATACAATACTTTCTATGCCTACTTCGTACGTGGTAGGGAAAGTAAAAAGTATTGTCGAAATTGTATCAGGTGCCACCTAAAAGGAAGCAGGCCACATTCTTTTCACCTGTCAACTACGCTTCAATGAAGACATTCAATAGCAACTTAAGCACGATTACTGCTCTTTTCTACTCTGGTTAATTTCCACAATTGAACCAAATCAGATTGTAACTGATCGGTCACAATCCAATGCGTAAACGGTTCGACCAAAAGCTTGTTTCTCTGATTTATGGAGGGGACCACATGCCAAAAAAACAATCAACATGCCTCCAGATTCAGATCACACCGAGTCTACTGGGATGACAGTGCAATCCATGGATCCTTTACTAGAGGATTTATATAACTGTAGAAAACAAAGAATAGTTAAATATCGCGAGGACTCACGTCTTATATTTCGAAGACAGCAGTTCGGCTCAGATGACAGTCAAATTAGACAATTACTTACTTTTCTACTGCATTTTAAACTCAAGTACTTGCAACAAATTCGTATTTAACGATATCCATTGTTGTAATTTGGTTAACATTTACAAAAAGTAGTTTTATGTTCAAAAACAGAGGTTTTGCGTTCACTTACGCATTATATATACATTTTACACTTAAGATCTCCTTAAGGGTTCGACACGTGACCACTTAAATGTCTAAGAACACAAGGCCTATTTACTTCCAATGCCTTTTACTCGACCTACAGCATGTAGTTTGTAACCAATCTTATTCCACTTTGAAGCTGAAACTTGGAAAGTAGATACACAGATGGCCTTTATTGCCGTAAACTTTACAGTATAGCAACGTCAAAATTAAAACTTATCAAGCCACATTATAAAAGTCATTTATAGAACACAATGGGTTTGTCACATCTGTATGGCGTATAAATTTTTTAAAATTTAAAATAGGGAGCTTTCTTAGTCTTTGTGGTAAAAAATTATATAATTTAACTGAAACGACTATAAAACTATTCTGAATTTTAGTGTGTCTAAATTTATTTCTATATAAATTCAAACAGTTACATCTTGAGTAATTATGTATATTAGAGCAAAGTATAAAACTATTAAGATTTTATTTAACATATAAAATACAATTCAGCACATCATCGATGGCAACGTTAAAATACCTAAATGAATAAAAAGTGTTTCACAGCGTTTTTTGAATGAACTCCACAAATTAATCCAAGGGCCTTTTTTTTTTTTGCAATATAAATATCTTAGCTGCTAAAAAGTGATTACCCCAGAAAAGTATACCATTATTAGCACGCGAATAAATATGAGCATAAAAACCTTCATCAGAACGTCCTTGTTCCTTAAAATTCTCAATATGAAAATTCTTGTTGTTATCTTTTTATATATAATTGATATACGTTGACCAGCCAAGGTCTGAATCGATATAAATATCTAAAAATTTTATAGAGGAACTAGAATCACCAGTGTTAAATTTATACTGAATATCGTTGGTTTTACTTGTGTTTATACATAGACTGTTCCCGTTGCACCAATCATTAACCACTGAAGTTGCAATAGTATGAACTTAAAAACTGACATGTTGGTTTCCGTTACACTTTTAAATTGCCCAAGATATGCCATAATTAGCATGCACATTGTGAATACATTCCTACAGAAATTATAAGTATAAAGGTCTTTTCCCTGAAACAGAAGACTGAAAAGATCCTATGTATGTCAATTTTGTGTATCATCATTATTTATTATTATTATTATTATTATTATTATTATTATTATTATTATTATTATTATTATTATTATTATTATTATTATTATTATTATTATTATTATTATTATTATTATTATTATTATTATTATTATTATTATTATTATTATTATTATTATTATTATTATTATTATTATTATTATTATTATTATTATTATTATTATTATTATTATTATTATTATTATTATTATTATTATTATTATTATTATTATTATTATTATTATTATTATTATTATTATTATTATTATTATGATTATTATGATTATTATGATTATTATGATTATTATGATTATTATGATTATTATTATGATTATTATGATTATTATGATTATTATGATTATTATTATTATTATTATTATTATTATTATTATTATTATTATTATTATTATTATTATTATTTAAACAATAGAAATTCTTGTGATTTTATTTCTTTCAGCATTACGAGTTCTACATCATATGGAAATACCTGAAGAACTAGCATAATAAAAGTGCAGTAAAATAAATATTTTGTAAAATAAAAGTGGCTCTGGTGAAGTTTCAAAACATCTAATTTTGCAAGCGCAGCAACTTATTCATTTTCGAAAAAAAATATAAAACTGAAGAACTTTGAATTTTCACCTTTAGGTATCCACAAGGAAGAACCAAAATTTTGAAAAATCTTTATTCTTGTATATAAAACAAAGGCTAAATAAGTACACAGAACACAAAAACTGAATCCTAAGGAAGAGAAAACAAGTTCCAAATATTCCCTAATTTAGTTGGTCAGAGAAGAAATACTTTTTATTCGTTATGCTTTCTGCAACTCAAGTATGTTGTAAAACAGAATTCTGGAATCAATACATTCTTGTTTGACCATAACAATAAAACCGATCGAGGTGAGGTATTCCGAATGAATCTGCCCAGGAGCTGTTTCCTGCAGTACAAGTCTGATTATAGTAACCGATAAAGAAGAAATGATATTAGCAGCTAAGTATTTTAACATCTTTTTACTGTTTAATTAATTAATATTCTTAGTATTTTGGTTTTAAAATGGCATACTAAAAGTAAGTCTTACTGCTTATCCTGCGTCATTTTTCGCTCTCGTGCGTAAGGATTTCTAAGGTCTGTCTGAATGACATTCTTCAATTTTATAGGTCAAACCACTGTTTATACTACAATTTTATAAGAAACTCGGCTTACGATCAAACAATTTAAATAGTGGAAATTAATTGTTCTTTCACACTAGCCGTGTGTAGGACGCACTATGAAAGAGTAGAGCCAGACTGAAAAATTCAATGCAACAGCCTGGATTTGAACCACGGATCTTCTGGTCTCCGTCCAGCCGCTTTAACCCATTGAGCTACTATGGCCAACGTGCCAACATGACATTAAATTCTCCAACTGACTCGTGTTATGAGAACTCCTAGTGGTTAACCGTATTAAAATTGTCAAAGGTTCTGCAGCTTTAAAACTTGCACAAATAGAAGGTTTGGCTGTTTTAAACATTAAAACCATAAATATGAATTATGTCAACTTTTAGCCTTTTTCACAGATGGGGATCATGAAATGGTGCTTTTAACATCCTGAAAACCCAAATTATATAGCAAAATACCTTTGTTTCACTGAGCATACACAGAGAGGAAGCTTTTTAATCAATTCCACAACAGCTGCAGCCGGACTGATGTGATTCGACAAATACTCAGGCTTTGCAGCCGGAACTATGCTACAATTGTCCAACCCAACAGCTGCCGAAATATACACAAGGAATGACCCACTATTAGAACCCTGTCACTTTTCTCAGCAGACCTGTATTAGAATAAGCTTTAGTGAAAAGAAAAGTAAATTTAGCCCATGGTACCTATGTTCAGTGACCGTTTTCCTTCTTTTGTTGTGCAGAGTTCATTCAGGACATAAGTTGATGCCAGCAGCAACGTATGAAAGCTAAAAAAGCCATGTATGTAATTGCTCCGAAACGATTAGAAGACACTTGTTATAAAGTGAACCGCAACAATTCCGCGGATGTTTTTCCAGACCACATCAATCGGCCTCCAAACATGACGTTTACAAGGACGTTACCCTTGCAGCCAGTATTTTGTTTTGTGGTCAATCGACATCTTTTTTAGTCCCGGAACTCAAGAATGAGTCATTTGGGTTACCAAAGGTCACCTGAGAGAGAAGTGGACCGGACGGTGTGGTTGACATTTCGTCAGACGGTAATTAGCTGTTTATCACATTTATGTTACAATATAACCGGCCCAAGAATGGATGGGGGGGGGGGGCAGTCGAATAGTTACCGACATACCGAGTCTTTTGAATACACTTCTGCTGGAATCGCTTCAGCAACAAACCTGAAGTTTAATTACGGACTGTATTCAAAGAGGCATGGGCTGTTTTCTGACACAAAAACGCACTTTTAAGTGCTCAAAATGCTCTAAATGTTAATAGCTGGCCAAAGTATGCCTAATATATGAATTTTGGTGGTTAAGTGCCTATAGTTTACCTGTAAAACGCACATAAACGCTATAAAATATATCAGAGATGGCAAAATGTTTACTTCTCAATAATAATTGTGACTATTCCAGTTCCAATAGATGGCTACATTGCTTCCAAAAAACTATTTATTTTCAATTTAGCTGTAACACACTTGTTTTATTCAAATAATGAGTTTTCAGGAGACAGAAAATTATATTTAAAATGCCAAATGAAACTTCATCTTTGTTAAATTGATGGAAATAATTATTCCTTCCACACTAGCTGTGTGTATGCTAAGGTTTGAATGGGTAGAGCCAGACTGAAAAACTTAATGTCATAGCCGGGATTTGAACCACGGATCTTCCGGTCTCCGTGCGGTTGCTCTAAACCACTGAGCAACTATGGCCAACGTGCCGATATGAATTAAATTTTCCTACTGACTCGTATGTTTCCCCGGTGGGGTTCTCATATGCTATGAGACACGCACCTTTTGTGGCGACTTACTATGCTGTAAATACTTAAGTCCCAGGCTTCATAGTTAAACCACATTTTTTAGGTCAATTGATGGAAATAAACATTTCTTTCACAGTAGCCGTGTGTAGGCAAAGTTTGAATGAGTAGAGCCAGACTGAAAAATGCAATGCCATAGCCGGTATTTGAATCACGGATCTCCCGTTCTCCGTGCAGTTGTTCTAAACCACTGAGCTACAATGGCCAACGTGCCGATACGACATGCTATGGCGTTGGTTTTTTCAGTCTGGCTCTACTCATTCAAATCACATAGTGGTTTAACTATGAAGCCTGGGAGTTAAGTACTTACAACATAGTAAGTCGCCACAAAAGGTGCGTGTCTCATAGCATATGAGAACACCTAGTGGTCTACCAGGAAACATACTGTGACTTTGTGGATTCGTCAAATTAAAATTCCAATTGCACAAACTCAAAATGTTCTTTATTTCCACCGAATTACAGTTGGAACACTTGCCGATTACACAGAATTACGTAGCGCACACAATTACAATTCGCCAGTTCGTCTGTTACAGGTCCACTCTACACTCACAATTACGTACAACTCCTCTGATACACGTACAGTCTTCCGGTCCGTTCACTCACTCGGCGCTTCTCACGGCTGCTCGCCAAGAACTGAACTCTCTCGCCAACTGCAGCCCCCTTTTATAGGAAGATTGCTGTTTCTGGAAGTCTCGCGGTTCAGTGAATCACCCCAGAAGATTCCAGACGCCAGAGAAGGGGAAAGAGATGGCTATTGATGTTTTTCCAACCATCCCCTCGTGAACGCTACAATATAAATGGGTAGGCGTGGCCAAATGCTTCCCGGCCCTCACTCGGCCGTCAGTTGGTCGTGCCTTCCGATAATTGGGTGACAATACGATTCAGTTGGAGAATTTGTCATACCGGCACGTTAGCCATAGTAGCTCAGTGAGTTAGAGCAACCACACAGAGAGCGGGAGATCCCTGGTTCAAATTCCAGCTATGGCATTGAATTTTTCAGTCTGGCTCTACTCATTCAAAACTTCATCTATTTAAGCACTTCTTTCTTGTGCGTTAAACTAATATTTACACTTCCCCGATTAACTTTGCATCATCTATTAGTTTTGTTATAAATACTACTTTAAAAATATTAGCTTCCTGTTTCAAATTATTAACCCCTAAAAACCATTAAATAATAAAAAAGTATAAACACACTCAACTTTAAAACACATGCCCGATATCTTTCGTAAGAAGTATAATAAGTTAGTTACTAACACTCCCCACATGGCAACCTTGGCCTTCGGGGTAACCTCACCCCACCAAGTGATGACCGGACCCATTTCTCAGGTGGAGGCACCCAGAGGGCGGTGTCCATTACCTCCGATGATAGGGTGATAGTGAAGATGGCGGTGAGGTGAGAGGACCTACAGTTTTTACCGTGGACTCCGAACCACGTTGGGCATAGGGGATACTTCACGTGTGCTAGACAGAGGTGAAGGCGTGGATAGGGCCGACTTAAAATCGCCAACCCCAGAGCAGGGAATCGAACTCGGGACCCTTAGAACGGGAGCCGCGAACGAAACCACCGCGCTACCCCGGCGCCCCTAGAAGTATAATAATAAAAGTAGAATGTTCATGCAAATAGTTGTTATTGCTAATGAGATAGAACTTAACCAAGTGGAAGAGTTTAGACGTTAATATATTCGCGAGGTCCCTTGTTTAAATCCCGTAAACCAACCAATATTTTTCCCCACAATTTCCCTCGGTTGTCAAAGTAAATATGGAAAAGGATATTTAATAGCACGATCCTTTAGAATGTTATATACTTTTAAGGAAATGAATATGTTAGTAAGTTTGTAATAAATGAGAAAACTATACAACAGGTACCTATTTGGGATCAGAAATAATCGCTGTATTAGACGAGAAATGTGCTGACAAGAAACTAAATACATTTAGCCTTATGTGGGTAAAACAAAGAGGATCCTCAGAAGGAAAACTAGAAGAGAAACGCAAATTAAATTCTATAATACAATGGCAGTCTACGCATCACTGTAATGAAGCGAAACATGGACATTAAACAGAAAACAGAAAAGAAAAGCTGAAGTAGCAGAAATCAAGATTTTTAAGAAACAAATGCGTGAAACAAATGAAGAAATAAAAGAAAACTGTGGACTATATATAAAGAGGAGGAACAAGGATAGATTATCTAGAATAATGAACGAACCATGTTCCAAATGGTAAAAGAAACATAGGAAGACCAAGGAGGTTGATCGATGAGGACTGAACAGATCCTAAGGACCGTATTCATAGTCAGACTTGGTCCGGACCAACTTGCTACATCCGGTACACTAACGGTGGATCATCGATTTTCTTATTCGAAAACCGGGATCAGCGATAGTCCGGGGACCAAACACGATGGTCCGGCTCAAATTTTGGTCCACCCCCAAGGGGGTAGATTAAAGGGGGACTATCTTTGCAACATGCACGACAGTAAAGTAGTGACATTAGCTGTAGTGCGTAGAATTCGTGAAATAAGACAACGAAGGAAAACTTATCTACCAAGAATAGAAATTATTACGAAGTACGGATTAAACTTCGAAAGAAGATATAGATTTAGTAAAGCAAAAGCCAGAAAGCTGATAGAAATAATTGGTCCTAGCCTGTACGTCAGGGACGGTAACCGACTCAAATCATAACAGCACTTCGGTATTATGAAAGAGGAGGATATCAAGGCAACACTGCTGACCTGCACGATATTGTCAGGCATCAGTAAGTTGCATTATCAGCAAACTCGTTACAAATTTCCCTCCATGCCTCCTCCTTTCTCATATTTGTATTCGTCGACACGGATTTATTTTCTATAATGTTCATTCTTTTTTTGGACTAGAGAAAACATTGGTCTTCCTCTGACCAATTGATACCACGTTTCTTCCTATTATCCATATTTACACTACACCAACCTTTGTTGCCGAACCTCAAACAGCAGCAGCATCCGTAAGAATGATTAAGAAACAGCTGTCAAACTGCCACAGAGATATATTAAGTTCACTTTCTTCTCGGGCAGCCAGCCAGGTGAAAAGATGATTAGACATCAACGTTTCGGGAATATACATCTCTCCCATCATCAGGATATTTATAAAATGTTATACCACAAATGAAATACTGGATATAACACAACTATAAACAAAGAAAAAACACTATCAAAATTCGCATTACTGAACGAAAGACTGTTTTCAGTAAATTAAATGCCAGGTCAGGAGATGCCGTGAGTATAGAAAATTGTGTCAAAGAAACGTAACTACTTAACTTGATTATCGAGCTGTATTGATCTTTGTTTCTTAGTTCGAAGGATTTCCATTTTAAAAGCCGGTTTCCAAAAGGAGCTGAACTGAAATCCAGCATCACGATTAAGTGTGCTCCTTTCAGAGGAAATCGCCAAAGCCTCCTTAATTCTCCGCTCCAAGTAACTGTTGCATTTTGCTAAGATGGACATCTCCCGAAAATTGGCTCTATGGTCGTTATCAGAATAATGCTCTGCCAGCCCAGACTTCTCAGGTCGCATTAAACGAACGTTCCATTCATGTTCGATTATTCTAGCAGGGATGGTCCTTCCGGTTTGTCCTATATACGGTGTTCCATATTCACAGGGAATGCGGTACACTCCCGAAACTTGGAAGTCCAGTTTGTCTTTCGCTGGCCTCAACAGATGTTTAATCTTCGGAGGTGGCTTGTGGATGGTCCTCATGTTGTATTTGGCGAGAATTCTGCTGATTCTACCGGATAGATTGCCGGTAAACGGGATGCAGGCTGTAGCGGTAGGCTTATCTGACGCTTGCTGTATTACAGGTTTCCCTTTCCTAGCTTTGGTGATCGAGGCTTCAACGTCATATTCGGAGTAGCCGTTTTGATGGAAAGTGAGTCTCAGGTGCTGAAGTTATATATCAAGTTGTAGGTATACTGCGGTTTGTTTAGCACTTTATGAGACTCGCGCATGCGCAGAAGAAAATTTTTACGTCGTGTAACATTTGATCCGTGCTGGTCCAGGGCTTTACTTGGTCTATGAATACTAAAAAGTTAGACCGCCTTTGGTCCGGACCAAGTTAGTAGGAAGATAGTCTAGACCAACATGATAACATATGTATACGGTCCCCAGGATCCAAACCTTGAATGATGTTGAAAACCACGACACACAGATCAATCTTAGGTTTAAAACAGCTGTCAAAATAATTGGTAAAAGCCAATGCTCTGATATGCAATCACAGATAAAGAAAGGAACCTAATGCCATCTGACAGGTACATTCGAAGCAGATGTACAGTTGTCTAGCAGTAAGGAATCTATGAACATGTGATAACAAAATAGTGTAGCATAGGGATTAGATTCTGTCCACCACACACCGATCTTCGAAGTATATTCTAACAGATCCCTAGCGATATAATAACATAATTAAAGTGACTAAAATAAATAGAACAGCAGATAAACAAATTGATTACGTCTTTATCATAATTTTCATTATAGTAACATCTATTATAAATGCTGGTTTTGAGTGATATATTTCGTTAGTTCCAGACAAATGCGGTACGTGTTTGATATACTAAATCTGTGAGATGGCCAATTTTCTCCTGCTTGATATTTGCCACCGGTTATCTCTTCTGGACAGCGTCGAGTTTGTGGCAGGATGAATGAGACGGAAATTCATTCACCCTGACTGCGCAGACACCGACCCGTCTGCACATTAACTCATTCTCACAGCATGACGGCCAACGTCTCTCGGGTTGACGCTCTTCCAGGCGAGAAAAGCAAAGAAACGCTTGTCATTTTATACCTCGATGAACTTGAAAGATATCCGGAGGCTAAGAAGTTCTTCAACCTCGGTTACTATGAAATACGGCACTGCAATGGGCATAAGCTCTGAGCTACTTGTTCAAAGAAAATTATCACATCCCAGGTAACTGCAGTGCCTTCAAAACAAAAAACGGAAAGGAATATTGCTCCAGTTAATTACACTTAGTCCTCTTTTTTTTAATTTACGTCCTCCAACGTTGTCATATTGGACGATGAGGAAAACACCGGTAAAAACTTTATCCAGGTAATTCACCCTGACCGAGATTCGAACTCGGGACCTCTTGAACGTGAGGCAGACACGCTACTATCTACGCTACCGAGGCGAGCACTTATTTCTCTTGCTGCCAACGTTGATTAGATCGACGGTGCCTGTTCGGTGTCTGAATGCCAACCTCAAATAAGTCGACAGCGGTGAAAACCGCCATCTGCTATGCAAGATAATGTTAACTTCTGGAAGAAAAAATAAGTCAATAATCATCAGATAGCAATATCCAGCGCATGTTTAATTATAGCCACAAGGAAAAGTAATTTTGGTATTGCAATTTGAAGTGAAATGCTACCATTTCTTTGAAATAACGCGAATGATATTTAGCACTACAAAATGTACTCAATTACAAATAAAATAATTATAAAAACTTAATATAACTAGACCGCGAACGAAATGAAGTTGGAGGCGTGGCTTACCAACTCTAGCTCTCTTCCCTCTACGGTCATTTCAGGTTGCCTCTCCACCATTGCGCGGGCTGAACTGTTCATCTGTTTCACTCGCTTTCGCATTCACTGTCACATTCACTCTTTGCATTTTCTGCCGAATCACTGCTTAGTTCCCCAGGGTTTAAAGAACTATGATTCTACATATTTGTTGATCATATTGTGAGGTCATGTCCGAGGTAATTATTTTCTGTTAACTTTGAAAATCAAAACAGCATTAAAATACACGCATTTGGTGTGGTTTGAGCTCTGCCGTATGCACGAAGGGAGGGGTGGGAGTCACGTGATGCTTGGAAGGCGAGAAGGGGAGAAGGCTCACGTCGCGCATGCGCACACCAACTGCATTTTGTTTGCAGTCTACCTGTAACTGTTACGTTACGTAAAATATACGCAAGCTTAAACTCACCAATATCGAACATTTTAGGGTGGTTATACCCCGTCTTCCAAAACTACTTATAATAGTATACAGCAAATCCAAGAATTCTCTGCTTACATATATAAATGTAAACGAATTATAATAACATATGGGTTCAGATATTAAAGTAAAACAAGTTTTAGACATTCCTTACTTCACAAAGTTAAGTATTTCTAGCCACTTTCCCCACTGTCAGAGTATTTGTGTGGATATCACGCTCGTCGTAATATGAAATAAAGTCGCCATCTCTCCTTGGCACAAAACCGTCGCCAGAATAACTTGTCATGTTCATTTTTACAGGTTATAAACATAACTAAGCAGGATATGGTCAAACAATATTGGTGAGGACTGGAAATACCGTCTTTCAAATCACGCCGTTAGAAAAAAAAAGTTTGTTCTTTCCATTGTCATAAAAGGCATCCGTATAGAATGTTCCAAAAACAGATTTATAGACTCACAAAAATCGCGTCAATTACGAGGGTTGTTCAATAAAGAATGATCAGAATTTATTTTTTAACAACGTACCTTTACTCATCCTCATAATTTTGATGGGCCTTCTCAAAATAGTCTCCCCTGAATGCGATGCACTTGTCCCAGATTTTCGGCTAGTCTTTACATACATGCTGGAAACCACTTTTGAGGGATCCTTCAAAATCGCCTCCGCAGCCTTCAACACTGCTTCTGATGATGGATAATGCCTCCTACGAAGGCGTTTCTTACAGTTAGGGAATAGATAAACGTCACATGGGACTAAATCCGGACTATAGGGAGGGTGAGGGATGCACTTGATGTTGATTTTTGCAATATATTCAGCAACAACATTGGCAATATGCGGCCGCGCATTAACGTGGTGAAGCATCCAGCCTGCTTCACGGAAATGTGGCACCCAATGTAATGTCCAGTATTTCAGAAAGTGATCTTAAGGTAATCCGGCGATCCTGTCTCACAATGGCAGCAGTGTTGATGTTTTCTTCCGTAAGGGCAGTAACTGGAGCAACGGGTCCACCGTCCTTTGAAACTGATTGTGTCCCTCTTTAAACATTTTAAACCACCTTCGAGCTGTGCTGTAGGGAAGAACAGACTTTCCATATGCCTCCTGTAACATTGTATAGGCCTCAACTGAAGATTGGTTGAAACGAAAGCAGAATTTCAAAGCCGCATATTGTTCCTCTCGTGTTACCTCCATTGCAGCGGTAGGCGATACTGAACATGTCTGAACTTGCCTGGTTCTCACAGGCCGGAACCAGGAGTACTAACAATGGAACTACTACGGCGTGTTTGTTTCACAGTAAGTTAACAGAAAATAAGATTGAATTTTAGCGCGAAAAATTATGACCGTAAAAAATTATGATCTTTCTTTATTGAACAGGCTTCGTATATCGACGGTCAATATTTTAGGGCACAAACTCTTTTAAACGGCGCGGCATCATGAGGGTGAAAAATCCAGCGTGTCTAATTCATATGACCTTTTCTACTCTCCGTTTTGCGAATTACTCTTACAGGTATTTGTGATCCTATATACTTCATGCTAATCCAGTTAAATATTTGCAGTCACTATTTCATTATTTATCCACCAGTAGGTAGAACGGGAGGCTTTAATCAATTGTCAACTCTTTTAGAAGAAGATCACAAGTAATGGAGTAGGAAATTGAATTCCCTTTGCACGACCTAGGGAATGAAAGGATGAAACAAATAAGAATAGTTGAATAGGAATAATGATCTCCCATGTTAACTGTATGGGTTTGGTTTTGTACAGTAAGTCCAACTCTTACGTTTTATCATGTATGCCAGTCATTCAAAATAACAAGTACTAAGTGTGCATTTTTTTTATTTCTATAGATCGCTCTTATGTAAATATTTCTATTATGGAAAACGAAACAAATACATGATTCCTTCTATCTTTTTGCTTTTTAAATTTACGTTAAGTCGTTTCACACGAAGAATGAAATTGGTGAAATGACGCTCAAATGAGTGAAGGCTCCATAGAGCTTACAAGGGAATTATTACTGTGCTCACACCGCTACGCATCTCAAAATTTGATGTATAGTGCCTGCTGTACATAAACCATGTGCTGTATATAAGAATCTGCTGCGGAGTGGAACAGCAACGCCCAAAACTTAAGCCTGGAAAGTGCCGCATGCAACCGTTGCAAGTAGCTGCTGGACATCCCTCGTCAGCTGTGACAAGTGCGGGAACGATACTTCTTACATACCCATGTGTACAACGCTGCTATCAGGGGCAAATAATCCCTGCTTTACAATGCTATATTCCTACGTATTCGCGACTCATTTTCGGGTACTTCCAGCTACAACACGCCCCGCTTTTTTAGCACACAGGCCCCAATTAGAGCAGAGATGATGCCATCAATCTCTCAGCCAAACACAGGTTTAAGCATAATGATAGTTCCCTTGTTAGGGCTACCTGGCTACGAGAGAATTATTCTTTGCCTAGACATATAACTGAAGTTGAGCTAGTATTTCTGTTGCTAAGATTATATAATTGTGACATTACGCAGATTATAAATGCTATGAAGGAACAGGCTGATGACACAATCGATTGCTAGACGGTGCTCTTCAGACCTGACTTCCGGGATTGTCATCGGTCGCTTTGATGGACTCCCCCACGTGTATCCAGCCTCATATCGATCACGTCGCGTAAACAGATGACGGTGGCAGTTCCGCATGCGCCTATCAATTCCTCTTTAAAGTGCCGCTCCGCATATTTTTTAAAAAATCACTTCTCCCTGGTAACGGCGAGGCACGTTAACTTGTGATCGTTTTCAAGCCTTTACCCGCATTAAATTTGCATAAAACGGATACACCAAATGATCCTAGGATCATTCTGAAAAGTGAAAAGTGCTAACAGTAAGAGTTGAGAAAAAGAGGGTTAAAGTTCTATATGGTTCTCTGTATAAATGGTACAATATACATTAGATAGTCATCACTATCTTTAGAGTGTTGACCATAGTGTACCATGAATATAGGTATAATAAAAATATAAAACAGAAAGATGTAAAATTTTCAGTTTCACCAAATTTCACATGTTTGCTATCCGATGAGTTTCAAATATAGATGTATATCGAAATTTATAATCGCTTTCCCATATAACAAATGAATCAAAGATTGAAAAACTAAAATTACAGGTGGTAAACAACAAAAATCAAGAAAGCAGTCAGGTAATAAGTTACAATGTGGGATTTCCTGTCACCTTAGAAAGTTCTGAAAGAAAGGACATTCTTCTAGATCTCTTTCTACATATCCTTTCTTGTTGAATGCAAGAATGAGTGCCTCTGACATCCAAGAGTTAGTGTACTAATCTGGGATTTTGGATAATATTTTCCAATGCAGAGGTGGAATTTTAGATTATTTCTTGCTCATCCTTTAATCTGCATAGTGCAATATAATATAAGCAAGTTAATATTATGCCTAGTGAGCAAACGATTCTTCTAAACTCATCAATGTAATTCTTGCTGCAACAGCTAGTTAAATTAAACAAGTTTTGCCTCGAAAACTGCATGGCTCTAATCTCAATGTAAATTAAGTTTAACTACCCCACAGTTTAGGTATATGTATTAATTCTCGCTTAAGATTCCTAACTTGGACTCGGAAATTGATGAGCGGAATCAGTGCAGAAACAACAATCAGCTGTTTGAAGCAACACCGAAGCCCTAGAGATATACAGAACAAGTTTAGATTAGCAGTATTAGCAAGATTCAATCACACGTGGAAGGTGTGGCTACCATATTCAGGCTAATGTCCATTTCAGATCCTCGATCATAAATCAACTCTGCCTGCACGATGTTTGGCTATATGGGTTAACCTCAGAGAACCACTTTAATTTTCTGAACTCCGAACAAGGAAATGTTTCTAATGCCTTTAACAACCTCATGGCACATAAATCAGACTCAGTGTAAATGTCCGAAAGTAATAAGAAGCGCGTCTTTGAACATTTCCGAAAAAGGCGTCACTACAACACTTGCTGCCGTTTTCTAGTATGTACGCATGAACACTGTGCATATGGCTTTATCGTTATTGGGTAAGAAGTGCACGATGTCTATATTAAGTACGTTAGTATTGCATTCCACTAGGCGTCTGTTGAAACAATTAAGAGCAAGTGAGTGAAAAATGGAGAGGGAGAAAATGAGAATTAGTGAAATCGTGGTCGCCAGCTAGGAGAGCTAATGGGAGAAGTGGCGATTGTTGCACATTTTCAACAGCTGAGTTCCTCAAAAGCGAGCTATGGTGACATTCAGTTCTAAAACAACTGCAAAGGACTAAAAAGCTAGAACAGTTGAATAAGTTCCAATTATTTTATTGTTACAGTTTAATGAATGTGGCACCTGCGTTTAGCTACAGAGGTATTTTCAGAGATGGCGCGTGACCTTGCTCGGATGTGAGTGAATGACATCAGGGAAATCAATGGTGGGTGCCTCATAAAGGTAGTGGGTTAGATGACAGATGACTAACCTGACACGCCTTTTTCTTACAAATAGACAAGTAGACTCGACGATTAACTACCGCGCAACATAATGTTATACGCCACGCCTAAAAATACCTCTGTACGTGCATGTAGTTTGCTTCGACAAAACACGCTCCAATAAGCAAATCGATACATCTTTATTTTCTCTTCTTTACCTGCTGGAAACCATTCCATACTCCTAAAAATCTTCATGTCGGTATTTCACCAGAAATATTTCCACAATGTGTGTATGCCTATGTATACTACCAGTGTAAGTCTAAAAAGAAAAGGATGATCATCAAATGCGAAAATATTTCAACAACGCAAATTCTCTGCACAAACAGGTTCATCCTCATTAAGGTAAGGTTAAAAGGCGAATTTTTTATACTGTAGTATAATACACATAAACGGGATGTCTTTTAAGTGGTATTGGGCTTCCTCGGTAGCGTAGATGGTAGGATGTCTGCCTTGAATTCTCTGGATAAGGTTTTTCCGAGGGATTTCCCTCATCCTGGAAGAGGAATGTCAGGTAACTCTAAGCTCAATGGACCCCGGGCTCATCTGAGCATCATTTCACCCATTCACTCATCGTCCGATATGACTTAACGTTGGAGGACGTCAATTAAAGAGTGGTATTGAGTACAGAAAAACGCATGACTGCCATATAAGATTTCTTTCATTGCAACATTTAAATTTCACACAGTTTTGTATTAAAGAACTGCAAACTCACATGATATTTCATCTCACAATGAAATATGTAAATACGATGTAGCTGAAGTTTTATCTCAATTTAACAAGTAGAGAATAATTTATAGAAAAGAGATTAGAGGTCATGCGAAAACACATTACCTTACTGCTTTCCTTTAAACCTCAAAATCTACTGTGATTAATATTATTATTGTTATTGTTATCACTACAGAACGGCATAGAGAGGATGACAGCTGGTTAACCCCTGTTAAACTGGGGTTTGTTGTGGTGCAACAGTATTCTCTCCCTCCCTCAAGTGTCACGAACCCTGCCACATTTCCGCGCGGACATCTCCCTTGTCTGATTATCGTCTGTTGACATCAGTGCACACGGGAATCGCATCGAAGCATTTGAAGGGGCCAAAACGTTTCCCCCTGTGCGTAGGGACGAGGACCAAGTGGAACATAGCAGTATAATAGTCGTTGGCGATACAATACAGTAGCCATCCCCAACAATACCTGCAAACAGTGTTCTAACGACATGTACCACATAGGAATCGAAAAAGCGAGAACAAAAACAGGGGGCATTTCTAAAACAAACCTTCAAAACGATGAGTTAAATTTATTTCTCTTATGTATTATCTTCATATGCAATTCGATATAGCGTTTAACTGATGAACTTGTTTGTTTAATCGTATTTCAAAGTGTGAATTAACGATAGATTAAAAACCATATCCCACAAATTTTAAGGGGAAACCTGTCCTGCACATTAATATAGAAAATCGTTTGGTCAACCTATCTTTTACCCCTTAGAATTTTAATTTCGTACAGCCTCGGCTATTACAGTCTGATTTTTAAAAGAAGATACGTGAAGGTCATCTGTTTCTCTACGTAGGTGCTGCAATGTTGCCGAGCAAACCCGTTTCTTTATCCTCACAGCACTCGAAACATAAACAAGTGTTCAAGTTACCTCACCTCAAAAAAATATGCACAGTTAATCTGTATTAGCCTAGTTTAAAAACAGAAATAAGTTGTGCACACACTCACTCCGTTGCAGCGTCTTCACATGTGAGTTCTTTTAAATATTTGTTGCACTACGTAACTAATATTCCATACTTACCGTTATTGTTGCTGTGCATCGTAAGTTGACATTCCCGCACTAGTGCGGTATTTCTCTATAGCAACATATATAGGCGATGCACGTTCTAAAATCTAACATTTATCTTCATTTATATTTATTAATACTTCAGCTAATATCTTAACTACTAATTCAGATTCATATAAACACACATAGTGCAAAAAATAATGTGCAACACACATGTGGTAAGCAAATAACGGAATCTCGAGAGTTGAAAAAAGAAACTTGGTGCAAGCGGCTCGTTTTTTTCAAACCTTTCCTCGTCCCTTATACATTGGTATCACAATATACTATTATTAACAACTTTGTTAATTGACATGTTCATATCAACGCCGCCGATATGCCGGAATTTTGACCCACGTGCAAGCATATCTACTGACATGGGACTGTCGCTTTTGGATAAAAGGAATAAGTTGTTCATTGATAAGGAGCAAACTCTCGTCTTCCTGTTGGAAGAATTCTCTAAGAGAACAAATTCTCTAGCATGGCTATGCAATGTAACAACCCGACCGTAAGCTGATCTTTGCTTTGAGCCATGAATCCTCGGACCACCTGTAATCCTACCGCCACTACGTCTTGCTTCCATAAACACGTATTTTAATTGTATTTTAACAAAGTAGTCTAACAATACACTGAGCATCTGAATACTCAAGCAAACTCTGTTTCCCGCATACAACTAGTGATAGCTGAGCTGAGGAGTATGTGATTCACCAGTGTATACAATCTGGCAACCTTTGTTTACGTTACCATAGCAATGACCTTCCCTTCTTACCCTTCGCGACCCTTGCTTAATGACCTTCACGTATCTTCTTTTAAAAATCAGACTGTACCAATAACTGATGAAAAATTCCCTCTTACACAAAAGGATGCAGATCGACTGACTTTCTTAACCTCTCCCTGACAGCCTTCCAAGTTCTGGAAATGCCTCTAAGTAATTACCCTTTAACCGAGAAATATCCTTCAGTCGGAATGGCCCAGTAATATTTTAGATATTCTCAGGAAATGACGTTTAAAGCTCGTTTTCACACAATATACATTAGACATCATGTACAACGAAATAGCGGAAAATCTGAACATATTTCTGCACTCCAAAGCATCGACAAAAAATAATATTCTTAAGTTATTAATTACAAAATATGTTGACTAACTTCTAGTGTTAGCTGGACACTATTTTCTCTATTAATTATAGAATTATTTACATTTTCTGCTGGCTGTCTCGATTAAAACATGTGGGTTATTATGATTGCTGGTAACTCTTAATATTTAAATTAATTGATGAAAATTAATGGTGAAGTCTGGGATTTAAGTATTTACGATAGTAAGTGGCCACAAACGGTGTATCTCGAATACGAGAACTCTTAGTGGTATACCGTGAATATATCAGTCAATTGGAGAATTTAATGTCGGTGCGCCACGTTGGTCATGGTAGCTCAATGGGTTAGAGCGACTGAATGGAAACCAGGAGATCCGTCGTTCAAATCCCGGCCATGGCATTGAATTTTTCATGTTGACTCTATCCATACAAAACCTTAGCCTATGTGCGGCTAGTGCGAAGAAATGATTAATTTTCACCATTTAACTTAAATAAAGATTATAGATGGCCGTGCCGTTGTTGAGTGGTTAGACCGCTCCACTATCACCAAGGTCGGCTGGATTCGATCCCAGGCGACCTCAAAGTGAGCTTTGTGATGAACAACAAGGCGCTCGGGTGGGTTTTTTCCAGGATCTCCGGTTTCCACTGCCATCATTCCACCAATGGCTCCATCATCTTTCCCATCATTCATCTCGCCCCCATACTATTATGCAATTCCATCACCCTCACACCAGGAACTGGGCTTATAAGCCATCCCGGTTCTCTATCCGATCCAGAGCTTCGGTCCATGAGATAAAATTACAAGAATCCCCTAACACCGCGATAAGGAGAAGATTGTAGATAAGCCACTGAAGTAGATTTACATAGCTTAAGACAGAAAATTCAAAATATACATTTTGATTATCATGTTAATGATATGAAATCTTCATTTTCCTAAAAGTATTTGTAATACTATTTTATTAAAATATTACGCGATTGAGTAAAAGCTAAAAAATCTTTATCTCAGAATTCCTTGAAATATATTACTTTTTGTTTATGAAATTTCCCAACACAAAATGTTACACCTTTATTACAAGTAACTACGGTTTCGATACTTACATGTTAAATCTGCCAATCCATCCAAAACTGCAAATACCATATAGACATCACGTAATTCCAAAACAGTATATATTAACTTATCCCACTAAAATCTATTAATGTAAATCTCTTTTTGTAAACCCTGTTCATTCAAAGAAAATTTGATGCCTTCAGGAAATTATTAATTTACACAAAGCGAGCAGCAATTCTCGTGGAAGAACCTACTAGACGACAGAAAATGAGCGTGGGTTATGCCATTAAAACATGAAGTTAGTAGAAGTGAGTGCACACCTATTTTAAGCACTATAACTGCAGAATACTCTACAACCACGAAATCCAGCAAGTACTTGCCATACAAACTGCAAATAATTGAAGTTGGAAAATAAAGAACCTCGACATCGCCGTTCTGCAAACAAGTGAATACGGAAATTAGATTCTCTGCTGAAATCTTCTCTGGGAAAACGAGTCAATAATAACGCTTGAAGCGAGGCATGTTAAATTAGTACAAGAAAATCTCTGCCACGTGTACGCTTCTTTGAACATTTTATTTTTCTATGCGAGTTTGTAAATTTGATTCAGTCAAAGTTATGAGAAACGACTCAGTGAAAAGCGTAATCGGCAAAGCACTGACATTTACCTTTTTAAAAGATTTATTTCTGTAATTTTTCTGTTTTATTATTTAATGTGAATCTCTATGATATATCTATTTTTGTCTAATGATATGCTCCCATTAGTCTCTATAAGTGAAAAAAAATATATTCTTGCATTCTTTTACAGATACCATCCAAATTCCCAGGCGTTTCATCGACAGGCATCCTTGCATTTTCCTGCCTTTTTATCCTTAAGTAAAATTTATTTTTCTTGCGATAACAAAGAAATAATGTATAATACCACCAAAGGGTTTAATATAGTTGAAAATAAGTCTATGTACTTCTCTTTTATTACGTTCTCTATACCTAACACGCGGCTGGCAAATTTTACTCTGGTTTCCTGCCACGGAATTTGCCCTTATAATCCCACCCTTAAGGGGTATGGACTGTAGGTAAGTCCCGGGTATAGGACTGGTGCTCACTTAGCACTGTGAGAATTTGATAAGCTGCAACAGACAGCGAATCTCGGCCAAGAATGTCACTTTCCTGGTAGGGGTGCCGAGATGCTGACATCATCTCCTCATATGGGCTGGACGATCGTTCACCTCTGCCTTGCGTATGTGGGCGTGAGGCCGGCAGTTGAGTTGGCAGGCTTGAGCTCTTATGCCGTGGAAGAGAGAATACAGTTAGGAATCCATTCCATCAAAAAACATTCGACGTCCAAATTTCACAGCATTAAACGCTTAATGGCAAAAAATGCAAAAAGATAGAAAAAGGTACCTGTCAGTGTGTGTGTGTGTGTGTGAGAGAGAGAGAGAGAGAGAGAGAGAGAGAGAGAGAGAGAGAGAGAGAACAGCATAGGTAACTCGAAGATAGTACGAGGGGGTGTAGTCACCATCCACATTTACACATCTTTCCCAGCGTTCCCTGACCTTCCGAATACCTTGATTGTAGAAGTCTGCAGAATTCGCTTTAAACCACTCTTCCACTTCATTAATGACGTCATTTATGTTGTCAAATCGGCGACCACGCAACGGATTCTTTATTTCCGGGAACAAGAAAAGCTCACTTGGTGCGAGATCAGGCGGATGCTGTAAGGTCTTAAAGCAACATTCCCTTGTTTTGTCAACTGCAACTTAAGATGAGTGAGCTGTTGCATTGTTAGTCACAAGACCTTTGGAGAGCATACCACGACGTTTCATAATCAGAGCTGCTCGTAACTTGTGCAGAAGATTGCAGTCGTATGTGCCAGTGATGGTTTGATCCCTGGCAAGATAAACTGTAAGGATGACTCCACGACAGTCCCAGAAAACCGAAAGCATGACTTCCCAGCTGACTTTTGCACCTTTGCCTTTTTGGGAGGGTGGGGGGAATCGGCATGTTTCCATGCCATGCTCATGGTTTTTGCCTCTGGTACATACTGATAGATCCAGGATTCATTCTCGGTTACCAGAGGATCAAAAACATCATCTTCATACTGTTCCAACAGCATCAACATCCGTCTTGAAAGGTCACGCCGTGTTTGCTTTTGGAAAGGGGTTAGCAAAAGTGGAACCCACCATGAAGACACCTTAGACATGTGCAGTTTGTCATGAATAATTTTCCACACACTACCATAACTAAGATGTGTGTCATTCATGATCATTTGGAAGGTTGCTCGTCTGTCCTCCAGATTTAAACACTCCACTTTCTTCACCGTGACAGCATCGTCTGTCATTGACGGTCTACCAGCTCTTGGCTCATCTGTCAGAGACATGTGGTTAGTTTGAAAATTCGTTTTTCCCCTCACAATAGTGTCATACGATGGGCAATCATTTCCATAAACAGCCGTCATCTCATCATGGATTTTCCGGACAGTTCTGCCCTTCAAATGAAGAAACTTGATCACACTACGAGCCTCCATTTTCTCCACCTTACACCTACGTCACTTCTGGCACTCACTATAAAAAACAAAAGGACTCAAATCACTGAAGCTACCAACAATGTCCCAAGGGATCAATGATGACACTGAAACCTTTTCATCACTCTAGCATAAAAACTACCGAGTGATAAAACCTTACGACAACCCCTCGTATGCTCCCACCATAAACTATTTTTATATGGGAAATATTTTCTTCCCTTATTTAAAAAATAGATATAATGACTTTTATTAAAATATCATAAGATACTTGTATTATAAATGCATATGTTGAACCTTTTTTGAACAATCCGTGGTCTTTTGGTGAACCGCTAGAAATAGAGGAGACCTTGTCGCACAAAAGGTGTGAACCTCACTAAATCATACAATTTATGTCAAATATTTTTCATTATTATTTTATTTATTTTTTGCTTTAACCATTTCTCTGAGATATTTTTATTATAGGTTTAAATTTTAGAAGGACGTGTTAAGTTGCTATTCGATTACATTTTTCACGGTGTTGCAAAGGACATTAAATTTCAAAGCCATCGCATAGATAACGTTTCATTTTTAAAAATCTTAGTACTGCTCTTGCCTATTGCATTTTTCTGATACTCATGACGAAGGAAGCATACACAATAAATTTCTGTAAGAATAGTTTGTAACAAGCGAGTGTAAAAGTCATGTGAGAGCAATAACCTGTTGGTAACAATTATGCCTTGAACCTTTGGGATTTACTCCTTTACAGGATCAAAATGAGACTGCAATAGATACGGTATGAATACTGGAGGAGTAAGCAATTACGTAAGATTCCTTGTAAAGGCAAAGTTGTTCTAGAATGGAGCAATTTGTTCCGAGACAGTGAACCATATGGGTATGTAACGGTATATATGGAGTTGTGGAACAAGTCAGCATATTGCTTCGAAACGAGCGGTTCTGCAATTAAACAGTAACTTGTGGAATTGGATCTCTAACCTGTCTACTGCAACTGGTGACCGAGTATGCTTGAACCACGGGTCACTGGCTCTGACATGTCCCTTGTATGGTGCTACGCTTTCTTTTGATTTCACTGCCTCTATTCTTACAGTAAGACTCGTGGAAAATATGTAAAATTATAACGTATGATGCAGTTAGCTAACAATATAGTTTTAAATGTACTATATGGAAATATTTATTTAAAAAAATATTTGTTGCACTCGCATTGCTCTGTCTACTGTCTTCTTGCATATATATGTTTACAAACGTTTATTCTTCTAACCTCCATAATTTATTCGATAAAACATTTGCATAAAAGATTTTGTTACATACTTCCTTATAGGTAAAATTGAAACTGCGCTTCATCCTATGCTCTTGGAGTTTCTGGAGGTTCAATAAGTGCTTTTGTGCCAAATTCTCCTTCTTACTCAATCTATTCAACTCTACTTGGAAACAAAACCACGAAATAAATATAATTCCAATTGGTGTTTGGGAATTGAGCCCTGACCTTCGGAACGCAAGCTATTGGTGTGTATCTGTGGTGACCAAATGTGGACGACAGCACGCCATCGGTCACCAAAACTAGGCCACTATGACAGAAGGATGTATTTAAAGGAAACTTACGAAACACAATAGGGTCTCGTGTTCCACCATTCAACACCTGCTCGACCGCCAAGGTTGGACGAAGCGTTAATCAACCACGGTCACGTCATATTTACAGATTTGGAGAATAATTACACACGTGTAAAAATATTAGACATATACATTTTTATGGTGACAGTTTTCTGAATGTCGAGTTTTAAAACAATGTATTAATATAAAAAATCAAATCTACAACTCATATGAATGCCTGAGCTCTTTTATTATGAATGATTATTTCTTTCAATAACATCATTTTATGACTAATTTCTCTTAGTGAAACATACTTTTTAAGTTACGCCCTCATGTATCCATACAACACAAAATGTACACATTATAGAACAAATAGCCACCATTTAACTTTGAATTTTCACATATACTACTGAAGGGAGGAAACACCTCGAAATGGACATCAAAATATCAATTTGAAATACATTTTCTACATTGAAATGTTTATCCATGCAGTAGTACCAGATAAAATGCTCACACTGGAGTTTAATTCTACTTTTTTCATATAGACATTCATTTAATTCTAACTGATGTGAAGGTATATAATATCTTAGTCAAAATAAGTGATCAAAATCTTAAAATATACAACAATGGCAGTAAATAATCGAAAACTGTGAGTACATTACTAAGTAATTTTTATTCGATACAATACCTCCAGTCTCTTACGAAAGTTCAAGTATCCCAATCGTAAACCATCGTTAGTTCAACACTTTTGCATACTTGAGGCTGGGAATCATTAGAACCTGCACCTTGTGATTCTTCCACTTCAGAAGTAAGGTTGGTATCAATTGCGCTTACCTAATATAATGTCCAGTTTTTGGAGATCAAGCTGTTATTTATCCAATATGGCGAAATTCTTAATTTCGGATACCACAGGGCATCGTAATTTCGGATATCCGAAATTAAAAATGAACTAAAAGACTTTTTATCAGATGGCACCAGGGCGCTGGAGGAGGTGGCCAGAAGCAATGAGAGAAGCAGTAAAGGCCGTCAAAAGAGAAGAAAATGTGATTTTTAAAACATTCCAAATGGTATGGCATACCTCGCTTCACAATGGAAAATTATGTAAACCACAAACAGAAAGATATTGACAGTTTATTGACTCCAGAAATCGGAAAGGAGTACGCACTTGGTGAGTAGCTGGAAACCGAACTTGCTGCATACTGTATGGTTATGGATGATCACTATTTTAGACTTAGAAAGAAAGACATTAGACCAAAGGCATCCCAGCCAGCTTTGATCACCAATTTAAAGCATCAATTTGTTTCCAGTAGTGGTATGGCTGGAAAAAAATATCTCAGGGATTTTATGAAAAGACACTCAACTGGCTTATCGCACTCCACAAAAATATACAAAATTAGGCACCACGGACTGTAAGTTAATATGAATAAAGGACGTTTTCACAGAATTTCGTGTCTATTGATGTACTATAACATGTAGAATACACAAAAATAAAAATGGTATCCGAAATATGGTGTCATTACCCTACTGTCTGAAGAAACTCACGGTGTTGCTAAAATTGCATTCGGTAAGCTTAGTTAAGTATTAAATAAAAATCCTGGTTACAAAACAATCTGTCAAAGCAGAAAAATGTTGTCGATGATAGTATAACAGAAGAGGAATTCACTGAAGAAGAGTTGTGGTGTTTTTCACATACACCTGTGGTACCATTAGAAGTAGAAAGTACTTTTTCATTGTATAAAACCTTTTTCCGTACCTAGGACTCCACATAAAAAATTTAAAACCTCAGTACAACTTTGTCTACAGCAACAACCATAAATAAGGTAATATTACCCTCATCCAACCAAAAGATGGCTTCAATTTTGGTTCATTTGTTTTTTGATATTATGCTGTGTATGTATAACAATTTTAATGTATATTTTGGTATTTTATCTTGCATACAAATCCGGGCTCTAATCATTACATTATAATCAGTAAGCATTTTTCTCGCCAGATCGTGTATACCTAGATCGATAATGCCACCCACTACCTCCATTGTTAGGATTGAACGAACTGATCTAAGTGCAGTCTGATTTGTAAAAGAAGATACGTGAAGGTCATCTGTTCCGCAATGTCGCCCAACAGCAGACAGGATGTAATGTAGATATCCCCTTTCTTTCCTCTCAACACTTGAAACATAAACAAGGGTTCGAGCTATCAGAGTATGTGATATACCAGTGTAACCAATCTGGCAACCTTTGTTTACGTTACCATAGCAACGACCTTCCCCTCTTACCCTTCGTGACCCTTGCTTGATAACCTTCACGTATCTTCTTTTAAAAATCAGACTAGTTCCTGTATGAGATACCAATGCATAAGCAGTGAATGATGTGAACTAAATAACACCTACTCCGTTACTTCACAAACCAAAGCCCCTATTGAAATGTATTATTCAGCGCTGCATTTTCTTCCCCTTTCCCTTGATAGACTAATGGACGCAGGCAGATTTATAACCGAAGCGTTCTTCTAACAATTTGTTAATATGTACTCTGGTGCATTTCGGTTGCCTTATCATACGTTTCAATGAAACATAAACATGTTTAATATAATTGTTTACCAGATTTTAAAGGCCATTTGCCTTTGTCTCACTATATTATTCTGGGATACTAAATATATAGAATAACTGCATGCGCGCCGTCGCATTGCTTCGCTGCAAAACAAAGCAATGGGGCAAGTACTGAATTCCCAGGACAAGAAGGCAAGCTAGAGGAATTTGCAACATAATCACTTTTGCTGTCTCCTGGGGGTGTATGCTTGACTTCCGAGTATGACAAGGATGGAAGGCTCGTTTAAAATAACAAGTGTTGTCACATAGCTCACCTATACATAATACCTATCACTACAACAAACTTTAGATCTGGCAGCATAGGTGACTCATATGCACTCTCGTTCACTTATTTACAAGTAAACAGATCCGCTACCGGAGCAGATAAACAGATGAAGCTCCTCTGCCCTTCATAATCCTCTAGCCTTCCTGTCGTGGGCATACAGTACCGGCTAACACGTGACAAACGGAAATGCTATATTTAAGCTTACATTAAATGCTTTGAATCTGAAATTATTGTGGTTATTCAACCCGTTCATTTAACGTACAAAAGAAGTGAATATTTGCATATATAATTACGACTATGTATTCACTTGCTGCGACGTCATGTTGACAAACGGATCCATTCTAAGGCCGGGTCGACGGTCCTTTTATAATTGACGCTCTAATGGCAAGATTTATGTACGGGTGTTTCAAAAACATTTCCCACTGCAGCGATTGCACCAACAAATAAACTTCGTTTCCCTAAGCAACAATATCAAAAACACCGACATGTGCCATGTTATTGGGGTGGATGCCCGAAGTAGCCGGGAATTTCGTCACCCACACGTTCTCAGGCTCATGAGAACATTGCTTAACGCTAGATATACGATACCTCACTCTTGTCGTATCGATCTACGTTGAATAGTAACCAGTTATCGATATACCATTACGTCACACAAAACCAACTGCAGTTCGATGCCTGTGCTGGACAGGTGAGACAAATGAGCAAGCACAGATAAACAATACAATGAAAGCAATGGTATCACGACTGCCAATTTAACGGTCTGCTCGAAAAATAGTTTATTATGACCAGTGAGAAATCTAGCACATCTTAAGTACTATTATAATTATAAGAAATACACAATTATATCGTTTTAAAAGCTTCAAACCAAGAAATGAATTACCAGATAAAAGCCTAACTTGTACTGAACTGGACAGCTGCGACTAAAAATGAGGAAATCCCCTACATCAAAATAACCTTTATGAAGAAAAGATTTTCAATAGATAGAGCCAACATAAAAAATTCAATGCCATGGCCGGGATTTGGGCCACGGATCTCCTGGTTTCCGTCCATTCGCTCTAACCCATTGAGCTACCATGGCCAACATGCCGTCCTGACATTAAATTCTCCATTTGACTCATATTTTCCCGGTAGACCACTAGGGGCTCTCGCTTCCGAGATAAAGCTTTCTGGCAACTTACTATCGTAAGTACTTGAGTCCCAGGCTTCATCACACAAACGGAATATGAGGATGAAGAAGAACCAAATCGAGTAAAATCTTGACTGAAACTCAAGACTTCAAAATTAATTAGAACAACTTAAGCTCCAGAAGTTAGGCTTTGAGACACAAGTCCGTCTCCTAAACGTCTTTAAGCAGTAGGTACTTTATATATGGACAGGCTTTCACGGCTGATCATCCGCAGGTATGATACATCAGTAGTGTTGAAAGGCGCTGGAATAAACTACGAAACCGGACAAAAAGCGAGGTTGCCGACACAGAAACAGACGGCGAACTGTTAAGCAAAAAGTAGCGGTCATCTTTTTTCTCCAATATTGGTTTCCGTAGGATAAATGGGTAACGTTTATAAGGGGCAGATTAAAAATCTTGAATCACAGAGCAAACCGGCAGCGATCTGCGGTTGAGGAGCTAGCGATTTCTGGTTTTAATTTCCTGTAAAGTTTTTTGCGATATTTACTGTGTAATCAGCTTTTCATAACTTATGTATAGTACGCACTTTTTAAAGTGATTTTGTTTTATATCCCTACAGCATACCAATGTTAGCAGAGGAACTAATTAATGAATTCCATGTAAAATAAATTCGGTATCGAGTTTTCACTGAAAATGGAATTCTGTGATCCGTTGGAGGTAAGTAAGAATGCCACAATAACTATGAATGGGATTGGTTGGAAATGTTTATAAAATGAAAGAGCATACAAATCAAAGAAAATTATATTATAAACGGGAATACACAGTAACAGCCAGTCATATACGAGGGTAGATCACTTACACTACATCGCACCATCGCGTACTAGCGGTGAATGACCCGCTCTGGGCTACGTTTATGGGTTATGTTATAATGTTAGTTCTGCCTTAATTTCAAGCTGTAAACCAGATAATTTGTTGGAAATTAATTGTTCTTTCACACTGGCCGCGTGTAGGCTAAATTGACCTAATAGTGGTTAAGTATAAAGCCTGGGCCTTAAAGTACTTACAATATAGTAAGTCGCCATTAAGGTAGTTGTCTCATGTGTTTATGAGAACTCCTAAGTGGTTTACCGGGAAAATACGAGTCAGTTGGAGAATTTAATGTCATATCGGCACGTTGGCCATAGTAGCACAATGGTAGTGCGGCTGGACGGAAACCAGAAGATCCGTGGTTCAAATCCGGGCTATGGCATTGAATTTGTCATTCTGACTCTACGTTTCCACAGATAATTTGTTCATTGTGTATTTTAAAAGTGAAAGTTTATTCAAGACATCTATGTTTTGTGTGAATGACATGAGATTGCTCTCGTTAGTCAACCAATGTCCAAAGAAATCTTCACTTTTGAATAAAGAATTTTTAGGTATGATACACTCGTAAATATCGATTCATGTAGACAGGTTTATCGACAATTTCACGTTGCATTTTACTGTATCCTAGTTCCATATTGAGGTGTTAAGAAATCAGGCTCCCAAATTTAGGACAAGGCTGCTAAAACATAAACCTAAGAACCGAAAAAGGAATTTTCTCACAGAGGCCAATAATGAACTAAGATGTTGGATTATTTGAGTGAATTGTCTTAAGACGCTCTGCGCAGATGGATGTCTAAAAATGCCATATATTTTTGCATCTTCTTCGTTAATTTGTGTAGAATTAGGAGGTCAAGAAAGGCTAGCCTTAGGAAATTGCTGATTGAATACTTTTTCACCTCACACAACACAAAAAGCTAAATATTTCCAGCGTAACTCCATCACCAAAGAATTGTTTCTTCCCTTTATTTATTTATTTATTTATTTATTTATTTATTTATTTATTTATTTATTTATTTATTTATTTATTTATTTATTTATTTATTTATTTATTTATTTATTTATTTATTTATTTATTTATTTATTTATTTATTTATTTATTTATTTATTTATTTATTTATTTATTTATTTTTAGTTTACGTCCTCCAACGTTAAGTCATATCGGACGATGAATGGAAGGGTGAAACGATGTTCAAATGAGTCCAGGGTCCATGAAGCTGAGAGTTACCCGACATTCGTCTTTTAGGATATGGGAAAAACCCGGAGAAACCTCATCCAAGTAACTCGCCCTGACCGAGATTCGAACTCGACCTCTTGAATATGAAGCAGGCATGCTATCATCTACGCTACCGAGGCGGGCCTTCCCTTAAATGTATACCTAGATTAGCAACAACTCAATATTCTGCTTATGTACATTCAGAAACTCTTAATACTTTAAACAATGATCCATTCATAACACATTCTCTTCCTTGTTAAGAATATAGTTAATAATAGGTCATACCGTCATACTAAAAAGGCATAACGTGCTACCTGAATGTAAAAGTGCTGTATGCATGAGTGCAAATACGGGATTGTGGTTACCTTCTGAAGCTAAAGCAAATGGAACGAAAAAGGGCAAAAAAGCAGAAAGACTAACCTGTCGCGACCTGGTGATATTTCAACCTGGCAGTTGGTTCCGACTGATATAACTGTGTATCTCACGCTTCTACGTAACAGATTTACTTTGCTGTGCTTAATTCTGCAGTAGATATTATGTAACCTGCACCAGATGGTTGCAGTTCCTTGTCCAATTCCGCAAGGAATGACGTTTGCATTTACACGCATTCTCAATTGAGCATTGACAACGCTCTTCAAATGTGAACTGCTTCAATACTGATGTCAAATAAGTTATTAATTATAGCGATATTGATTCCTAAAAGCAAAATTATATGCTACATTTGCATGGTAACTATTCATTTTGGATCAGGAGATATGGTCTAGTTTGAAGCCAGATATTCTAATTTTACAAGCTCTACATGAACTTTGTGGGTACAGAAGGTACTTTGTCCTTCCTCCAAAATAATACAATAACGTATATGTGGCTGAACTTTCCACTGAACCGAACGTCAACATAGCCCAATATGTTCATGACGTTCTGTTGTATTCCACCAACAGACACATCCGCCTCATCCAAAATTACTTGAAGTCTCAACAATAAAAAGAAAAGGTTTCGTACGTGTGTATGTGTGAACAGTGCAACCAATTTGGGATCTTCCAAAGAATGGAATACAAAATTTTCAAGACAATTCCCCTCTCCAAACCCCCGTTTATACAGCAAAAAGTTTCAATCCTATTTTCAATTTGGAAAATGTCCTTAAAAGCCTTCTCAAAACCATCGAGTCTTAAGTACATGGATTTTGCATACGGTATCACAGGTGGCTGATGATAATTAAATGAAATTATAATTCTGAGAGAAAATTTGGGAAGGAAAAGTTTCAGCCCTAATTTTTTTCACCCTCTCATATCCGTGTGAAAGACATGGTTTCTATTAATTGACCTACTACAGGTCTAAACTATAAGTCCCGGTCCTTAAAGTACTTACAGCATAGTAAGTCGCCATTAATATAGTCTCATGTGTTTATGAGAATTGCTAGTGGTTTACTGGGACTAATACGATTCAGCTGGAGAATTTAATGTTGCCATGATAGCTCAATGGTTAAGAGAAGTCGGACAGTGACTGGGAAATCCGCGGTTCAAATCCCGGCTATGGCATTCAATTTCTCAATCTGACCCTACCTTTGTGTGTCCCAGCTTTTGAGAACTGGGGAAAACCTGGGAAAATGTCTGACAGAGAGGATGTACTGGGACGCAAATCTCCTAGCCTTCGGCTGTTTGTGTGGGTGTAAGGTAAGCGTAGGTGATTCCGATTGGCCGGCGACTCGGATTAGCTTTTCAAAATCTGCTCCCTAGGGAATGATAGTGTATCGCTGTGTTGGAACGACCTTTGTGGGCAAAGAAGGTAACTACCTGAGACAGTTAAATGTGGAATACCATTCTCTTTCTTCAGTCTAAGTGAGAAACCGAGCTTCTTTTCTAGAAAGAAGTTATGTAATTGCTCAATTTCTGGCATTTTGTTATGTGAGTTCGTTTAAGAGATTTATAACGAGTGTGCATTGAAATTACTCCACATATTACACAATAACAAAATACGAAATTTCTTACATCAATAGTCTCCTTGTAGTTATGATGGTTAGTTAATCAGTGCTGCAAACGGGCTAAGATATATACCAGTACAAGAGCGGGTAAACTGGATTTACTTTTTCCTTTTTTGATTTACGTATTCCAAAGTTAAATCATATAGGACAATGAATGATGGCTGAAATGATACTTAAATGAGCCAAGAAAAATGGAGAATGTTACAACGAAATCGTGTGGGCACTGGGGGAAAGAAGCAATTCATATATAGAAAATGTGTGAGAGATACATAAAGCTATTGTCGCGAACCCATTATTTACGATAGCGCGGCTTGTGTTCACAAAGAGCCTGCAGATAAAGATAGCGCGGAGATAAAAGGCTGGCAGACACAGATTAAGTTACGCATCTGGAACGTTCGGGTTTCGTCTAGTGACAGAACATTCGATTTTGTTACAGAATATTACAGAAATATCTAGTGATACCAGCAGTGGTATATATATAACAGGCGACACGCCAGCGGAGTAGTCGTAAACAGTGTCGTAATGAGAGAGTGTAATTCAGAACTGAACTGTGTGAACAATTTTGTTTGTGGACGACGACCTTGGAAGTTTGTTACTGTGCAAGTGACGTAATCCTGCTACTGTAAGTGTATTTCTACGGAAATAAAGAACATTTTGAATTTCTGCAACTCGGACTTTTAATTCTACGAACTCTCAAAGTCACAATATGAATATACAAG
>CM060959.1:87184718-87282831 GCA_030765055.1 Mantis religiosa
TCTTTTGTTACGATGATCTTTACATTGATGTGTTCTTGCATGCTCTAGCGTTTGCATGTAGATCAACGACTGTACTATTGTATTTGTGTACAGTATTATAAATAATAACAATAATAATAAATAATAATAAAATACTCATTGCAGTCGCAACTGAATCACCTTCGCACGCATAATCCTATCGCGCTCTCCACGTGGCAGCAATAAGCGGGAACGTCGCCTCTCTCTCCGTAGGAAATGTCAATCACTTCCTAGATTGGCGACCAGTATAGTCGTCATATACTAATTACACTGTTTACATTAAACGCTGCTCATACTGAATGAGAAGAATGTTCAAGTCCATTCTACCTATCACAATGGACTCAATGTTCATCATTAATAGCTGACCTATATTTTGATTTGAAGTATTTCACTTTGAAAACTTCTTGATACGAAGAGTGACATTGGTCCTCCTGTGCTAAATTTTGAACTTCTTTGTACTTATTCTTTAGATGTCAACGACGTTGTGTATCACTTAACAATATGAGTGCTTAATTTTACTTAAACCTTGGAGAAATTCACGAATAAATTAATATAATACAAGCGTGCCACTTTCTTTTATTTATATTTTTAAAAGGTTGAGGATAGGTCAGACAAAAGCAAATCGCAGGCATGTCGTTATACTTATCGTGTAGCAACCATACCACCCTACAATAGTCAGACTCTGCGGTTCACCTCCGGTTATTTGTTTTCTAGCGATATATCTAATTTTTTTTTTAAAATTGGGCTACTGTCTACCTATAATAAATAGAATGAAGTACATATAATATTACAGTTAAAACTTCAACAATCAAAATGTCGCCGAAAATACATGTTTTGAAGTTTAATTTTAGAAAAAGATCCACCTATGTTGTAAGTTGGTACACTTTAAAAAAATGTGATAAATACAAACTGTGTTTTGGTGAACTGATCGTAATGATATTGCCCAGAAGTAGAAATAATTGGGATATGTGTATGTGTGTGTGTGTGTGTGTGTGTGTGTGTGTGTGTGTGTGTGTGTGTGTGTGTGTGTGTGTGTGTGTGTGTGTGTGTGTGTGTGTGTGTGTGTGTGTGTGTGTGTGTGTGTGTGTGTGTGTGTGTGTGTGTGTGTGTGTGTGTGTGTGTGTGTGTGTGTGTGTGTGTGTGTGTGTGTGTGTGTGTGTGTGTGTGTGTGTGTGTGTGTGTGTGTGTGTGTGTGTGTGTGTGTGTGTGTGTGTGTGTGTGTGTGTGTGTGTGTGTGTGTGTGTGTGTGTGTGTGTGTGTGTGTGTGTGTGTGTGTGTGTGTGTGTGTGTGTGTGTGTGTGTGTGTGTGTGTGTGTGTGTGTGTGTGTGTGTGTGTGTGTGTGTGTGTGTGTGTGTGTGTGTGTGTGTGTGTGTGTGTGTGTGTGTGTGTGTGTGTGTGTGTGTGTGTGTGTGTGTGTGTGTGTGTGTGTGTGTGTGTGTGTGTGTGTGTGTGTGTGTGTGTGTGTGTGTGTGTGTGTGTGTGTGTGTGTGTGTGTGTGTGTGTGTGTGTGTGTGTGTGTGTGTGTGTGTGTGTGTGTGTGTGTGTGTGTGTGTGTGTGTGTGTGTGTGTGTGTGTGTGTGTGTGTGTGTGTGTGTGTGTGTGTGTGTGTGTGTGTGTGTGTGTGTGTGTGTGTGTGTGTGTGTGTGTGTAAGGTACAAGAAGATTGCAAACAGCACTCCTGTGGTTGCTCACAATTTTCTTATTTTAGTGCCTACACATTACCCATTCCACTTGAGGACAGACACTGAGATATGCATTGTTATTTACGATTTGCATTCTTTCGGAATTTTCGAAAATACTCTCCAATTAGGACCTGAAAAATAAAAGTAACATAAAACTAAGAAAACATTGGAAATATTTTTTCCCCTGTTATACTGATATTATATTAATTTAGTGAAATTTCAAGTTAACGTCCCTGTAGCCCAGTAGTCAGATCGCTCGAATCTCACCAAGGCGGCCCGGGCTCGATCCCAGGCGACCGGAAGCTGAGATTTGCAATGGACAACACGGCGCTGGGGCAGGTTTACTCCAGGTCCTCCGGTTTCCCCTGTCATCATTTCACCAATTGCTCCATCAACCGTCTTTCCTTTCACCCTTCACCTTCCTTTCACCGCCCTTCATTTCACCCTCGTGGCTAGTGGAATCCGTGTCCCACAGTACCAGCATCGCTGATGTAACGGAGGAAAAAATATATTATACGCAGGTATTTTAATAAAACATTTAATAATTTAAGAGAAAATAAAAATGGTAATTTTTCCATACAAAAGATAGTTTGGGGTCCGGGGAATGTTCTTGTAAATCTTGATATCGTATTCTTGGAAGATGCTTAAGTTTAAATATCACCGCTGATATTTAACCAACTATTAATTTTTTAATTTACTCACACTGGCACACTATATTTCTAAACATCTTTCTGGGTGGATTAAGGGCGTACCAAAACGAGTATATTCAATGAAATCTTTGTATCGAATACTGTACAACTTGTACAGCATCGAATACAGGGTGCAATACTGTAGAAAGTTGTAGAGGGGACCAATATTCGCATAATGCTGTATTACACGACTAATATACGCTCGTATAAATGAGACAGTTTGATGGCCCCCTGTATACAATAAGGGTATGTGATACCTTCTGTCCCACAACAGGAACTTCCGACAGAGATTAATTGCACGTGGGGAATGCACGTGTGTAACACAGGACACTACAAAACTGCTACGTGAAAACTTTCGGTTCAAGGGGTTAGAGATAATTAGCTGACAAAACAGTAGTTCGTAACCACACCCTCCCTGCTGACAACGCCCAGTGGAAGCGGGGTGTTTCCTCTGGCAATCAGGGTGCAACTTCATCACACGCCTCATCTGTAATCAAGCCTTGAATACATTACACCCCGAACTGGAAGATACACTTCTTCCCCGATTTTAAAAGTCAATTCTTCTTATAAAGTAATTCAAACAAATTTATTGCCGCATCGTAAATCACATTACGGAAGATAGGAAATTCGTTGAAAGGCACTAGAACCGATCCTTCGGTTTTAAGCGAAGAAATAGTTTGAAAGTAAAGAGGGTTCCATTAGGGAGTGAGCGAGGTTTATAGATCCTCTCAACTACGTCATTTTCTGCCCCCCATTAAGCATTTTCTCCCTGCTGCTACCTTAATTTTTCACTTTGTGAACGCTTATAACCAAGATTAAACCTCACAACAAACTCGTGTCATCTAATAATTAATATACGGTTCCTTAAGAGTGATTCGACAGTTCTTAAATTCTTGTTATATACAGCACAACAATGTTCTAAAGTAAATTTGAACGTATTACTTCTAAAGTAAAAGATGTTAATGTTGGCAACCTACTAAGATTTGTAGTTTGTACCTCTCACAAAGCTATTAAATTATCTTAATTTATCAAGACTAAAATGACAACAACACGAAGTTGCATAAAACATAAATTTGTTACTAGAATCGTTAACTCAATGCTATCTTACAATCACATTCCCCTTTTATAAATACACAGAGCAAACACATCAGTCTAATATTCCTTTATGTCTCTGTTGCATGCAAGCTCCAACTTGTGCTGCTCGAAGTTCTCGATGTTCACTGCTCGCAGAACAATACTTTAAACTGCACAACTGCTCCGGCAGATTCACATCAGCTCCGACACTCATTGGTCAGCTTATAACAATCAGCTGATCAGTAGGCTGGCTTTTGCGCTTCCATTTTACACTTGCCGGTCACATGAGGATGTTCGGAAAGCCTAAATGTCGATATAATAAAACAACAATGACGTCAAATCTTCTAGTTCTGCCCAATCGAACTGTCTGGAACAGTAGCGCGACACAGCAAAGGGGCTACTTCCGCTCATAACATCAGTGGCTGTCCTAGAATAAACAAGAAAAGCGGTGAGATTTTTTAAATTCCTTTACGGTGGGTATTCTAGCCGTATAAATACAAGCTCAGACCTTAGAAACAACAGCTACGTTTACCTTATTCTACAAGACTTCAGTTCTTTGAATTAAACGTACTCAAATCTATCAAATATATTATTTTTACCTTCTCGAGTACAAAGACAAGTAGAAAGGAAACATGCATTTAATTCTAGGATTTCAATATCACGATTTTATGGGGGGAAATATTTCACATAGGTTCAGTGATCCCCTCGCCCAAAGAAAGTATCATGGAAAACGTGTAATTTGATATTCAAATTCAAAGTTACAAGGATACTAAACCAGGAATCCAAAGGTACTGAAACCAAATGCAACTTTTTTGGTTATTACTTTTTCTCAAAAATAATTTAGCAATTTTGATTTAAACACGGTGTTTTTAAGATGTTTACATGACTAATAAAGCATATTATCTTGTATGAAACATGGAATGACACACTATGCTATGAACTGATAGTCATTTGCTGAAATGGTATATACTTAAAAACATAATTAAGGATTTATAAAGCATCATTTTAATATACTTCTATCATTTAAAATTCATGGTAAGACCATTTAAGTACCACTAATGCAAAATCATCAACGGAATCATCCGATATTGTGTATATGGCGATTAGCTCAACCGAAAATACTGAGTTAGTGTGGTAAACCATTATTTGGCCTGTTTGATAGTTCAGTGTCTATCTTTTAACTTTAGAGAGTACTTTTAGGTGCCCAGAATGTTACTTTAGTAATTACTTCATAACTTTAGGGACCAATTTACTACCAAGGATATGTTTCTTGTCAAAAATTTGAGCTTTAACCTTTTTCTTTTAATTTACGTCCTCCAACGTTAAGTCATATCGGACGATGAATGGAATGGGTGAAATGATGCTCGAATGAGCCCAGAGTCCTTGGAGCTTAGAGTACCCGACATTCGTCTTTTAGGATAAGGGAAAATCCCGCAAAAACTTATCCAAGTAACTCACCCTAACCGAGATTCGAACTCGGGACCTCTTGAACGTGAGGCAGACATGCTACCACAACGCTACCGAGGCGGGCTTAACTCACTCTGACCGAGATTCGAACTCGGGACCTCTTGTACGTGAGGCAGATATGCTACCATCTACGCTACCGAGGCGGGCACAATCCGTGGTTCATATTACTTTGTTTGGTACCTCCCTGATCTCTTATTGGCTGCTTGTGGGATACAAACCAGTTCGTGACGTTTTATCTTAATATTGTGACTTTGTGGGTCCGTGAAATTAAAAGTCCAGGTTACAAACACCAAAAGTTGTTTTTTATTTCTATAGAAACAGACTTTGGTCAACCTGACATAGCAGAATTACGTCACATACACAATACAACTTGGAAGATCATCGAACACAAACAAAGTTCGCACAGCTGTTCGTGCACACTAGTTCAATTAACAACTGCCCCCCCTGACGAGCTGCGGCTTCCTTATTTATAGCTTACTCACTATTCCGGAATGTACTCAAACAATCAAGATGGTGCTAGAAGAAAGACGAACTCTCCAGAAATCCGTCTCCTTCCACCCACCGTTTCGGCGAGCTTTTATCTCCGCACTGCACTGACCCTCTCTTTGAACTCGTACCTAGCGCCGCCTAGCCTCAACAATGCGTTCGCGACACTATGTTGCAAGAAAATTCTGAAATTTGCAGTAATTGCCAAGTTACTATATGAATATGATGACAGAGTTAAACTGGAATGCATGTACATTCTTATCAAACATTTATCAAACCTTTTTCTCAAGATGACTAAAGCAGTTTGCAGCAAACCCGCATACCATCGTTAAATTAATTGGGTGCTAATTGGAGCTTAATTGGAGCTATCAGTTCTATTATACTCAGGTGAATGGTTGTAGGAAATAGATTTTTTGTGGTTATTGGCTACTCAGTCGTATTAATAATACTTTGTTGTCGAATTAGTTGGTTTAATTCTTGAACCTATGTTTACTTATTGACTTGGATCGGTGACCACCTTTCAGACTTCAAAATCTTCGCTTCTCTTCTTAATGCACATGAACACGTTCTTCCTGTCGTAGTATCAACTTGTAAGTAAGATTTTTCTTACTTCACCATTCAGTTCGAAACTTATTCTGATCCCCTCTTTAACTTTATCACATGACCAAACTAGCTCACCCTTCTCAAATGTTACATTATTATTGGTTTCTCATTTTATTCCGAATTTTCGCATTGGTTTGCAAAACTCATAACTCACTGACGTTCCGCCCATACTGCGTTGGGGAACGCCTACCCTGAGTTGTTTGTAACGGTATGCATCGTTATCAAATCAGCGAAGTAAATATCTTTAGCGTTTATGCTCAACTGCATTTTGAAAGTCCTTTGTCCCTAAACATTCCTAGCTGAAAGAATACAATAGTCTTCAGACATCGAACTTCTACGAGCACAAAGAAGGTAACGGTCCTTCTTTCCTGTCTCTGCGACCTGTACAGATTCTTCCCTTCTTATTCTTTAAGTCAACTGCTATTTTAATCATTCTAATTTCATATTATTATAACAAAATTTTTATATTAGTTTAGCAAAGCATTTCTATTAATTTATATTTTTTTAAGTATTTGACTCCGATTAATTCGCCGCCTCCTTATCGCTGCCTGATACTGCGGTTACAAGTTGCATTCATCACTGACGAAGAGCGTTTTACCACTTAAGTCGCCTGGACTTGAATTACACAGGATTTGTTTATCATATATGTTACTCTATCCAAAGAGGTACATTAACCGATAAGGAGAGGGAAAAGAAGCATTTGCAAAGTTATAAACAGGCATATTAATTAAACCTTAAAGCCAGGACGAAAGATTAAAAACTTAACTTTTACTGGATCATAAGCAGAACACACCATCTCATCCATATACAAGCTTTTGCAGATCGCACTCGTGTGACCGTGTTTACCTGCCGGCAGCGCCTTCTGGCCGGTGTTGTTTACATTAATTCTATCGGTATATGGTTTGAACGTAGACAATCTGCACCCAAATACTTAAAAAGTTCTGTGCTTGGTTATAAAAGCAGGATTTTGATATTCTATAGATAAACAGATAGGAATAAGTCTATGAACCCCTTTTCACAAGACACTCTCCATAAACTTCATAATTACGCAGAAAACATTCTAAAATTCTGTTCATTCGAAACACAATTTCGTCCCATATTTTATTATCTAGCAACTCAGTATTAGCTCCCACTCCTGTTGTTCCGTAGCAACATCTGTTAACATGAACGTTTCAGGAGTTGTGGTGCGGGATGGAAATTTAATGTTTTATTTATCGTGAACAACAACCGACATTACACCGAGAAACCCGACACACTTCTTAAACCGCAAACTGTGAACACAAAATAGTTACACCCAAGGGAATAAAAACACATTTTGCTCTGTACAATCTATGACAACTAAAATAAGAGCAGCAAATGTTGCAGACTTGGAAATGCATTCGCATTCAATCTTCTTTTTACGCGATTTACTTCCCACGCCTTACACAGAATGTCTGTACACAACTGGCACAAAAAGAATGAAATATTGGTCATAATCTACACCGATCAGTAAAGTTAAGTACCACTTCAACAGCATAAGCAAAAAGAATTCTGAAGAGAAGCATCTGATATATTCTGACATCCCTTAATAAATTAAGAAACTTTTGCTTAAATTATTTTCTTCTCTAAAATAAAAACTTGAGATCTTATAGATTATTGACATTATCAACTTTGTTCTCTACGCAGGAAAAACAAAAAGGCCTATCGGCTGGCCCCGTAGCTCAGTCGGTAAGAGCACCTGCCTGCCGTGCTAGGGGTCCCGGGTTCGATTCCCGGCGGTGGGGTTGGGGATTTTTCTCCGACCAAGATAATTCCCCATCTTCCCCAAAGTCTGGAAGTATGAATGAGAGTGTAAATGTGTGCGTGATCTAATGATTAAAAACCAAAGATAACGAGTTAACAGCTTCAGTATGTTCCAAAGGAGAACGGCCGCCGATATGACCATAGCAGTTAAAGGCGGGGTATAAATGGAACAAGAAAAAAAAGGCCTATCAACTAAAAGAAAGGTTTTATTTACTTTCAAACAAATCTGTGTTCATTGCTATTTTACATGTCATGACGAAAGGTATTAGATAATTTCGGTTAGATACTGTGCCATTCTTTGACATGAACGGCGCTCATGTGAAATTAAGGATACTAACATTCCACCGGTGCTCCATCTTCATCTCATGTATCATCAGTGTCATCACCTGCGGTGCCGTATGTAGTAAAAGCGGGCGTTAAACACTACACATTTCATTTCATTATTGCGTGTGACAGGCGTGGGTTATGTAGGAATAGACAAAATATATTTAAAATTAAATTTGGTTTCAGAAATAAGTAACTCTAAAAATTAGTTATCCAACAAACGTTTAAAGGATCAATCATATGAATAAAATATTAAATAAATGAACGTAACATCACTCTGCCCAGTTATAAAAATACAAATTCGTATTCATTCATAGAATTCCGAACACAGTCCAAAAAGTAATAAATGGTATTAAAATTTAAAATAAACAGTTTTGCAATAGCTTCTCCCCATTTAACTACAATGGTCATATCGGTGGCCGTTCTCCTTTGGAACATATCGTATTCACTCATATTCGTTGGGTTTTAATCATTAGATCTTGCACACTTTTGCACTCTTGGTCGGAGAAAAACCCCACTCCCACCGCCGGGAATCGAACCCGGGACCCCTAGCACGGCAGGCAGGTGTTTTACCGACTGAGCTACGGAGTCAGCCTGCAATATCTTGTACAGGCGAAGGATTCTACTTCGCAAATTATACGCATAATGCCAATAAACAGAGGATTTCTTTCTTTCTTTCTTTCTTTTTTTTTTTTTTTTTTTTAATTTTACGTTCTCCAACGATGTCATACGGAACGATGGATGAGATGGGAAAAATGATTTTCAAATGAGTCCAGGGTCCATAGAGCTTACCCGGGGTGGGAGGGATGGAGGCAAGCTGATCCAGATAACTCACCCTGGCCGAGATTCAAACTCGGGACCTCTGAATGGGAGACAGACACACTACTACATAAGCCACAGAAGTGGGACAAAAGACTTCCTTAAATACTACTTATCGGTAAATACAGGCTCAGAGAACAAAGATGGTGAAATGTTAATATATTTAAACACCCTATATTGTTTAAGTTTTCATCTTAGGAAAATAAATGTTTTAAATGACACTTTTTTTAATTTATTAATTGCTATGACAATATTTCAGCGGGCGCTGCACCTTATGCTGTCTTGAAGGCCCCCACCTCTCAGAGAAAAATAAAAAAGACGACATTTAACTTTATTGATCCTTTGGCAGATTATGACCAGTATTCCATACTTTTTGTTCACCTGCATATTTTACACCTAGACGATTTGTGATGCAAAATATGATCAAAAGAGCTGGGATTTTTATGCATAATTAAGCAGTAAAATATGCAGAAGAATGTAAAGAGAACACCATACTACAACAAAAATTAACAATAATTAAATGAACTATTTGTTGTGCGGGCAGTACCTTATTCATACGAGATGAACACCTCGCCTAAATTAGTTCATGGCCTAAAGCCTTAGCGAGACCCAGTGACAGCACAAGAGTCCCCTGATGTCGGAGATTAGGTTAGCGTGTGTGCCAATTGGATTCAACCTGGTTACCACGAAATGTATTCACCTCAGTGACTATAAAAATTTAGAGTCCACGTTAATCTCGTTCATTATGGACATTTTCCCACCCCTTTCCACACCCATGCTGAAAGGCTGAACCTGGACGGAAATGGAATGGGGAGGTGTTACTATTCATTTCTGTGTTTGGTCAAGAATAAATAAATAAAAAAAAAAAAGAACACCATAACTGAGTTAATCCGTAAAGTTTAATTCGGTATCCTAAATCGCCTTTCCCAAGGAAATACTCACCTGTATCACTCATGTTATCTCTGACGGATTAAAGTACTTCGGACCGAATACCTGAGTGCCTTCCTTCTGGGTTGGATTGGACTCGCTAGATAAGTGTGGGCGATGTCTAGGCGGAGTTTTAAGAGGCTCTAATGCTCCCCGGTACCAGCCTGGAGAGCTGGGAGAAAGTGTCGATTCTATCGAGGTTTCCGGTAGTCCTCCCCTTTTGGGTTAACGCGCTTAAGTCGTATATCAATTTGCGAAAGGGAAAGGTCTTACTTTTTTAAGAAATCAGGCGCTATCATCCGTTTGGGGTCTTTCCGTAGTCCATGAAGATTAGACCTTTGTACTGAAGTTCAAATCAGAGAGAGGGGTTGAAATACTTGCAGCTGCCGTGGTGCTGACTCTAAGCACCTGTTGTACTTCTGACATTATTACAACTAATAGCCCAACATCCAAACCTCGCCCCCTAGGGAACTGTTTGGATTAGCTTGTTTCAATGGAGCAATTTGTCTGGATGCTCGTGGGTGACTGGGTGGTTGGTTATGTCTAGGCGGGGTGACTGCAGCAACAGCCGTAATAACCATCGACACGAGCTAGACCCAATCCTCCCATTTCCATCCTGCGGGGGGTAATTTTTTGAAACGAGGCATTGTAGCAGCGACCTACCAGACTAGCAGCATCCTAAAGATCTTTAACGGAAAGCTAGGGAATAAATTCTACATCAATTAGCCATCCAGATCTTGAAGAAGGTTATCCAATACGAACAGCAATGCTAGTAAACGTGTATTACTACAGATTCCAAGAATAGTTGAAAGGATGAGACGAAGTCAAGTATTATACACTGTATTTTTCAAGATCGTTTATTTTCAATGTTACCTGTATTTTCGATTACGTAAATCCTGTCACTTCGACAGCTATGATTAATACGATAACTTAGCAAGCTACCGCAATTTACAAGGAGTTTATTAAATTATTTGATGATTGATGCTAAAAGTTGTTTTCTAGATAATATTGTCGGCGATAGTATAAATTCAGTATTTTGATAATACAAATTTGATTCTAGGCTACTGAAGAGATAATTTACTATCATATTTGCTTACATTGCCTCTTATTATTTCCACCAATTTGTATTCTCAATTAGATGATTCCTTAGTAACCAATTTTTAGTTGCAATTCTAAATACATGTATACAGAAAACACTTATTGTGTAAGGTCTCAGAACATCGACAAATTAATAAACAATATATTTTTTTAATTTTAATGTTTATATTTACTAGAGAAATATAGACACTACGCATAAACAATAACAGGTCAGTTCCAGCATATCTGAATGAGAAAGATATTGTTCTCAAAGGAGAGGTGCTTTCCGTACATTAATACATACGTAACAGGCAACTATTATTGTAATACAATTAGTAATAATTTACAAAATTAATATTTACAACCATAAAATGAGAAAGACCCAAACTGAGCTGAAATAAAAATAATTTTTTGATAACGAGTTAACACCTTCAGATGTTCCAAAGGAGAACGGCCGCCGATATGACCATTGTAGTTAAAGGCGGGGTGTAAATGGAACAAGAAAAAAATTTATAACAATTTCTTTAATAACAAACAATCAAATGTAAAGGAGAGGTAGTTACAATGTACCAACTTAATAGTTAATAGAAATACATAAAAACGCTAAGGCACTTAATTCGGAACTAAGAAAATAATTGATATCCATTTTTTTCTTTCTAATAACGCTTTTACTTGTACTTTTCATCGTATAAAGAATGTATTTCTGGTACTCAAATTGTTTTTACCAACACTTCGTATACACTTGGACTGAAGAAACATTCGTTAAATACTTAGAGGGAAGCACATAAACTCATGCTTAATTTTGTACTATGGTAATGTGCATATAATTAGAAAAAAACATTATAATAAATTTTAGTGTAACGCAAAGTGTGTTTTTAAAACTTTCTAGCTCCTTAACTTGAGGGCAACATATCTTCAAGCAAACAATTAATGGTAAACGTACAAAGAATAATAACAGCTACATTTTTCTTGATGCACATTTCCCTAGAAAATTTCAGTCAACTTTACTATCCACAACTGAAACCCCTACTATAAAACAGAGTTTGGTTTTACTACAAACATTTTTGTATAAAACATTTTTATTAAACAATATTTACTAAATAATTATGAAGTGTGGAACATCATTAGCATTAATATGCTAAAAGGCTAAGTTTGTTGAATTTAACTGAACATCAATTCATTATCACGTTTTAAATATCGAATATTTTATGAATTAATAACTGCTTTAGCAAAGAAAAATGTAGACACAAATTGTTTATTTTATGTATAAAACCTGAAAAGGTCGGAAACTGATTTTTAAACATTTGAACTGATTATGAAATAACGTTGAAAATTTATATTAAATGAAATGCAACTAATATGATTGTTTGCCCCTCTCAAATAAAAAAATATTCAGCAAATTGAAGGAACGTTACCACCTGATATTTAGCCAAAAAAAATCAACAGTGCATATTTTATCTTTGTCCCATCGTACGTAGTTATGTAATTTAATGTAAGATGGCAGAATCCCTCTATGTAAACGATCAGCCCTTCACCGCCCATAGCAGGGTATAAACATGTCTTATTTTCTCGAGCTTTCTCAGAATATTTCGAGGTCCCATTGAATCAACTAAGAGATGTTTTCGTATGGCATTTCTGTTTGCTTTCATTTGATGTCTTCGTCCTTATAACTCTAAGGTTTTCTTTGACGTTTGAGCTCATTCGTCAGCTAATCATGAACCTACTCGTGTCTCTAAAGCAGGAATTGCTTTGAAGAGGCACAAAGGAAATATAAGTGATTCCCCATATAACAACTTCTTTGGTTCACATTCAGCACACAACAGGGAATGATCAAAGCCACACAAAATATAAACATTGGCCGCCTAAGGGTCGTCAGCCGTCCCCTTTTGCCTACATCACTTTTGTATAGAATTGCACACGAAGGAACTGCAATTATATTACAGACGCGCTTTCCTTAGCGACAGGCGGTCTCCTTTAGATTAAGGCTTATGGCAGGCAGCTCTCTCTCTCCCTCTCTCTCCCCTTCTCTCTCTTTCTCTCTCTCTCTCTCTCTCTGTCTAGGCCTTTTCCATAAAATGTTACTCGTTTCCCTAACTATTCGAGCAATCCCAACTCTTAAAAACCACTAACTGTTCGTCAATATGTCTTAAATTGTGAGATTTGTGGCCGAAAAAAGAACCTGTTAGTTATTAACCTAAGATCAAAATTAATTTGTTTTTATCAAGGGATGGGCTCTGGATACTTGCGATACCTCGATTCGCACGATACTTGCTTGGTATCGACATCAAACGATACTTCAGGAAACTAGCTCGATAATTTTTCGATACTTCGGTGGCGATACTGCAATTTTTATTTTATTTTAAAATCACAAAATGTTATTGCCACAAGTAGAACAATTGCAAAAACGAGAAATTGCCAGGAATGTGGTACCTGTACAGTAACTTTATGCAAGAAAATAATCGTGTGTCAAATTCACTGCCAGTTACCAGTTCCCAAGAAGAAATCACTGCGTATCTCAACGACGATTTGTCACTTCCTCTTTCTAGTCCACTAGATTACTGGAAAAAAAATTCAAAATGTCCAGGAATTAAAAAGAAATCCCGCTAAATGTATTCCACCTGCAACAGTTTTCTCTGAAAGAGTTTTAGCATAGCAAGACTCTCATGTGATAGAAAAAGAAGTAGACTTGAGCCCGAAAGAGTGAGGATGCTAGTAGTTTTGAACAAAAGCATTGAAAGTGAACTGTTTTACTTTTAAATGTCTAATGTGTGGTTTAAAAATAAGAACACTGATGGTATTAAGTGGTTTTTCTCATTAAATATGTCCACCTAATTAATTTTATTGGCATTACAGTTCTTCCAATATCCTATTTTGTGTCTTCTACTGGAAGTAGAAGTGACGGTATCGAAGTATCGGGTATCGTGGGAAACATCGTGTATCGGTATTCAGAATAGAGTATCAACTAAAACTGATATCGACCCATCCCTAGTTTAATCATTTGCTTTCGATACAGTCTTTTAGCCCAAGTGGCGCTAAGGATAGTTTTCACAGTTCAATTTTCGCGAATAGTTCGCTCACTGTCACTTTAATAGTGGAAGTAGTTCTTCACTTTATTTCCTTCGTGTTGAAGCAGCGGCATAACAAAATAGGCCCGTGATGAAATGGCCTCTTCTTCCAGACGATCCACTTACCTCAGGATACACTTCAATTACCGCTAAGTCACAATAATACCTGTACAAAACTGTCTTCGCTCTAAGGACCAAGCTTTTGGAATAAATAATGCGAGATGAACGGCTTTTCCGCGTTATCCATTGTCGTGCACATTTCTTTCAGCTCCAAGCATAGCTACACAACTGTCGCATCTTTTAAAGCATCTATACATTTGCTTGGACCTGAAACTGATAATACATCGTGGAGTTCATGAACCTCATTCTGATCATCACACAGAATAACGCAATTGTATCATTATAGCGTGTTCGTGATATCTAGAGAAACAGCACTTCAAAACTTGACAAAGTAACGAAGAAAAATACAATAACATCTCGAAAATCCCTCCTGCCACAAAAAAAGTTACTTGAAATATACTGTGTATTTTAAAATTTTCTAATACTTTTCTTTCATACAAACCTCATACAGAGTGAAGAAGTCTTCATAAGCTATTCCCAGAAAATTCAAAATGTAAATTTTATTTGTCAATTAATTTTAATGGTAATTTAACAAGATCTTTGGTGTCTTTAAGAGAAAGCCCTTCCTTAAAAAAAAGCAGCTGATTTTGTATTAACACCAACTTTCTGTGAGGAATACAAACTTGTTCTATTTCTTATACGCAGATGGTAGGGAAATTAAAACTCGCTGTTCGTTACCGTACAATACTGCGTTATCTTTGTTTCAAATAAGCTTGCCACGTATCTTTTAACGCTTACGTAAAGTAATCACCTCTCATTGGCTGCTGCTGTTGTGCGGTAAAAAGAGTTCGTTATTTAACATAACATATCCTAACATTTTCCTATACAGTTTTCAAAACCATATGAATTAAATATATTACGTAAAAGAGTAAATTTATCTGGAATGGAAATTAATTGTTCTTTCACACTGGCCCTGTGTAACCACGGAAAGATAAGACTCAGACTGAAAAATCCAATGCCATACCCGGAATTTGAACCACGGATCTTCTGGTTGCCGTCCAGCCGCTCTAACCCTTGAGCTACTATGGCCAACGTGCCGACATGACATTCAATTCTCCAACTGACTCGTGTTTTTCCCGAGTGCTCATAAACACATGAGACAACTACCTTAATGGCGACTTACAACATGTAAGTACTTTAAGGCCCGGGCTTTATAGTTAACCACTATTAGGTCAATTAATGGAAATTAATTGTTCTTTCACACTGGCCGTAGGCTAAAATATGGAATGCATGTTAATTCCTAACACAAATAAAGAGGAGGATTCTTTGCTTCAAACCTGCCTCACTCGGCGATAGCACGTGCGTTTATCGGTAGTCGTGACGTAGTTGTTTAAATTACTTTTATCGCTGACCTTGCTTTGAATTGGATTTGTCATACAGTACCATTCAACGTGTGAGTTGAGTTTCATTGTAACCTTGTATTTTCGCATGCCTTACATCTTTATTTGCATGATTTTATCTATCTTCCTGGCAATTATTATGACGTTTACTGCAGGTGGTGTGAAAGCTAGCCAATTAGGGGAAAGGGTGTTACGCAGAGGGACACATGTGAGCGGAGCAAGGTTATTTGAAACAAATGTTAAATGCGATAGCTATATGCACGAAAGAAGGCTAAAAGCGAAGCTCGTACTAGAAACAGAATACCTTGAAAACAGTTATTACTTGGATGTACAGAAAAACAATTAATCTTGCATTGGCAAATTGCGTTGTTCAAAAGTCATGTCTTGCTATAGTAGAAACTGTGGGCAAATATTTGGCAAAAGGCTGTCGGTGTTGGCAGTAAAACAACGACTCCTAAGGGACACATATACATATTGCATGATGTTCGCGCATTTTCTGCCGTATTCGTTGGAGAAACTGCATACATCTTGCATGCAACTTCACGGCCCGACAAGAGAAATGAGCGTGCAATTTGTTTGACGTAGGCTACCTAACCTTTCGACCACACCTAGAAGTTAACGTGCAGGGATTATTCTTACGTTCTAGGTTTCGAAACAGTGACAATATTACAGTACGTTACCTGTATTATCATCATAATGACTATTCAAACCAAATATTTTATATTAGAATGGCATCTATAAATTTAAAAATTACTTTATTTTTGTGCCTGTTATTTAAATATTTCAGTTATCTGTTCTTGAGTCCAGATGTTAAGAATTCCGTGTTGTACTTCATTAAGCTAAAGTGTTCGTATACAATTCTACCAAGAACGAGCAGATTGCAGGGAAGAAATCAGCCATTAAAAACTCCCATAAATAATACCATACTCTGTTATAGTTTGCACGACGGCTAAGCAAATCTGTCGGGAAAAAGACGTAGCAATTAATTTCGCTTATGTATACAAAGTGACAAACGTGACAATATTTTAAAAATGTTGGTTATATTTCAAGTTAAGAGAGGTTATATTAGAATGGGACAGCTGTAATTCTTAATCAACGAGGTGCATGACCTCTTAAATGTTAGAGGTTCAGCATATCTAATTCCATGAGATGTTAAAGAAAATAAAACAAGCCTGATTTTAGTGGGATTAAAATCAGAAGTTATACATCCAATAACTTTTAATCAACGTGATGGATTGTTTGCACGTGAATGCATCTTTCCACTAAACGTGGCTAAGTTCATTCCTGGTAAATCATTAATTTCCATTAGAGGCAATATAAAATCAACATATTAATTCCCTTTGCCATCACTATATCATTAATTCAAATGGAGCTCCTAAACTTTATACTTAACTTACATGGATTCTGTTGCTAAGAGTTCTAAAACTGGCCTAGACTAAGGTCAGTTCTCTGTGAAGTAACTCTGGTACGACTATACTCGCACTTTAATTACATGAATTATTTCAAAAAAGCCTCGTAAATGAACTTGGGGACTGGATAACACAACTATATTAATATTTAGCTCAGCTAAATGCTAGGGATTGATAAACCGGTTAGGTCTAATGAATTTAATCATTAAGGACTGATAAAAGAAAATTCCTTTTGATGTACAAATATTTTCTGTTTCAATAAATTCATAATCAATATGGGTTCTCTTACTATGTGCTGATAAATCAGGGGAAGACAGGTGTTGGCGGTGTGACGTCCGCTTTGTCAGCTCTAACCGCCAAATACGCTCCCGAACGGAAGGCAAGTTAGCATGTGACGTCACCGCGCTAATTTCTGCTGCCTAATGGAAAGGAAATAGTTTGTGTTGGGTTTCCGACAGCGTAGGAAAGACAGGTAACGTATCGGGTATTAATATTATATACAACTTACATCTTGGGTGTTGTAATATTAATGCCGACTGCTTTAATTACACAATTACTCACAGTTTATAAACAATTACGTTTTGGCTCTGTGCTATGAGAACATATAATTATAAAACTTCCTCTCGTAGTTTGTCTGAAGGTCAGGCATGTTATAAAGTAAATAAAATAAAATGAAACAAAGTAATTTTCTCTGCAAATTAGAGGAGACCCACTCAGAACAAAATTACTTGGACATTTTCCGGCACTTTCTGTTTCGTTTTTATTTAATTACTTTTTCATTGTCAGGACGTAATGTCTGGGAACTCTGTAATCGATGGCTGCATGTTAGATTGTGATCCGACAAGATACTTCGGTGTTTGGACATAGCCAATTTCATAACAGAAAACAATTGTTCGCACAAATATGTCGAGCCAAATATACACAATGTCCGTGCGGCAAGTGAATAAATACAACCTCGGAAATCTGGTTTGGGTGACATTCTTGTAAAAATCAGCCAAGTCTTTCTGGTGTGTATATTTGTATTTCAATAAATCGTCACGTTGTAAATTTAACAGTTCCATTAGGTACATGGCAGCTACATTTTTGTCATCGAGTGCGCTACGCCTGACTGAGGCCTCACATTCTGTACTCAGCTCCATTTATATAGGCAATTTAGTAATGCACGGCTCTTGCTTGACGTCACACGCACTGCAGGCCTCGCTCCCGGCTCTGAAATACGTTACAACTCTGGAAGCTGTCTTCCTCTGTGATAAATGGACTAGAACTCAGGAAAACTTCCTTAGAACACCAATTTTAATATGTTTCGTTCAACTAAATAAAGCACTAGTCTTGCTTATTCAGGTTCTGTTACTAAAGGTTGATAAACTGAATTCTTAGAAACTTATATAAAAATATAGTCTAAACGGGTGCAATGAATAAGCATGTAGTGAAATTTCTAGGTACTTCACCTATTAGAAAATTTGAATTTGCAATCTGGGGAATGGCAGTCGCGAATTCCGGGGTTTTCCACGTTAACATTATATAGATTGTGTGCAATTGTATAACATAAAGCAAACACAAATATATGCATACAAATTATAGCGACATATCTTATTTAAATGTTATTTACAGTATCTCCAACATACAGTGTTTATTTGTACTTCAGTTCAATACGCCGATTCTTTTCAAAAAAATTGCAGTGTTTTCAAATGTTGCTTCCTGCTGCTTTTTAAGTTTATTAAGTAACTCCTTTTCCACTGATAACAAGGACAGAGATGAAAGTATATTTTGAATGTTTCTTAGATAAGTGTGTCTTCTGCGGAACGATGAGAAAGATCGTTCTATTGATGCAGTGGTAGCAGAAATAGTTAAAATTGATTCATGAAGTTTATACACCTGTGGCAAATCTTTAAGTTCCATAACATACAACTCTTGGGGAACTTCCTAGATTGCCCTGTTTCGTAATTCAGGGGAAGGCTATAGGCTACAGAGTTCGTTTCGTAATCGTTCTATGTTGAAGGTTGTCCTTAATAAGTAGGAAAAGTCCTAAATGCAATCTCGGGGAAAGTCTTGTATGAAGCACTGTCCAATAATGACCGAAACTGTAATTGGTATATATCCGAGAATCTGTTGCTTATTTGGCCAAGCATTGTATCTATGATCTCATAAAATATTCGTCCACACGGTGATTTTGTGTCATTTTCTCCTTTATCCAGGTTCCGGAGTTGGAGGTGGCGTTCCTGTTGAAATTATGTGACTTTTTCATCAAAACTCAAGGACCGATTTAAAATGTTTTCGATCACACAAACACATTCACGTTTACCAGCAAACTGTGATGAAATTCTTCTTGTACTATTAACATTATAAGTGAAGAATTGCTGTTATAAGTGAAGAATTAATACTAAAACTCCAGATTTGCGGGGGGGGGGGGGAATAGGAAGAGATTAGACACAAGGAATACAAGCGATGTGGGTAAATTGGTAAAATGTAGAATAGAAAGGCAGGAAATATGGAGAACTCTAGAAAATATGAACTCATTACAGTTTTACAAACAAATAAAAAGAAACTGGGGACGAGAAGCATACGTAGATTACTGCAATAGGTAAGAGAGAGAAGGACTAGCTTGGGTGAGAACAGGAACAATATTCCTAAAAGGGATAAGAGGTAGGGAAAAGGGAATTTGTGAATTGTGTGGCGCAAACGAAAGCATAGAATACTATGTAACAGAATGCGAGGAGGTTGCAATATGGAGAAAAAAAAGGTTTTGGAGAAAGTAGAGAGGAGGATAGTAACTATGAAAACGTTAACAGGAAAGGAGGAAAACAAGGTAAGAAGTATTCGTGAGTTCTTACAGAAAGTAAAAGAAAACTGGGCAAGAAATGTAAAGAATATAAGAAAGAGCAGAGCAGAGCAGAAGACCAGGGTGTCATGTAAGCCAAGGTAGCAGCAAGGTAAAGACAAATAAATGTAGCCTAAACTAGTAAATTGTAAAATTTTGGAACATGTACAATAAATAATTCCTTACTCCATTCATTCCTTTCACTGTACTGCAATAATCGTGCTTTAAGCAGATACTGAACTCTCGTAGGTTCAATGACAAGCTGCAGGAGTCTGTAAGCTCCGACTTCGCCGGTGAGCACCATTGACAAAATAACGAGCTATTTAGAACTAGAGGAAGTTAGTCGACCGGTCTCGGGGGATCTGTCATCAACCGGGCCCAGCTTATCCGTCACAAATTAATGCAAATGAAATATGAAACTGAAAACAAAAATAACGTAAAATTTGGATACACCTTCCATTTCTTAGCTGTTACCGGTGGCAACAGAGGCAACATTATGGCCACGCCACTGAACGATTTTGATTAAAATGTCCTTATTCAAACCCTGTGATACATTCAATTTTCTACAAAGTTTTCCATATCTGCAATGAATTTTGTATAATCTATAAATTACAAACGTTAAACAATAGACGAAAATGTATAAGAAAAGTACGAATCTGTTTAAAATACACACTTTATTCAGCGTCTGATACATCCGTTATTATTGGTTCGAAAAGCTTCAATCGTCATTCTTTTAAATTTCTTTCCATATATACATATTTTTCTTTCTTTCTTCTTTTTTTTTCTTTTTGCGATGCAGAGAAACTATGAATTTTATGGTCGTTATTCAGCATCCAGTCAGAACTACAGCGACTCCCAATGGAAAGTTCAGTAACTTTTCTGCAAACATATTATCAGTTAAAATCAATCAGATGGAAAAGTAACACACAAGTAAAGGATAGAGGCTACAGAATGTCATGTGAAAGTAAGACATCACTTTTATAAGCTACAGGAACTGCTCTACTTTGTACATAACCTGTCCATTGCTATTATTTATCACGAAAGTGTTTGAAAGGCAATGCAGACATTTCATTGTTATTCAAACATGCGCAAAGAAAGTACAAGCATCACTTTCTCCATCACGAACAACGAATATTCTCCATAAATATCAGGTTGCAAGTGTACGTATGTATGTAATTATTTATGGAAGCGAATGGATGGATCAGTTAATACGATGTCGCTGAACTCCAAGAGGTGAATGCTCTAGAAATGCCCATGCTTGGCGACTTGCAACACGTGAATGAATATTTTGTCTGCAGGCAAAGTTTACATCAGAATGTATACCAACCTTAGAGCAATGCACTCTAAAGAGGCAATGAATGTGCACAGTGAGTGATTCAGAAAATCTTCCCTTTTATAAGCTCGGTATTTCGTAAGTCCCTTCTGCAAACACATCATGGTCCTTCTACACGGGCCTTCCCAGCGGGGTCGAGCTTGGGCTTGAATATGAAGATGAAAATAATTAGGGGTGGATCGATATAAGCTTTTCTCGATACTCGATTCTCGATACACATGTTTTCCACGATACCCGATACTTCGATACTCGATACCGCCATGCTACTTCTAGTTTCAATAAAAATAGAATGTTGGGAGATCTGTATACTGCCAATAAAATTAAATAGGTGCACATATTAAATGAAACAAAACATAAAACTATCAATTGTTCTTATTTTTAAACTCTACATTAGACTTTTAAAAGCAAAGCAGTCCACTTTTATAAATGTTTGTTCAGAATAGCGCTTTTACTCCTTCTGGGTCAAGCCTATTCCTTTTTCTGTCACATATGAGCCCTGCTGTGTTAAACAGTCTTTCAGAGAGAACTGTTGCAGGTGGAATACACAAATATTTAGCGGCAAACTTTTGTTTAGTTCTACAAATTTTGAATTTGGTTTTTAGTAATCCAGTGAATAGAAAGAGGAGGTGACAAATTGCCGTTGAGGTATTCAGTGATTTCCTCTAAGAAACTGGTAACTGGCACTGAATTTGATACACGATTATTTCCTTGCATTATGTTACTGTGCTGGTAGCACATTTCTGACTATTTCTTAGGCTTTGCAAAGTTCTACTTGTGGCAATAATAGTTTGTGATTATAAAATAAAATAAAGATTGCAGAATCATCACGATGTATCGAAAAAGTACAGAGTTAATTTTCTGAAGCATCGTTCGACGTCGATACTGTGACTTTGTGGGTTCGTCAAATTAAAAGTCCAGGTTACAAACACTAAAAATAGCTCTTTATTTACGTAGAAACACACTTCGGTCAACCCCTACAGTAGCAGAATTACGTCACATACACAATACAACTTGCAAGGTCATCGACCACAAACAAAGTTCACACAGCTGTTCACGCACACGAGTCCAATTAACAACTGTCCCCCAGTGACGGGCGGCGGCTCCTTTTATAGCTTACTCACTATTCCGGAAATTCGTGGAATTTTCTCAAAGAATCAGGAAGACGTTAGAAGAAAGATGAATTCTCCAGAAATCCGTCTCCTTTCCCCCACCGTTTCGGCAAGCTCTTATCCCCGCACTCTACTGTCCGTCCCTTTGAACTCGTCGGCCGCGCCGCCTCGCCGCAACAATACGTTCGCGACAATACCATGCAAGTATCGCGAGTATCGAGGACACATCCTTAAAAATAATGCATTACCTATATTCTACATAGCTAGTTTATTTGTTCCGTAAATGACCTTAATTTTAATGAAGATTATTACTGCCACTTTTGAGGGGGGAAAAATAACAAACCCTTTTTCATATAAAGGGAATATAGGGACGTAGAAACTTATTTATTAACTTTTTTTGATCGCGAAGATAGGTTTCTTCCTGAAGAAGCACAGTTATCGCAATATGCACACATCCTCAGAAATAGTAAAACAAGCAATCATAAATATGTGGTCGTCTTGGCAAAATCGTAATAGGTTACAACGGGATAGCTGCAAACTCCGCCTCCATCCAACCCTAAGGATCTCTGAGTACCGTCAACATGCATGCAGAATCCAGGACCTCAGGTGCCACTAGTTTTATAAAGTGGCTCCTCAATAATTTGTCCCAAGGACCTGTTTTCTAATGCCCGATTTTACCAATAGATAGTAAGACTTAACACGAGTTTAGAAATAATTATAACAAAAATAGCATTTCACCAACAAGTGTTAGCTTAACACTCGTGTTAAATCTCTTGTTAAACTAACAAGCGACATTTCTGTTGTTAAGTCCTTAACAATGGTAAAGAGTCAACATGACGGGCGTGAACGCAGCTTTTGATGTCAATTTGCTATATTTAAGACTGTTTAAATGGCATTCATAATAGAGTACGGCCTATGATAAGAAATGATTCTGAGCAGTTATCAGAAGAAAAGTTTCTACAGTGGTATAGACTGTCGAAAGAAGTTGCTATGAAGGCTACTGCGGAAGTACAAGAGAGGTTAAAACATGCATCGAAAGGAATATGTCGATCTCGCCTTTGTTTCAAGTATCAATAACTTTGCGATTTTATAATTCACTAAATTATGTGGATCATACACTGTCTTAAAACGTCTTAAAACGTTCAAGTCACTCGTAACTTGTCCTTGTTCGTTCCTTGTTTTAAATTTACGTAATACTGAGAATATACATCGAAAGGAATATGCCGATCTCGCCTTTGCTTCAAGTATTAATAACTTTGCGATTTTATAATTCACTAAATTATGTGGATTATACACTGTCTTAAGACGTCTTAAAACGTTCAAGTCACTCGTAACTTGTCCTTGTTCGTTCCTTGTTTTAAATTTACGTAATACTGAGAATATACATCGAAAGGAATATGCCGATCTCGCCTTTGCTTCAAGTATTAATAACTTTGCGATTTTATAATTCACTAAATTATGTGGATTATACACTGTCTTAAGACGTCTTGAAACGTTCAAGTCACTCGTAACTTGTCCTTGTTCGCACCTTGTTTTAAATTTACGTAATACTGAGAATATGCATCGAAAGGAATATGCCGATCTCGCCTTTGCTTCAAGTATCAATAACTTTGCGATTTTATAATTCACTAAATTATGTGGATCATACACTGTCTTAAAACGTCTTAAAACGTTCAAGTCACTCGTAACTTGTCCTTGTTCGTTCCTTGTTTTAAATTTACGTAATACTGAGAATATGCATCGAAAGGAATATGCCGACCTCACCTTTGCTTCAAGTATTAATAACTTTGCGATTTTATAATTCACTGAATTATGTGGATAATACACGGTCTTGAAACGTCTTAAAACGTTCAAGTCACTTGTCCTTTGCACCTCGTTTTAAGTTGTTTGCTGCTAGTAGTAGTGACACATGCAATTGAATTAAATTCGTTTCCAATATTTTCCCACGTGACATCTTTCTCTTTTACATTCACCGGATCCGTCCTCTTATTTTCCACGACATCCTTACTCTACGTCACCAAGTAAACTAACAACTCTTTTTCCATCCATGAAAAATTTGTCTCCTGGCTTTTGTTTACGATTTTGTTCACCACGTCTGTGTGCAGACGAAAATGAAAAATACACATCGCAGTACGTTCAGAAAATAATAGACTCATCCATAGCCTTCTATAGCTGTAATATTTACAAGTTTCTTGGCTTTAATACGTGTTTGTTAACATTTTCAGAAAACAGGTTGGTGAAATGCAAGAAATTTAACATTAGTGTTAGCGCGGTGACAATTGTTAGGTTACATTTGTTAACGTCGATTTTAACATATGTTGGTGAAATGGGGCATCACAGGCTAAATCTCGTTATGTTAAGTGTGATCTCTCTACGATAACTTTAGCGTTGAGGATTTCACACATACCTTAGTGACACATTCTCTTGAGAGGAACATGATATTAAATAATGCTACCACAAGTGATTATACCACACAATATAACCGTAATATCCGTAAACAAGCAGGTATTCTTGCAATAGTAATATAATTGAGTTCAGGAAAATGATTAATTCTTGTACTGAACAGGAAGAGAAGAATAACGTATGTTCTTTTTTTCCATTTCTATTTATTTGTTTATATGTTTTCCACTTTACAGCAGTTCACCCTTTGTTCCTGCTTTCCAGGAATTCCTGTCGTTCCATTCTCCTTCTTCCAGTCCCCTCTTCTTCATATGACCATATATTTCCTCGTACCACGTTCTTCTGACTCTTCCCCGCTTTCTTCTGCCTGGTACTTCCCACTTTAGGACTTGTATGGGTCACCGTTCTTCCGGCATCCGTTGTACATGTCCATACCACCGTAAGCCCGCCTCGGTAGCGTAGATGGTAGCATGTCTGCCTCACGTTCAAGAGGTCCCGAGTTCGAATCTCGGTCAGCGCGAGTTATCTGGATAAGGTTTTTTCCGGGTTTTTCCCTTATCCTGATAGACGAATTACGGATAACTCTAAGCTCCATGGACCCCGGACTCATTTGAGCATCATTTCACCCATTCCATTCATCGTCCGATATGACTTAACGTTGGAGGACGTAAATTGCAACAACAACAAAAACAGAAAACAAAAAACGCAAAACTCTACTGGACATTCTGTCTGTACCAGTTTCCAGTGCGTCCATTTCATGTCTAATGTAGGCGTTTCTGACATGTTGTAACCTCGATATCCTCGTAGATCTTTGAAGTACATCCATTTCTGTCGCTAATATTCTGTTCCGCATTGTCCAACTTTCGGAACCATATGCAATTACACTTTCTATAATTGTTTTTAAAATTTGCTGTTTAGTCTTTCTAGTAAGATTCCTATTCCATAAAAGACTGCTCAAACTTCTAATCGCCTTCCTTGCACAATTTATTCTATTGATAATATCTTTTTCACAAGTGCCATTCTTATCTATTATGGATCCTAGGTACTTAAATTGTTCCATACAATTAATTATCTATTTGTACCCCGCCTTTAATTACAATGGTCAGATCGGCGGCCGTTCTCCTTTGGAACAGATGGAAGGTGTTAAATTGGTTGAGTTCTAACCGTTAGATCACGCACATATTCGCACTCTCATTCATACTTCCAGACTCTGGGGATGATGAGGAATTATCTCGGTCGGAGAAAAGTCCCCACCGCCGGGAATCGAACCCGGGACCCCTAGCACGGCAGACAGTTGCTCTACCGACTGGGCTTCGGGCCAGCCAACTTATGTTCTTAAGATATTTATCAGGTTGTGCAAATTATTTACATGAATTATCTAGTACCCAATAATTAATCAATATCACTACAGGCATTCTTCAAAAGGTTTACTCAACTGCATAAAAAGCGTTCCTACTGACTCCAAATGACTTGTTGGATTACGGAAGTGAAAGCCTGGAGATATACGCTCCCCATCGACGTTTAGTACGTCGTTCCTCTCCCTTCTTCGTCGTCGGGGGCAAGACCGATATTCAATTACAGCAGTTGAGAGGGCACAGATGGGCGCTCCAGATAAAATCCTAGCAGTGCGTAAGAATCGATCTGGCAACCTACAGAGCAGTGGAAACTGAATGTCAGGGTTTGCTGCCTTTGAAATTCCATGGTCTTTACACATCACGAGAGACACTGAATAGAGTCATCGATTAAAACGGTCTGAAGTATTGATTAGATAAAACCGATAACAACGAATATCCAAGAAATGCTTAACGCCACAAACGAAACATTACTTTATATACTTTCTGTGTTTGGACGAGTTCTATATTTGCTTTGCTTGTAGAAATTACTTTATAGTTTCACACATAATCAAAATGATGTATAATTCTTTCAGAATCTACATTCCTCACCCGCTATTGGTAGAAACATCAAAATGCACATTTTCTTCTTCATGTTAATATTTCAATGAAAATTGTAACGGCTAACTCTAAGAAGCGAAACAATCGAACGCTTTGCAGGTAAATGATAATTTAGGAAAGTGCTCAAAGTAACATCTAGTATGACAATAACCCCACTTATCGTCTCCAGTGACAGGCGCGAACATATTCAAGGGTTTTCTCGCCTTAAAAACGTGGCTTTCTTGTTTATCATTTTAATTCAAAATTCCAAAAATAAAATTACGACAACTCTCGATAGGTATTAAAACTTTTGGGTGGATGACAATACTTTTTCTTTCTATTATTAGGTAGGTGCTAAAGAAAATAAAATACATTTCTAAAGGCTTATTTGATATGTTGTAGTCACAACATGTTCACAGCTTATTTTTGGAATTGAACCGCAAATAGTTGGTGCCATAATCCTAATTAAATGACAGATTTCTTATGTCTTGGCATTTTAAGATCATAATTAGACATCTAAAATGTCATTATCACCTTCAAATTAATGATGCAATATAAGACACTTTTCAAAATTTCTGTAACATGTTTCGGAGGCTAGTTTCCTTCATTTCAATAGAACATCGACTGTTTTGGGGTGCTGAATGATGCATACGCAAACTGAGCTCGGGTGGCGGTGCTAAGAACTGGTTCAATGGATCGTTCTGGGAAATACCAAAATTGAAGACCATTCTTAATCTTCCAGCGAAATCTGCTGCCATGTAGACAATTCTAGCTTTCCTGTCGTGCATGTTAACAGTTTTGGTTCCGGATTTATGGTGATGTTTCGTCTAAAAATCAGAAACAACAGCTAATTCTTCTAAACGTTTGTGGTTTATACATCTAAAATGCTCCTTGTCCTTTTCCTCCACGCTTCTTTTTGTCTTTAGATATACATTTGGTTGCAATTATTGTATACTATTTCATAGGTGCAATTACGGAGGGGATTCGGCACGTCACCCACACTGAACTTTTGTACCTATGCCCCAGGTGGGACATCCCCGGTGGGAAGGATGAGGCGAGAGGAAACAGAGGGCGGCCGACCCTAAGTAGTTACGAACGTGTAGATGGCAGTTTTAAACTCCCCGGCAATCCAGTACGACCAGCAGCCCATCCCCCGTGGCCCGAAACAGTCCACCATTTCGCCTCGGGGACCGGAAGCCAATATGTCGGGCTCAGAACCACCTGGCAGTCACGTACAATCGGCATCCCTCTCATCGCGACCCACTAGTCAGGCTCAGAGATCGGACAATGATATGTCAGAGCTCGGAAAATTCACGGCAGGCCTGACAGTCGGCATTCCTCCTAACGTGTTCATGAAACGGCCGACTAGGCCGGTTCGGAGACTGTGCTACCGGAGGACGAAGGCATTTATCAGGAGCATATCATCCTGCCATGCAGCGCCGAGACACAAGCCGACACTTTCTACCCTGAAAGAGACCACCAGATAACAGATGATGTGAAATGAAGGAACGTGAAAATCAAAATAATTAACCTACCCAACCCGGACCTCCCGAATGCGGGCCACAGACGTAACTGCTTGAGCCAACCTGCTCAGTCTTCTATTCGATAAATATCATTTTTGTTATTTGAAGACTTGCTGTCTATAATGATGGAGCCAAGTAGGTTTTTGTGGTGTATTTGTTACCTGGCGCAAACTGGCTGTTGCATTCCATCAATACTTCTTAGAACTTGTTGAACATCTGTGGGTGATAAGAATTCTTTGAAAGAATCTTCTCTTTTGTTTATGTATGATTGTAATAAGTATCTGTAATCCCATTTTGTTACATAAACTACAATAAACTCATAACAGTGGACAGATCAAAGAGTGTATTACTTCTGTGATTCAACTCAGAACAAGAATCTCGTGCTGTAACTGATCTTAAAATGTATAGGAAGCCTTTGAAGTGTTCCGACTTTGCGGTTTGGCTCACACCACATTATAGTGGATGTACAAAGTATCTGTTCATTCATCCCATTTACTGGCGAATCCGTTTCACTGTGCGGTTGCCCACCAGCGATAGACAACACAAATCATACTCTACCACTTCTGTTTCATTAGTGGCGCCTTACGTGGGCAAGCCTGCAATAGTCGTACATCCAATAAACCTACTTCAATTACTGGAAATATACCACAGCCCAGAAAGGTATAGAACATTAAACGTATAGACTTTTGAGAAGATAGAATTAAACTGATACATTCAACGCCAGTCAGGAATTGAACCATAAGAGATTACCAAGAAAGATTTACTGGCTCCGTGAATTAATTTAGATAAATCTATAGAATCAATTGGATTAACTGACTCCCACAAAATCAAACTTAAATTTAAAAAAAAAAATATGATTAGTGATATTACCGCTGGAAACCAGTGAACGAAAATATCCTGTAAACATATATGTTTGGATTTGAAACATTCCGAATTTGCGTTACGAAACAGTTCAGCAGTCATTGCTCTACCGAGTTAGATAAGTAAAATATTAAAACTAATTCACACGAAATCATTATTGTGCTGCTCTGAATGTTACCATGACTTTATCTTAGTTAATACAAACATCTCAGAGAACGCACTGATTATTCTTGGAAGAGTGAGCGGGCTACTGGCACGCTTCTCCATTGACTGCCAAGCACCAATGACAGATAGATGTTATGTGCACGTGGAGTAGTCATTATCTGAGAGGTATCTATTAATAAAGATAAAGCCATGGTAACGTTTTGAGCAGCACGACAATATGCATACATCTACAACACCTCAGAACACTTTAATTGTGAGGGGGAGGGAGGAAAGCAGGCTCATCGGGAAATTAAGTTATCGCTCTCTCCAATTGTTACCCTTCTCCTCCTCTTGATAACAACTGAACTTAACCCAAGGCAATGTAACACTGAGATGAGCTGTGCCTTCACATCGGTTGAAGCCACATTTAATAAACATTATGGTTACTACAGTAGAAAAACTTCCATTTATTGAATACTTTAAGGAAGGTAGACATATAAATTAAAATGCATGAGCCTAGATTTAGTGTTTTTATTCTGGGAAGTCCACTTAAGGTCATTCAATTACAGTCCCACTCTCACTCTATCTCCAGCCTTCCACAATTCTTTTGCCGACACTGCATTGTCCCTCAAAACATATTCAATCATTTTGGTGTGGATTTTTTTGCCTCAAATGTATGGGAGCGGTGTCTATCGAGGTGATATAGCTTGGACCAGAACAGAGGTGATAAAACTTAATGTTTAAGATCATCGGAGATTTAGAAAAGAATCCGACTGTGCAAGTAGTAATGGCATACGACTGTAGTATCTAAGAAAACTAAGATTCACAGGGAGAAACAGGTAAACAAACAGTTCTCGAATTTACCAAGACAAATTATAAGGAAACAACGGATATAAAATAAAGAAAATACACTGGAAATAGGTTACCAACAATAACTATGGTTGAGGGAATTAGAACACAAGACGAAGAACCTAGTGAAAGCTTATTAGATGTTGTAAGTAACAAACAGGGGCAAAAACCTGGGACCTCAAAACCTGTGGTACCCAGCAGTTCACAAACTCATAAATTAAATGAATAGGAGTATTACAGTATAATTTTATTCTTATCACCTCGATTTAAATTCGTGCAACATTGTAATGCACTTAAGAGAAAACAGGTAGCGAGGGGTAAAAGAAATAAATATTAAAGCTGGAAAAAGTTTGGTGGTCACCACTTTATCTCCTGTACCGGATGTATACGCCACCTATGCAGCACGTACAGCTTGTGTAAAACGTCGTGACATTCCTGGAGCAATAACACAGACCAGCACACTTGCATAATAAGGGACTTGGGACGTCAGTATTACACTTGCAATGTGCGAGATAAGTACAATGCGTTATGCCTCCAAGTTATGATAATACTTCCAGTGTTTTGGTGTCCTGGTTTCGAAGATAGGCACGGGAAATTTATGTCGAGCAGAGGAGTCAAATCATAGCGGTTTTTGGAGGGAAGTGAGAAACAGAGTAAAAGACATAGATAGGCAGGAGATATAGGAAAGTATAGAAAAAAGGGAAACTTTGAAATTTTATAAGCAATTAAGGACAGAATGGGATAGGGAAAAATATATAGATCAATGCCACAAAACTGGAAGAGAACGCAGAGCATGGGTGAGAGTAGGAATAGTATATTTAAAAGGGTTGAGAAATAACGAGGTAGAGATATGTGAATTTTGTGGAGATGAAGACAGCACTGTCCATTACCTGGTAGAACGTAAGGAATTAACAAATTGCGGGAGAAAAATATGAGATAAGAAATGGGACAGTGTGAGCAAAGAGGTAGTGACGTTACGCATGTTAACGGGGATGGGTGTAGTAGTAGTGTTTAGTGTTTAACGCCCGCTTTTACTACATACGGCACCGCACGCGGTGACACTGATGATACATGAGATGAAGATGGAGCACCGGTGGAATGAGATGGCGGGGGAAACCGGAGATCCCGGAGAAAACCCGCCCCAGTGCCGTGTTGTCCACCACAAATCTCACTTTGCGGTCGCCTGGGATCGAACCCGGGCCGCCTTGGTGAGAGCCAAGCGGTCTAATCACTGAGCGACGGCGTGGCCAGGGGATGGGTGAAAAGCAAAATAAATGTATAAGAGAATTCTTATATAACCTAAGAGAAAAGTGAACTAGGGTAATTTTTATTAAATTTTACGTCCTCCAAGGTTAAGTCATATCGGACGGTGAATGAAATGGGTGAAATGATGCTCGAGTGTGTCCAGAGTCCCTGGAGCTTAAAGCTACCCGACATTCGTCTTTAAGGATACGAGAAACCACCGAAAAAAAACTTATCCAGATAACTAACCCTCACCGAGATTCTAACTCAGGATCAATTGAACGTGAGCCAGACACGCTACCATCTATGCTACCGAAGCGGGCGGATTAGGGTAAAAGAAACAAAGGTCAAAAATAAATGACACCAAGCAGCTCAGGAAAACCAAAGGCTTATGACCAGGAGACCTGAATCAGCGAGTAAATCATAGGGTTTTTGCTATCCCACCACTCCTCGTTCTCCTTTCTTGGGCACACGGAGTGTCGCCACGTTTTACACAAGCTTTATGTTGGGTATTAGTTTGGCAGTCGGGTTGGTCAGGACAGAGGTTATTTATTATTATTATTATTATTATTATTATTATTATTATTATTATTATTATTATTATTATTATTATTATTATTATTATTATTATTATTATTATTATTATTATTATTATTATTATTATTATTATTATTATTATTATTATTATTATTATTATTATTATTATTATTATTATTATTATTATTATTATTATTATTATTATTATTATTATTATTATTATTATTATTATTATTATTATTATTATTATTATTATTATTATTATTATTATTATTATTATTATTATTATTATTATTATTATTATTATTATTATTATTATTATTATTATTATTATTATTATTATTACGTCCTATTTTAAGCGATGCAGTTAGTTAGAAATAAGCTAACTTCGATGTAAAGTGTAACATTTTTGCTATCTTTCTTGCCTTTTAAGAACTAGACTCTGATTTGTTTCATGCGTCAGTTTGTGGTAAGCACAATATTCCGTGCAGAACAAGTGTTGTGTTAAATTGTTATGGGTAACTAGTAAAAGGCATGATTTGTTATCCGTGACTGAAGTACGTCCATCGCTTTTTGTGCTCGTTAAAGTAAGTGGACTGCAGTGAGAGTGATCAAGGAATTGGTAAATCTGATTGCAGCTAATTGTTTCCCGCAAGCAACAAAACATATGTTAACTTTCTCCCACACTCCGGTATCGTGTATGCCGAAAGCGTGAATCTGCTAGTAAACACTTTCACCATATCCTGCCAACATGTGTGTTCTTACGCCAAAGCCATCGTGTGCCCAATAATTACATAATCTCGGGAATTTCTTATTTTGAGAGCTGGAAGCTCCAAGTGTATTCCATCTAGAAGTCTCATGCTATACTAGATCTCGGTACTTAAACTGAAATACATAACACTGTTTTCTTTACATTCACGTCTAATTTTAACACACAACACAAACGAATATACGTTTAAATTAAACATTATCCTTGCGAAAAGAACTGCAAGTAGGACACAGTAGACGAAGATGTCAGTTGTTACTTACGGGGAAAGATAAGTGTTTGGTTTAAGTCTTGTGAACGTAAAACATGACCAAGGAAATTCCCTTCTATCTCTTGTTTAGAGCAAGGCGTGGAATCACGAAGAATTCGGAACATCTGTATAGGAGAACCTCCCTGCAGAGTAACAGTTACGGGTCACTGCATTCTCGACCCTGATACAAGGAGAAAGGTGACGGGATTCCGAACAGTATCCATGTTTTGGGCGTGTCCAATCAAGTGGAACCAGATGTCTAGACCACGTGCATCACACCCACTACCTGAGGTTTGGCTTATACGTATTCCAAAATAGCCGGGAACAACTACTTTATGACGATCTTCTAGGATTGAGATAGGTAGTTCAAAATGTATGTTTTTATTGTCAGTAATTGCTTTTTAATTTCTTTCACAAGAAGATATATCTTTACTGAACTGCGATTTTATGGCAAAAATACATCAAAAACAGAAAAGCTCGTGTCTCTGTTTTCTCTCCCACTGAGCCGAGATTTGCCGGCGAAAAAAATTATAGAAGTTATGAAATGTAATGGCTAACTTACGACTGCCTTTATCTCAACGATCTGCTGCCTGGAACAGCATACTCTCTGCCCATCACAAGAACGCAAAGCAGAGGAATGTGTAGCCAATCACTTTTGCTGTTTCATGGTCGCCTTTCGGATGCTAGGTGCATGTAAAATACAGTGTTGCCACATAGATTACCCATGGATAATACCTATCAGTGCAGTTACTGAAACGAGCATTAGATCCGGCAATATGGGTGACTAATATGCACTCATACACTCATTTCCTAGTAAACAGATCCACTAACAGAGCAGATAAACAGTTTAAACCCCTCTCCCCTTCATTCACCGCTTGCCTTCTTGTGGTGGGCAGACAGTACCAAACTATGTCCCGTACCGAGGTAACAAATATCTCTTTGCAATAGCGCTCTATAAAGATAACCTACAATTAAGAGTGCATGTAGCGCAGAAAAAATGTACTGAAGTTGTGATACCTTTAAAAAAGTATTAACGTCCCTTAACTTGGTTCAGAATATGGAATTTAGATGAGGAAAATATTGTTAAACAGTGTTTGGTAGCACAAACAAGAATAAAGGGGAGAGATACTTGGATATATAAAATTCAAAAGATTTTACAGGAAATAGGAATGGGATACTTATGGTTAGATAGTGGAAAGAAGTAAAAACAAGAATTAAGAATATTGAAAAACAAGAACTATGGGCTAATCTTAGTAACAAAAGATCTCTGAAATTATATAAAACACTGAAAAATGATTGGGGCAGAGAAAAATATATTGACATCTGTGATAAAGTAGGAAGAGAAGGGTTGGCATGGTTTAGAACAGAAGTAATATACTTAAAGGGTATAACGAATGGATATATTAAGGGAAGATGTCCAATGTGTGAAAAAGATAGTACTTGGTATTATATTTTTGATTGTAAAAAGACAAAATATTGGAGAGATGAATTTCTTTTTGCATAAGTGGGAAAACATATCAAATGTAATAAGAGGCAAATGAAGCTTGAATCTAAGATCAGAAGAAAACATAATAAAACTGGGAAAATTTGTAGGCAAGGTAAGATAAAACTGGCTTTGGAAAACACGGAAGACTAATGATAACAACTAGTGTAATTAGATAAGGTATAAGTGGAAACAAAAACATAGATCCCAAGTTTTAAAATGATCCATTATATACACAACCTGGATCAATTATAATGAGGCATTGGAATATGTAACTACAAAATAAGCAGCATGTAAGATGTTGTACTTATGGTATATTAATTATGTTATATATATGAAGTTGTATATGCTAGATATTATAAAAAGAAATCGGAAATAAACTTAACTACAATAACTGATTCGGTTATATCCGACGATGATTAAATCTTAGAGCTTAGAGTTACTTGAAATTTAGGATAAGAGAGAAACCTGTAGAAACCTTATCCAGATATCTTGCCCTGACCGACATTCGAACTCGGGACCTCTTGAACGTGAGGCAGTCCGCTACCACCTACGCTACAGAGGCGGGCTTATGGTCCCTTAGTTTTGTTTTTCTACTGTTTGTCCCCAGGGAGTAAAAACTAAAGAAATAAAATTACATTTTAATACTTTAAACTTTTTAACTTTATTACTTTTAAAACATCAATATATGCAGGTAATAAAATATTAGTCACTCATTGTAATTTCTAAATAATTTGAAAGCCAAGACAGCTACTGTTATTTTCTGTTTACTTTCAATAAATAAGCAAACAAACTGCAACATTGTTGTAACAATGGCAAGTTATGGTAGAAATATCTATTGTACGATTCAACTTACTGTGTATGTTGAGAAACTGTGCTGGCGTTTTATGGAAAATACTATCGTGTTGTATTCCGCTTTAGGGACTATTCTACGGGTCGGGATTTGCATTAAGCCCCACCATAGGGAATAGTTTTATTTATTATTTAGCCCAATCACATGGGAGACACCTCTCTGTGTAAAACCATAACGCCTTCATCGAAGGTAGAGCTTTGTTACACTGGTAACATAATCTTTGTGCTGGGATACACCCGATTGGACCGTACTGTAAAACCTTTGATATTCTTATTTATCTGTCCGATCTTATTTTATTTATTTGTAATAATTATTTGAATCTTAATTTATTTTATAGTTTCTTAAATTTCAGTTGCGATAACCCCCGCATCAACTAAAATATTCTCCGTAGTGGCTTAGGCAATTTTCTCGAGTTGTGAAGAAAGTAAGACGCCCTCATATTTGACGTATATCTGAGCTTCTTTCTATGGGGAAAAATTAGTAATGAGCCACTTATATCTAGAGCATTCAACGCAGCATGCTTACTCTCAAGTGGTCACAGCCGAGCTCAAAACAAAACACCACGGGGTCAAGTATATAAATGCTAATATTCGGTTCAGAAGCACGCAATTAAAGAGGATTTTATGTTCATGCTTTTAAAACTTTATCCAAACCTCTTTCGTTCCACATTCTTTAAGCCTAAAAGCAAATGTTCATTATTATGATCATTATTTATTTTTTCGCTTAGAGTACCGAATGAAACAAGTTTACGTAATCACGAAATCCATTCTACAAAAACAAAAGCCCAAGAATTCATCGAATTTGTATGCGAATGCATATTTAGTTTGTTTTTACTTGTGAAATGGAATTGAGTGCTGAGCACATTTCATGTTTTCTGCTTCTGTGAAGTTTTATATAGTGCATATTGATGAAAATTGTATAATTCTTCCGTGTACTGAACATGTATTACACGTACATTGAAATGTTCAAGTCTAAAATTGAAATGCATTAGTGATCAAGTAATGAAATCATTATGAGTTATCCCTAAGAGGTTCAAAGTTAACTTTAGAGAGCAGCTTTCAAGTATACCTGAAAATATAACCGCAAATTGTACAGTTTTAGAAAGAAATCCTGGCATTCTAGTTTAGTGTTTTATGCATTGAGGGAGAACTTAGTGCTTCCTGAAGAAATTTTCCCATTGTAAGTGTCTACAAATATTTACCACTTAAATCTTTAGGCATAGGAAAATCCATCATGGCATATGAATCTGCGTTAACAAGTAATCGCCATGAACTTTCAACCTGGAGAAAATTATCACTGTATACTACACCTCAAATTATAACGGCCACAATTATGTCTTAGGAAGATCCAACAGGTGTAACTTAAATTTAGCAATTTCAGTAAATAATAATTTGTGTACATTATCGATAGTTTGGAGAACATTTTAAATATTATGACAGCATAAATGCAAGCAGGTTTTATATATTTTAGTGCAGGCAAATTCGATGTGTACAAGATAAACTGACGCTCAATACAATTCAAACTTGAAAACTGAACCCTGCTGAATGAGTGTCAATGTTTATCAAATTACTTGTTGAACATTGTTGTATTGTTACATACACCTGCAAATATCTTATTTTCATAATTGTATCATTCAAAACCAAATATACATATATGATAATATATGCACAAATACACACAACAAAAACTCTTTAAAACATAGCGCGATCGTTCCGGCATTTATTTTCGGTTTACACGGGTCACAGAGGGTTGAGGTTGACACAAAGAAATTACGAAATATCCCCATAGGCATAATACAGAATGAAACGTAAATAATACATTGATATGTATTATGTACTATATTTTCATCTTGCACACAATAATTCAGTTTATTGACTAATTTCTCTGCCAGTTTTCAATTTTCTCTTTCCAATCTGCAATTGTATGCATATCAAAATCATTTGCTTCATCACACACAACATTCAAAACGATGTTATGACGATGTTTGAAACTCTCGAGGCATCCACTGTAAGCTCTGAAATGGTCTTTGGCTAATTTTCTTGTTGTCTGAAGCTTGTGTCTGAAGCAATGGTCCAGAAATCGGAATTTCTAAAGCGCGCGCTCTAACAAACCACTCAAACACAACACGATATAGCTCGTCATACTCTGTATATTTTGTGATTCATTTCAGATGCCCTTCTGTTCCTTTAACCACTCGTCTTTATTTTTTTAATCATTAAATACGACTTTTCCCCAGTTTAAACAACACAGTTAATTCTATTGCTGTACGTTTGTTCTTTTCTATACGTGTTCTTACATAACCTTAAATGTTTCCTCCATTGATTATGTCTTATGTTTAGAACTCAATTTGCAGAATTTGTGTACGCAGACTAGGTTTTTAAAAACACCAAAGCTTGCAGTTTTCTTCCACTCCTACTTGATCACTGTGACAACGAAACTGAGAATGAACACACTGCTCGTACCCTTACCATGTGTGTTGGAAGAGAGTTGAGAGAGCTAACGCTTTATTTTCCCTTTTCCTTGAAGGATTACAGTTTATGGCTTTATGACTAGCACAGTCACCTTCAAAATTATTGCACCTTTTAAACTGCCTAACTATAACCCATTGCATATAAAGTACTCCGTTTTATAAGATTTTTTACTCAAACGGTTCCCGAAAAATATTTTCGTTTCCGCGTTAGGCAGTTTTCCAGGTTAGAGTATTATTTTACATGGGAAATAGCTCCATTCCGAAATTTATTTTCCGTTTTTCCAGGTTTCCGGCATATAAGGAGTCCGTTTTAGCCAGCTTTTACTGTACATATACATGATGTTTCAAAAATACTTTTACAAATTTCGGGTGGGTATTCCTCATACCAAAAGAAGGAAAAAGGTTCATATGAACATATGTCCCATAATCCTTTGTTTTCTCAGGTGTTCAACACAATGGTACACTTATAGCACACAAGACTCACAATAAATGTTCGAAATGTCCTCCTCTTGCTTCTATGCATGCCTGTGCTTCTCGAATCATGGAATGTCGCACCCTTTCAAAAACTCTGGGATAGTGGCGAATGGCTTCGCAGCATTTCATGGCACGTCAATGAAGCGTTTCTGCATCCGGGATGGCAGTTCTTGGTCCTCTTCGATTTATAGTCCATGGTGCAACAGTTCCTGTCTCAGCAAGGCAATGATAAACAGCAACAAAGGTTGGATAACTCGATTGTGTTCGGTCTGGAAACTTCATCTGATAGAGCTGTGCAGCCCCGCGTCCATTACCATTCGCGCAACCATACATTAAAATTATGTCTGCCTGTTCACGAAATGAATATCCAGCCATGGTGGAACAAAACACGTGCAGTTAACTCACTAATCCTTGTTTCACATAAGCTTGCCCCGTATCTCTTAACGGTCACATGACCTTATCACCTCTCATTGGCTGCTATTGCAGTATAGACTGCTGTGCGGCAAAAATTGGTTCGTCATTTAACATGGTGATATATCTTTATATGTTGGAAGAGAATTGTCAAATTTATATTTTCGTAGCTGTTTTAATTAAATATGTTAAGCAACAGAGTTGATTTATCTGAAATGCATGTTAATTCTTAAACGAAGAGTAGGTTCCTTTGCCCTCAAGCACATGGCACACAGCACGTGATTTAGCGATAGTGATGGCATATTTATTTATATGTTTATTGATCGTTTATTGCGTGTGTACTTATTATATGTATAATGGCAGAGTCTGCCGTCAGTTTTTCGCTGAAGCATCGCAAGGGAAAACCTTTACAAAGCGGCGAAAAAAGAATTGTGTTGCATATGTTTAATGCACTCACAGAGAAGAATCCGTCTTTGATAGTGAGAGAAGTCGAACAGCTGTGCTCTGAATTTACAGGTGTGTTAGATGCGTAGGAACATCGCGACATGGAATTAATACAACAGGAAAACTTACCACTCCAGGGGCGACATTGATGTGTGGCGAAGAAGTTATTTAAGGACAATCAGACTGTACCGGGATACAAATCGCAAAATATACCTACTTACCTTGACGAGACTTAGGTGAATGAAGGACACACAAGTATGGCGTGACACGACTTTTAAGACTGAAAGACAAGCATTTTTGCAAGGTATGTGTGCTGGTTTAAAAAATCCCAGTAGAAAAGGCCAAAGGCCTTTCATTATAAACTTGTTTCAGTTTCATTGCTCATTCATTCAGTTTCAACCTGCTCAGTTTCATTATAAACTTCCATTATTTTTGCATGCCTTCATATTCTTATTTGTATGATTTTATCTCTCTTCCTGGCAATTATTATGACGTTTACTGCAGATTTATATGTGACGGGAAGGCACCGCCTATGGCCTATGGCGCGCAAGTATTAGCCAATTAGGATGATGGGGAAGGTAGTTGCACGCGGAGTGATACATGTCAGCGGGGCAAGGTTATACGAAACAGGGATTACATATACACAATTGGAACGTTGAGGACAGACTGATAACAAATGAGAAACGTAAACAAGTTTCCATGGCAACACTTCGCCATCTACCATACGTAGTACAATGAGTATGAGTGCACAGAGAAATAAAATTTTGAGGTTGGACTCAGAAGGTCGTTAAACTCACACTTTCATTGTGGCAGAAATAACGCAAAACCCAAGGATTATGGGACATATGTTCATATATGAACTTATTTTCCTTTCTTTTGGTGTGACGAATTAAATTATTCAGTTCCAATTACCTTTATAATTTCAAATTCCTTTAGTCTTACGAAGTGAATTACCCTTATCCCGTTATGTATATAAGACCAGGTTATCTGTATAATGGGATTATATCTTATAACTTACGCCCCAAAAGTTAAAACTTCTTTTAATCTCTGTCAAAAGTTTCTCCATTACTCTTTCTCTTAATATTTCCTACCTCAGATAGCCACTTCTGCCTCACTTTACCTATGTACCTCCCCAGCTTTTTTAACATTTTCTCTGACCTTTAAAATATTTGCACCTCTTACTAATCCCTCCATATATTTTTTTTAATAACTATTATTCTAGGACAATAGTTCATTTACAGAAAATATTTTTATTTTTAGCAGTTTAACAAAGCGGTGTAATGGATATATCATTTTAATACTGAAATAAAATTTTAAACTAAATTTCCCTCCTTTTCGGAATTAAAATTGCAATAATTTGACCATAACTTTATAAGAATTGCAAAAATGTAAATGTTAAAATGCTGTAGACTACAGTAACAATGGACGGTAAAAAATATAGCCTTCAATCTTCAATAGTTACTGAGAAAAGTTATAGTGAAATAGTTCACAGACTAACTTACGGAAAATTTGGTCAAAAAAATGTTAATTTTGCCAATATGTTCGTGACTTATGAGGAATTATCGCATCCCCCCCCCCCCCCCATTTTATTTACGAGAATCTTCCTCTAAAATGAGCTTCTTCTCTAATAGAAAATTGAAAACAAAATATTTTTAGTTCTGTTAACTATTCGAATACACTAATCGTGCCCATTAGCTTTCAGTGTGTCCGTCCTTTGGTTGTTACATGAAGCTCATCTTCTGGTAAGAAGACCGTTGACCTAGGGTCGTGGCCACAAGGGCAAAGGAGAATTAACTACCCTATTTCTTTGAATAAATGTACTCGTAACTGTTTATTTCCATGGAGGTTGAAGTTGCTGTTGTATTTAACTTCACAGTTTGAATGTTGTCCTATCGCTATCTTTTCGCGACACTTTGCGACTAATTATTTTTTTTTTTTTTTGTGTGTGTGTGTGTGTGTAATTTACATCCTCCAAGGTTAAGTCATATCGGACGATGAATGCAATGGGTGAAATGATGCACAAATGAGTGTGAACTATCACGCACGCTCCCTGCTGCTTTCTGTGCCTGCGGGTTCTATTTAATATTCCGTGATCGAATGTCTTTCATTCGGATATGTGATGCTACTTTTATATTACTTCGCGGGCTTTTTTGGCCCGTAATTTGCTGATGAACTTAGCATCTTCCCCCACCGGACGTCCGTTGGTGACTTCACTAAGTTTACTTTGTTGGATTTTTCACTGCTGAATACTAAAACTTCTGGCTTCTTATAGCGTGTGATTTTCCTTAAAAAATATCGAAAAAGCCACTTTCTCTCTCTTACTTCCTGCCGGATTTTAACACAATACGCCAATAAAATCTCCCCCTTGGTGTCTTACAATAGATTTCTCTCGTCCTTGGCCGTAGTAAACCTGCATTCTCGCCCTCTTAGCACATTTTCAGCAATGAAATTTTACTCAGAGGACAACATTCTAACATGGATTGTAAAGATACATTTTAAATACATTTTACTCTGCTTAGAAGTGTTGACATATGTACATGACATAATTAAATTATTGTCAATCACTTTATCTGTAACGATATTTATACCTACTACACTAATATAATTTATATTCTTATGCTATGCAATTACAAGTGCTGGTCTTTAAGTTCCTGTCTCGTGCCTTAACGTTTATATCTCGTAAAATACCATACGCTCATGACATTTCTATAACAAACCAAACATATATTATGAATTATCTGGAAGTAATCCGCAACTCCTCTTCATTCTGAATAACGTTTGCATAACAAACTGGTCAACAAAAAGAGGCGACACAAAAACTTACGTTATAAAATAAGTAGGTGTCATTAAAGCACATAATTTATAGCAAAAACTTTCTTCATTTGGAGTAGTAGTTGTTTATTTAACCCCTGGACATGAAATCAGAACGAGCTTTTGAAGCATCACATGGCGACCGAGGTGTTCAAGATTTTAAAGACTCCTTTCCCGTAATTCGTGTTGTATCTACGAGGAAATATATAGCAAAAACATTTCCACACGTGTTTTATATCCGTTACTATGAAGTAAATACATTTAATAATAAACTTTTTAAAGAATAATTTATAGAAGAATCACAATAGAAAATATGAAGGTAATAGGTCAGTTACGAATGAACAGGAAATTATGTAGTGATTTTCCGTAAACAGAAAAAAAAAAAATATTTTTCCACATTTTTCAGAGTCAGCTCTTCTTCATAGATATATGACGACACATGTGAACAAATCTACCTAATTTGTGTGGTGCGGCGAGATAAACCGTTATCTAGCTTAAAATATAGTTTGATAAAACACAGAGGGCCTAGCACTCAGAGAAACAAAAGACAATAAAAACCTTGAATGTAAACCACATGTCAACTTGTGATGACATTATCTTTGTTTACAAGTGGATTCAACTCTTTTATCATGTCTATCAGTTCTAATTCACTCCGACCTGTCACAAAAACTTCACTGAGTTTTTCAATGCAGGACTCCAACAGAATTCTGTTGTCTACAGCAATTAAAGCGTGAAACATTGTGCAGAAAAATGAGATGTTTAACTTCCAACGTGCATACCGAATCTTAAAGCTTTATTTAAAAAAAAAAAAAAAAAAAAAAAAAAAAAAAAAAAAAAAAAAAAAAAAAAAACTTAACTGCTACACTGAGATGACCTTCTCTAGATACCCAGTTTTGAACACACTATTACAAAAACTTATTCTTCTATCAACTTACGTTAAACGAGATAAACATTAACATAAATTCTTTCATAATTATTACAAATGTACTGTTATGTATAAGGTCATTAAAGATGAATCTAGGCTTAAGCGATGCTCAATTCTTTTAACAACGGATCGCTATGGATGTCTTTGGTGTTCCGATCTCTTTGGAAGGAAAAAGAACTGCGATTTCTCCATACAGAATAAGATGCCTGAAAACTTAATAAAACAAAGAATCATTCGGAAGTGGTTAACGTCACAAAAATTATATACTGCATAACAAGTTTTACGTAATAAGATTTTTCTATTACATTCAGTTTATGAGTAACACAAAAGAGAACTTTGCAGGTTATTCAGATAATATTCAACAAATACATTATAAACATATGCATGGTATTTTAATTAAAACCCTTAGTGTCATTTTGAAGAAAATCAATACATTCGAAATATTTTTCATGTAAAGCTTGATTAGGGGTGGTGGATTTTTCTTTAAAATGCTTGCTTTTTGGCTCAAGGGTCCTTAAAGCATATAGTTTTGCTGATATTTAGTTTTCGGTGAAATGCAATACTCTTAAACACGAATAGATAAGCTAATAAAGTGAAGGAGCTAGTGATTTTTCATAAAATTTCAAAATGTATTAACCTAAGACGCCCTTCTACCTTAACGATTTGATAAGTATATCATGGAGCCATTTGTTGTTGCTAGAAAGTTAAAGAAGGTTATACAATCTTGTGTTTTTCATTGTGACCAGAATTAAACATTGTTCTTGAGCTGTCAACCAGCACAAACAAGCACTTATATTTAGCTCCTGAAGTCAGCACTGTAAAGATTAAATCTAACAGCATTTTTCTCATTGGGGAGATTCCATAACTTAAAAACCTATTGTTAAAAGATGTGGCATAAATCGGCGGAATTGAAGTAAGATCTATGTATTTACATCCCACTCCTGACACCATCATCATTACCCTTCATTTTATCCCCTCAACTTCTGGTATCACCATGTTCATGTTGCAATAACACATTAGAAATCTTTCTCCCCGCATTTTTCTGAGAGTTGTATAAATTAATGTGTAGTGTACTTTCGCTGGAGCTACTGTTAAACGTCACTTTTCTCAAGTTCCTTCCTCCCCTTATCATGTCTTAAAAGCTACAAATTCCTAGTGCATTGTAATTGAGAGGTGATTATTGAAGTCACAGCATTATGATACTAAAACTCAAGTTTTGTGAAATAAAAAGTAATAAATGTTCCTCGAAAATTATTATAGATCTTTAAAGAATGCCTTCTCTGAAACACCCTGATATGATCTCCAGAACCTATTGAACGTGAAGCAGACATACGCCTGAGGAACCTAATTCTCCAGTTGATATTTTAATCTCTTGGAAACTTTGTCATAGGAAATACATTCCCAAAATTATCTGATTTAAATATAGAATATGCAGTACTGGTGCATAAATATTTTATGATATTTAACAACATAAAATATTTATATGATTTCGTTTCTTTAATATTGCAAAACCCAAATTTGTGCAATATAAGTGGAATGCAGTGGGCAATGAAATAGATTTTAACAACATTAGCAAAATTCATAGCTAAAGTAAACTAAAAATACGCAGACTGGGAATATTCTCGTGCAATAAAGGTAATTTGTTTCCCCGTACAGAGAGAATTCGGTTCAGTATCGAACAAATTGAAGAGATTAAGTTTTGTATTCCCCTTTTAGCCTTTTCACTATCATATGCAGATCCCATGGCTCAAATTAAATTCTGTTTTAGCGTGCAGCACGGACCAAGAGAACGTCACACCGTCCGTTATCTAGAGCCCACGCAGCTCTTTCTGGAACGCTCACGAACGATATCAGGGTCACCTCTACAAAATGTTGAGTCAATGTCAGTGCATACAGATGGATTCATTCCTTATCTATTGAGAACGGGGCACTATTTTGAACCCCATTCAGAGCATGTAGTCTGAGTAAGGATTTTCGGGATTTCTCATTTAAAAAAGAAGAAATAATGTCTTGGTTTTGTAGTTTGCTCAGAACATTCTCAAGTACAAAGTTTGCCATTGAGAACTTCCATGTTTTTGTATGACAAAGTCAAAAAGCAAATAGTAACTTATCACTTGAAAGAAAAAAAGTATTTCAAAGGTTATATAAAAATAAATGTTATTAACATTCAAATATATTTTTTCGTAAGAATTTCTGTATTGGAAAGGTAGAGCGAGACTGAAAAATTCAGTGCCATAGCAGGGATTTGAATAATTGACCTCCCATTCTCCGTCCGGTTGCTTAACCACTGAGCTACCATGGCAACCTTCCAGTAAAATATTAAATTCTCTAACTTATTTTTCTCTGCAATCACTAGGAATTATCATATACATATGAGACAACTACCTTAATGGTAACTTACCATGCTGACTTAAGAGTCAGTTGGACAATTTAATGTGGTGCTGGCACTTTACCATGCTAGCTCAGTGGTTAGAACAACCGCACGGAGATCGGGAGATCCATGGTTCAAATCCCGACTATGGCATTGAATTTTTAAGACTGACAGTACATTTTCCAAACCATATCGAAACCATATGGTACATACGGATAGTATGAAAGAACAATTAATTTCCAATTCTTGCACTTTTTGCGGATCCAAAATTGCACGAATGATTCCGATTCTAGAGAATTTCACAGGCTTTTGTCACAAAATTCACGAAAGCATTTTTAACAATATACGGTACTTTATTCAAAATTGTTACAGGTACTATTTTAGAAAACTTCATGTCCGTACTTTGGAAGACGTTTAATTTACTAAGTTTCATGATTATTATTGGACATGTTTTTAAGTTATGCTGTTCACATAAACAGGAAGATTTTTGTAAAATAGTTATGCATGATACAAGGGTTAAATAGAAAGATTTTATTTTGTGAGTGGAGGTGATTCCGAAATGAGGCAGCAGTCCGAGACATACGAACAATATAAAATCATGCCATGTATCATACACTATTTTATACAGTCCTGAATATTTAGAGATATATTTTAGGTTAAATATAAGGTATTATTTTATCTTTCCCATTGTCATTCATCAGGTTACTATGTTAATGTGCCTTGCGTAGTGTTGACATGAGTTAGAAAACCACAACACTCTACACAAGGGAGGCAGGTTTGATTTTTTATTGGATAGTCGTATGTTTGAAACATGCTATAAGTTTGTAGTATTTAAGTAAGGTTCCTTCATAAAGCCTCAGCGCTTCCATACGTGGAGGATGAAATTAGGCGCCGGGCTCCAAAATTATACGCCAATTTACCATCGCATAGAAGTGCCCTGGCTATCTCTTGGTGATTATGATCCAACCAGACGTCGTCGCCGACTATTCCGGGTCCCCTGCATGGCTTGCGGGCATCCGAGGTAACCACGGGGCAAATCCAGCAGCAGCAACAGCTGAGCTCCCATAATCTAACCAAGAGTTGTTGGCCTCAAAGTTATCCAAAATAAAATAAATTAAATTAAATCTACTACAACGCCAGGGTGCATAAGGTAAGCATCCTGTTCTCCTTAGAGGAGTATTATTCTACCTCAAATCTTACCACTCCAATACAACTAAACTCATCCTTAACTATCCCAAGAAAAGAGAATCCTAGCTGCGGTTAAACCCAATCCTGGGTGGGCACGCAGCAACAATCTTCGGGCTAATCACAGCCTGCCAGTGCCTGACGTGACGTGACGTGTAGTATTTATTGATGTCGTGGTTTTTGTTTACATTAAGATGCAGCTTTACCAATAAGTAGTCGCTCATAAGGTTAAAGATGCCCATGTTTCAGCTTTTTCTTCCAAGAACGCTAACAGTGCATTCTCAGTATAATTATGTCGTGTGTTCTTTACCTTGTACCAGTTCAGCAACTTGTTGTATTCAATGTCGTGTTAGTTTCTTGATATTTAGTGTAACAATTTAAATTTCAACAGGTTCAGTATAGACCATATTCACATCCAAATGACCCGTCAATTTATACAAGTATTAACTCAGATTCATGGCCGTAAGAAACCAAAGTTGGCATTCCCGACGTGTTAAAAGTTTCTGATCACTGAGCAGAAGAATTTTCTACTTTTAACACATTCGTGAACTACTATAAGACCCACTCTTGGCTACCAACTTTCTAAAACTATGTATTTTTATTCACGACCTGCATTTTGTTTGAAATCTGGAACCTAATTTTGGATGGAATGCAAAACTTCAATTTCTTACCAGGTACAGGGTAGAGATAGCACAAATTATTATTTTCAGCAGTAGAAACAGTGTTAAAAAAAAAGGCACGAAATGTTTTTCGCCCAAACTGTATTTTAAACCGTTGATCTAATACGGTATATTCGATGAAGTAAGATGTTTTAGAAATTGCCTAAATGCACATACATACAAATAACAGTTATTCACCCGCCTCGGTAGCGTAGATGCTAGTATGTGTGCCTCGCGTTCAAGAGGTCCCGAGTTCAAATCTCGGTCAGGGTGTGTTACCTGGATACGGTTTTTCCGGGGTTTTCCCTTATACTGAAAGACAAATCTCGGGTAACTCTAAGCTCTATAGACTCTAGGCTCATTTGAGCATCATTTCACCCATTCCATTCATCGTCCGAAATGATTTAACGTTGAAGGACGTAAATTAAAAAAAAAAAAAACAGTTATTCAATGTGTCCTAATGTTTTCCTTCAGCGCTTCCTAAAGTCGCAAATGGGGTGTAGTCTTTCTCATGTGAACTGGGCGTCGCAGTGTCCTTAAATGACCACTCGAATCAATCTTCTACTTAAGCAAGTTGTTTATGATAATGCAGATCAACAAGTACTGCCGCTGAAAACAAAAGAATTACACTAGTAATCCTGTCCTTCAGTTCCGCAAGGTAATTACTACCATGTTCTACTAATTGGGCATTAATCTTTACCCGTCGACTTCCTGCATGATGTATGTCTATATTTGAAAGATGTTGCCTCCTGACCAACCTCTGAGCGACTGACCAGCTGCAACTTAGACGAACTACTCCTTACAATCAAAAGTTCCATACATATTTTGGGACTCTGTGGAGCCAAAAATAAACAGTTTTATAAATGGATATACGTGTGCATGTGCGTACGTTATGTCTAGAATCTTGTAATTCAAGAAGGGTCAACGTGTATTTGTGCAATGGAGATAGTACTGAAGCAGTTCCTTGAGTCATTATTCTCTCTTATTTTAATGAAAATTATTATTTGGAGCTTCCCTAGCTTCCAAAGTCACACCTCACCACTGGTAATCGGTGATTTACTTCAATCAAACTTGCTAACATTGACGTTTTATCGAACTAGTCCGATAAATCACAGCCTGTAACTACTGGCTCTATAGATCACCAGAAGTTTTACAGTAGTTTATACCATTTTAAGATGTACAACGACACTTTTAAATGTAACGGAATGACCAAACTAAGCAGTGATATATGAACGGCATATTTTCCATTCCTATTACGTGGCCTCACAACATTACGTAAGCTTACTTCAAAACTAATGGTTCTTATACAAGCCTTAGAGCATAAAGTTCATTACACACAGGATACCATTCTTTTAGAACTTGTTTCACTAGTGGTGAAAGTCCATGAGAGGAATAAAAACAATAGTCAAAGGATATATTGGTGTCTGTGCGTAATCATGCCAACTGTAGCTATTTATCTCCTTAATATCGTTAAATTTACCTGCAGATAATTAGAGCTAAAAGAGTAAACACAAAATTGGTAAACTTATTATAAAACCAGTTATTTAATTCAGTTATTTTCTTACGTTGAAGCAAGAGGAAAAGAAAATCGAATTCTTAAGTGAAATACCCACGTCCTGCTTTTTCTTTACTTAGCAGTCCTCAAAACAAAATTTCCGATATAGCCTGGATAGAATTTTGCGAATGAGTGAACAACATCAGCTAGGAGCAACACAAATCAAGAAGAACAGAAATGAGAAAACAATGAGTCAAACACCTTTCGTGCTGAAAAGTCATGAAAGGTATTTCTCCGCATCTTCACTGTACATCCGTAAATCCTTTCTTGAGGTTTGGTTCCACCTTAAGCGCCTACCTGAATTGTGAATAGGGAAAGAAGGGGCATGTGAGACTTCACCTTTCTTTCCTTGCTTCTAATGTATGTGATATGTAAGTTCAAGTTTAAAAGTGTTAACTGAGGTATTAGTTTTATCACCTATCACCAAGCCAGAAGTTAATTTCAGAACATTTGTATCTCTATTTAATAGAACAGCTAACTGTTAGTTCCAAATAGTACACACGATAAGATGAAAGCAATGAAATAAAAAAGAAAGAAAATATTTGCCAGTTTTTCAATTCAATTTTCATTGCCAGGTTCCTTATTTGTGTTTCCCTCGTATTTCTTCGTAATTGTATTTCAATCCAGTCTATTTGACCGATGTAAAACTACATTTTATGTCGTTTAATGACACTTGAGTGTCATGTTCTGTCCACCCTTTCCCACTTCAGTTTTCCTTTTATAATTTCGGAGCACATCTGCTACAGTAATTTCAATACAGGATGTCAATGAACTACACCGAAATAATTTCAGCCCAGTGTAGACGTGACTAATATAGCAAGTGGAGATAGGCAATGTATGATCTGCGGCTAAACAAAATGTAGTTGTGTTAAACCTAACTGGCATCAGATGCTGATAAGTTGGTATTTAAACAAGGTGGGCAAAATTATTTGATTAGAATGTCCTTAAACCTGCTTCCCGAGTATACAAACATCGATTCTTGATATCCTTTTATTGACGTTCTCAAGATTTAATGCCTGAAAGATCTCTTAAACCTCGAACTTATCACCTGCCAGTGCGACTCTGAACAGCGATTAACTGCCTTCTTGCATCATGTAGCCTACTCTAGTCGTGTTTCTGTAACTCTTCTGGTGGCCCAATCTGAACTCCAAAAACTGGTGTTAGGAAGCTATTGCTTCAGTTCCTGGCATATAGTTAACGATAATAGCTCTTTGCAGTTGTCAACTTTACACTGAAAAAGCAGATCGTCATTTGAAACAGTTCCTATAAATCTGACGTAAAGATTTGCATTTACTTTTTATTTTAAGTAAGTTCGTTCACCCTGTAACCACCTCCCATTTAGATATACAGCATGTGAAAGTATTAACCAAGATTCCAACTTTGTTATAAAAAGTTGTAATTAACTGCACTGACAAGGTGAAATTACTAAGTAAGATCCATGCATTTATAGGAGAATTAAAAGTTTAGACAAAATATAAAAAAAACTATAAAAAAGTGAAGGGGACTCGAACTATTTTACTTAAAGCTAATGTCATTGCGCCAGAGGTAGTGCTCCGACATCTCTTCATTTACGTATGTTGTGCACTCAAGTAGTATCGTCATTAGCAGTGGAGTACTGGCACTTAAACTTATCGCCGTAACTTTCACATTTGAACCAACAGGTCATAAGTCTCCTATCTCAAATTACTTATTTAAGATATCTTCACTTGCTCTGAAAATATTTCGATATAGGTCATTAAAAACCTGCACAATTAACCTAAGCTCCAGGGCTAGCTTCCTTATGGCAAAACATACAGCCATGTTTTTCATATGTATAAATAAACTGAACATAATGAGAGTTTTGCCCACATGAATGGTGGGGCAAGTGAGTCACTTTCAGTTTTCTCCTAGACTCATTTGCCCCTGCCCCACTTCTATTACTCAGAATAAAATGAATCCCTGTCATAGAGGTTACACCAGTTTTTCTAGAGGCACTCCACCAGAAAAAGATACAGAGGTACATTCTCCTTTGGATTTAGGTACATTGCTTCAGTACAGTACTGTCGCCGAGGCATTGTTGTGATGCGGGCCTGGGCCCGGAGGTGGACGCTCCCTGAGACAGAGGGGGAAACAGAGAGAAAGAGACAGAGATAGTCTGGAATTTCCCGCTGCCATAGTGACTTGTTGAACGATCCATTGAATTCTAGAACTATGGCTGGAGGTATAAAATCCCGCAAGGAGCCAGTTGTCAAGTCAGTTGTGAGTTGCGGTTGTTAATTGAGTATGCAGCTGTGTGGACGTGTGGCAGACGACTGCGTTTGTGTATATTACGTCAGTTCGCTGCCGTAAAGGGTGTACAAAGCGTCTTTTTACTGTAATAAAGAGCATTTTAAATGTCTGCAAACTAGACTTTTAATTCTACGAACCCACAAAGTCACAATACAAATGCTTCTAGTAATAAAACTAAATAAAACCAATAATTAGCTGATAAAACTAGAGCCTTTTTTAGGGGCATCACTTCCACACACCCACGGTTTCACTGATAGCATCTTACAAGACTCCAAAATATATATACTGTGCGAGAAAATCAGGGTACGCTCTGGCTCCTCATGACTCACTTTCCCCACCCACCCCTATGGACCATTTCGGATATACCAGACCGTGCAGTATGGACCACATCCTTTATTGAATATCCCGTTTAAGGAAGCATAAACTGGCGAAACAAAAGTCTGTAACAGACCATGACGATTTCCGGCGCAGGCAGATGTATCTAGGTCAGGTTATCCTCTTAGCATCAAGATGTAGCTGTTCACTTTCCTCAAGTGTCAGTTCCTATTTCAGACCTTTCATCAACAGATGTTATCTGACCAGTGTTGTTTTTATTTCTTGCCCAGAAAATGCTTTCCAAGGAAGATAATTTTGCTCCAGTCCTAATTATTTACTTACCGTGAAATAATGAAATAAAATATAATCCCACCATGTGTACAGTAGAGACAAATACATTAAAGTCCAGGTGTAAGAAAATATGCCGATATATGTAAAAAATACTTATAGTTAAAAAAAATATTCAGAATCAATCCTATACATGTGAATTTAGATATTCCATATAAAGTGTAACTTACAAGAAATTTACACTACTGACGCTATTATTTGTTAAAGCATACCGTTATTTGGTTAGAGGCCTCTCTTCTTTTTTCAAGTTTGAAGTTATTATCCGAGCCGTGAATCTACAACACGTGATCACTGGCTTTACTTCCCTTCCAAAGAAGTCTATCGCCCTCTGCCGTGTTTGAAATAGCGACCTCGGTAACTATTGGCCTGCATGCTGCACCTTTGACTATTGAATTAACGTAAAGTAATTTCGATATGCATTTCAGGAATTTCCATTCAATAATCAGGGATAATCCAGTTCCAGTAACACCTCTTGTTTCTGTATTAACTAAATTATCGACAAAAACAAACGTTGGAATTAATTTCAGTATTGCTACAGTGAATTATTTAAACACAAATAAGGAAAAAAGTCAGACCGAGATTCCAGTTACAGTCTAACGCTATATTCATTCGTGGTTTAAAACCGAGGCGTTGATTACACATGCACAAAAGCTGACGAGAGAGTTTGTTGCACTATTGGAACTTACAGGAGCCCTCTGGGAAATTTCTCGTCGAGGAGAACTATCAACTGCTTAATGAAAATTCGTAGACCTGGTGTTCTAAACGAAACACACGTGTAACTATCATTCATCTCTACGACATTGTGTCTCGAATAAAAATAAAAGAGCAGCGGAGTTTAAGGTTGAAGTAAACAATTCCATTTCTTGTTTAAGCAGGGCTTTCCTAAAATGTTTTTAATTGTGTTTCATTTGTTTCAATTTTATATGTGAATCAATACACAAAGTAAAAATTTAGAAGGGGTTTCGAGCATTAAATAAATAGCGAGCGAAATTACAGAATGGCTTGTGGATTTCTTCAAATGTTCTATTGAGTACTAATCTAACTAGGGAGCTATCACTATGCTCATACCTGTGTCCGCTTGAGAATTTAATGAAATCATCTCTGATCTATGGGGGGCCTGTGAACCAAAAATCGGGTGCGGAGTATAGCTGGAAGTAACCGAAAATGAATCCAGAATATGTAGGAACATATACTCATAATAACGCAGCATTGCATACGTAGGATTGTTTACCCCTGACGGCTAGCGGTCCACACATGGCATACGTACTGCTCAGCAACGCAAAGAAGGTCCCTGAAATGTGTGTGCTGCCGTACACAGTGGGACAAGGACAGCGAATGTGTGTGGCAGAGAACGCCTGCTACACAAGGAGCAGAACCGTTAAAAACATGCGCCCTATTCACTCTGTACACTAAAACCGAGAAGATTCATTCACAAAAGTAGAAGCCGTCAGAATGGTCTGTAATTGTACTGACATGGGGTGCCATAAACCTGTCCAGAGAGGGTTTGGGAACCTTCGCCGACCCCCTACGTCTCAGGCCTCGGAGACTTACTCTCCTGTGGAGGATAGTAAGGAACGCCGTCCCCCAAACCGTCACATAGCTGACGAGTAATGTGCAACAGCTACTTTCAGGTGGACGCATCCGGCACTTTCCAGGCTTTAGTTTTGTGCGTTGCGGTTCTATTCCGCAGCATATTTTTGGTGTACATGGTTTATATACAGCAGACATTATACCATCAAATTTTCAGGTAGACAGCAGTGTGAGAATAGCGATAGTTCCCTTGTGGGGGTATAGAAGATAAATCAGTGGTTTCCAAAGGTTGTCATCCGATGCTCCCCTCTGCCTTACTTATATGACTAAACAAACCGACAGTTAAAAATTTGAAAAGGCCTGTTATAACAGGTTTCTTTATCTCCATTGAGATTTTTGACTAAACATATATTTTACCATTAAAATGCACTTACTATTTATGCAGCCATACTCTATTACATTATGCTATTATATTAGCTATTACTAGTGGGTTTTTTTTTCGGCCTGGACATTTCATTTATACGTATATGTACTGTAAGTCTGTTAGCTGTTGTATTAAATTTTGTGCTTCTCTGCAAGCTTAGTTTACACTTACGTTTTTGAAGTCTGTTGAAGTTCTTAATTTCTTCAGTGAGAAATTTATTTCTGAACACTACGGGAGCTAATGGTAGTGTTGACCAGTTTAACGGCCGGCAAGTGCCATTAATGTAATGATCGAGGCAAATGGGACAAAGCTGCTGTATACTGAAAATATATTTCATGTATTGTTCCCTCTTCAATAATTGTGTGATTGGTGTGAATTCATGCCCCGCAAAATTTATGAGTGTGCATATTTAGCGTGTTCAAGCACGATGCCAATTAAACCCAGGACACTCGAATTTAGTTTTGTTAACCAATGTTCGGGGAGAAAATATCTATCTTGAGTCCCCTACTATATTGCGTCCGATTGCTTTCTAGTTTAGACCCTCCATTTTAATAATGTAAGAGGCACGGAGTAAGATCACAATATTTATATTGTGGTCAATATATGCAACTCAAGAAGAGATATGTACCATTAAACACACGAAATTATACAGCCAACATTTCGGGTTTCCTCCTGTATCAGGAGATTAAAGGATTAAAAGCACAAGAATAAGCAAAATGAAAAAGTTCTTGATTGTCGACCGCATTGGTTTATAATCAAAGTAAGTGAACCGAAAATGTGAAAGAAAATGGAATGAGAATGAAGCAATTAATGCTTTTCATGAACATATCACGGGCTATTTAGAAATACCTGGACTCATTCATTTAAAAGGGCATAAAATTAAATGGCAGTTCAAATCTGGCTCAACAATATTTGAAGATCTTTTACCCATATTGTATTCCAGTCAAAAATATCGAAATTTGAACGGAAATTGACGTTTCAAGACCTCTAAAAGCACTTTTAGGAAAAGGTCTGCGCACGTGGACAACAAAATTCAAAAATGAGAAATAAGTTAACACCAAACTTGGTATTGTGCATAAGGTTTTCAAGCAAGTACCTCTATTTCAAACTGCTCTGCAACGGAGCGTTTTTTTTTTAAATGTTCATTTTTTTAATAATGGCATTAACGATTTTAATTAAAGTACCATATATTTAAGACAGTTTCATGACAAATAAAATATATATCTTGGATTCTCTGGAGTCATCTTCATTATGCGTCACTTCTGCATAATGATAAACAGTATCTTGGAGAGAAAACCATACCAAATAGCAACCATCTGTATAACAATTTTGACTCTCGCTTAAGCATGCCACACCTTCCTATTCCCATTGTATCTGCAAGGATATATGTAATAAACCCATTTCTAAAAACATCTGTCTAAGTGTCAAATAGATAAATAAGCTCTTGTAAGAATATGCAATACAAGATTTAATTGAGCGAATGGAACACTTGGTATTTTTACATAGTATTTTAAAGAAGCCTTTCTTTTTCTCGAAATTGTAGCGAAAATTTAACTTATATTATTTAATGTTCCTATTAATCTTCAGTAAGTTATCTATTAGAATCTCTCCTGCTTCCCAGTTAGGAAAGAATTTACTTAAAAGTTTTAGATTCCAAATATAAAAGTGCCTTATGTTTCACCATAGCAACGTAATCAATTGAAGAAAATCCAATATGTCCGTTTATTATCAGACTTCGCCTCAAACGCTCCTAAAGATCGGCTACTTTAAGCCACGTTTCTGCTTCAATGCACGCAGAAAGCGCGAGGGGAAAAAAAGACAGTGAGATAAATCATAAACTGGGTGTTAAACCGCCCTACAAAAAGGAACGGCAGCAGCTGGAGGAACCTGTAGCACCAATAACTCAAGAACTTGTTCTGTAATTAACTCCACACTTGATACGTTTCGTGTGGAATACCGCCCAGGGAAATTAAAACTACAAATATACGTCACTGCCGCTAAAAAGTTATGCAATGTACACTTACAACTTCTGCAATTCTAGTTTTATCTCAAGCACTCCTTCACGGTTGGATTGTTCAGAGAAATGAGACAGCAAGGTACTTATGTTTGTCTATGTTGCATCTAACTCAAGGGATCCTTAAATATATTACTCCTTGGCAAAACAAATGCTACTCTGTATTTTTTCTTTGTTACTGTTCTATAGTATAGGTTATATAACGCTGAAGACCGAGGAAGAAACGAAATGAATCACAGCAGGGTACAGACCACTGGTATACTGGCACAGAGACGCGTAGAAGTTACATTTCCGAGCTAAGAGATCCGTGCCACTGCTGGAGCTGTCCATAGAGACCCATCGAACAAGTAGATCTCTAGCATCTACGACGAATGCTCTTCCCTTTGAGCAATTATCCGCACCATTTGTCCAGCACCGCACTCGTCATGAAATCTAGAAACACCCAAAAAGATGTGAATATTCTTGTCGTTAGATCTAATGGCGGACTATGGCAACGAAACGAGAAGAAGTTCAAATATATGCAGTGCGGCGTTTTCAGCTACATTGGCATACACGATTTGAAAATCGCTATGGGATAAGGGACAACTAAACCTTCGCTCAACGACTTACTCGTAAACCGTTTGTTGAAAGCTAAAGACCAGATTATAAGCAAATTTATAAGCAAGTGCTCCAGATCATAAGACATCGAGAGAAACCATAACCGTTATTAAGAACAAGGATGTCCAATTTCGTTATTAGAAAAATTGGACCATACACATGGACTAGTTTTAAAAACTTTTGCTAAAGAGTTAAGGAAAATGTAGCTACTAAGCTACCCACCCCTTTCTGCATCTAAGGCGTCCTTTTCACTAGACTTACTTTAAAAGATACTGAAATTCAGTTTGCTTGCTGTCACTGTAATATCCACAAACTGTGAGGGTGTTTAACATCATTTGATCTGATGTACGGGACAATGTTGGGTCCCCAACGTCTTGAATTCTCATCAAATTTAGAAGCTATTTACAACTACGCTGAATTGCCATTCATTGTTATTGCCTAAAGCTCTTTTAAAACGCACATTTATTTACACCTCAGAAGTTTAAGCTACTTCAGTAGCTATAATTGTGCTAAGGTTTGGAAGCAATCTAGTTCTTCATTCTCAAAACATCAGCAACTCGATGCATATGACTTGCATATTAGCTTTCATTAAATTTAACCGTCAACTGTTTGGTTATATGCTCACGACCGCCCACACACTACCCTTAGAGAAAAAATCTGATAGTTTACCGCTATAGCATCAGTCAGCAGATACATCGAAGAAACTGGATACGGCATCAAGAGTGTCCCACACTGTAGGAACAACTATAGTCCAGCAACGCAAAGAAGGTCCCTCAAAAGGAATGTCCTGTGCTACACAGTGGGACAAGGACAGCGAATGTGTGTAGCAGAGAACGCCTGCTACACAAGGAGCAGAACCGTTAAAAACATACGCCCTGTTCACCCTGTACACTAAAACCGAGAGGATTCATTCACAAAAGTAGAATCCGTCAGAATGTTTTTGAATGGTCTGTAAATGTACTGACATGGGGTGTCATAAACCTGTCCAGGGAAGGTGTGGGAACCTTCGCCACCCCCCTGCGTCTCACCCCTCGGAGACTTTCTGTCCTGTGGAGGAGTATAAGCACAGTTAGGAACAGTTTGTTGAAAATCAAATAGAGAAGGTTGTGACTGCAAAAGAACAGAAATTGGTGGCTTTATCAACTTATTTTGCATAATGCATATCAAAATTAAAGCCTGAATGTTAAAGCATATTAACAATACAGCATGTTTCCTGTGTCAATGTAACTTCAGTTGTTTTCTTATTCTTGTACAACCCCAAAACAGAGCATATACCAATTTATTAAGTAACAGAAGGGTGAGGAGGGCTTCCAGTGGTAGAATACGGAAAGAAGTCGAGGTATTTCACCATCCTAGAGCAGGTTCAATCTCTCAAGCAGCAGTTTTTGCTGTATTAGCTCTCTTCCATTCTCCTAACGTGTATACGGAACTATCCACAAGATGTAGCTAAAGGTAACCAGCAATTTGTTATGGTTTGTATATGGCGTAACTAGAAGTATATGAAGAAACTTCTAATGATGACGTCGGTAGAACCGAAACATATACCATTTTGGGGGAAGAGACAATTACACTTGAATTGTTTTTCTACTTTAGCTATTTCTTCATTCAGAAAATAAATTTGTCTCGTTTATCAACCTCTTGTAACGTTTTCAAAATTAATACATTTTAAGTGAAAATACGAGTAATTTAATATATTTCATAAATGTAAGTATACTTAAATTTGATGACAAGTTAACGAAGTCTGCAACCAGGCTTCCCCAAAACTAAATAATTGAATATTTGTTCTAAGTTCTAAATGATCTAATTCACTTATTTCTTAAAGTTTAAACTGCAAAATGTTGGTGCTGTTTACATTTATTGTTGTCTGTAAGTCAAATGTTCGACCCTCAAACTTATTTGCAAAGTGTCTCGACACACCTAATTTGTGGAAACCACCGTTCAGCCACAGCGCACTGAAGCTATTACATGGGAAGGTATCGAACGAGTTACCAGGTGGAGAGATAAGGAGGAGCACTCTCCACATGATTAAATTGCAAAACCGCTTGCTATGTAACAGGATAATTCTGGTAGCCTATTTCTCGCTTCGCAGGAAGCTTCTAGATAGAAGTTCATTGATATGCCAACGATGCGTGCTCACGAGTGAGCACGTTTCGGATGCGACATCAAATGCTGTTAACTCAATTGTTGAACCATTGAGTTGTACAGCGATTGCTGCACCGAGGGCGGTTAGCGAGGACCTGTGTTCGAAACTGCAGCGAGTGAAGTGGAAGGAAGAAAAGAGTGATTGTCCTGCTACGGATGTAAAACGAAGTGAAAATAAAAACGTAACTAATCACATTAGTGAAGCGTTAGTGAAAGCAAGAAAAATGCAGAATACCTATAAACTTCGCGAACTTCTCAATTTCGTGAGTCCTATCTAGAATCAGTTTTTGAGCGACACTGTTTAAACTTCATTGTTTAAGAATTTCATTGGCATGTTGACACAAAAGGTGAACGCCGCGAACGTTAGACTTGGCTCACTGTAATGGAAATTGTTTTATGCTACGTATAGTAATTCATCAGAAGAAATTTCTGATATCAGAAACAGCATGCTGCACAGATATATTATATCTGATAAATGCTGGATGTTCCCAACACTACCCAAATCTGCACAGTCTGGATCATGGGATCTCAAGGTTGTCTATGACGCAATTCACTTTGTTTATTTGGTAGTAGGTACGCTTAAGCCTCGACTCATAACCTCCAGCTGTAACCCATTCAAAATAGCAGCTGAACGCTAATTCACTGCCTCTTTTAGATGAGTCACAAAATAATATTTACATCCACAAATTTACAATTTATAGTAGGATAGGATTTTACAACATTCGAACTTTCGGAAGAGGGAGTATAAGTAATACAGCAGCTTTTTTTTTTTTTTTTTTTTTTTTTTTTTTTTTTTGATAGCTTGTGTTTACATCTGCTTTAGGATAGACAAGAAAGTCTACAAACACTAAAACAAAACTGTTAAAACGGACCATTCAAGAATTTTAAGGTGAAAATAGAACAAGTGCAAAATTGAAGGTAACTGATAAAACATTAGGTAATTCATTTCAACATTTATTAGACTTCACTCATTATATCCATTTATTTTGAATAAATCTTTGAAATAGTAGAGACTTTCTTTTTGAATACAGCTGCAAATGAGAAATTTCAATACGATTAAAGGGGCATAGAATTCTGTTGTGGACATATATCGTAAAATATATCCCAAAAGCAAGGCATCAACAGTCATGAGAATTACATATATTCTTGAAATAGATGTATGTATCAAAGGATATGTAGGTGTGCTACACGTGGAGATGAAAGATCTTTTACAGACTCTAGTGTATCAGTTCACAGTATAAAGCTTTATTGGACAAAAATACTTATTTGCTTATGGATGTACCTGTCTTCATTATCCTGAATATATTTTTTATTCCTTCACTTACCGAGCTCCTTGTAGAAGTAGAACTTCCTCCCCTTAAATTTAGGCTGCACTTACCTGGAACAAAGAAGGGGAAAAATTAGTAAGGCAATCTGATTGGCTGAATGCTCCCTTACCAATTAATTTTAATAGAGACTACAAGCTTCCCATCGTTTTCGGCCTGCAGTAAAAGTCTTAATCACGTAATTATTGATTTCTTAAAACACAGAAGAAAGCTATACAATGAGCTTCATTTAACCATACAAGAATCAAATCATTTCCAGAGTTTTAATATTTATGCAAGAAGGAACTTTTCTTGCCTATAGAAACAGGCATGTATAGCAGCTTATTTCATTTATACGCAATGCGTTACAGTTTAAGGAGAAAAGAGAATCATAAATCCACACAATTCACAGATGTTATAATTACAGTGACTTTCCGCAAATCTGTATAGCATCACTGAGTACCATAAAATTTACAAATGAGAGTATAATTTTATACACTACTGACCGAACATTATATTATTAGAGCCTATCCCAGAGTGACGTCGGCGACGTCATTGATGAAGCACATCGGAAGCAAAACCAATCACTTTATGTCATTCGGTAAATACTTTTACATCATACATGTGTGTGGGCGTTTAAGCTTTACGTTCTTATCATCCTGAATATTTAATATTTAAAAATGTGCATAGTGGAGAGGTCCACGGCACAAAAGTGATCAAAAGTGGACGTCAGTGGTTAAAATGACGATGCAACAATGGGCGGGAAGAGACATCCCCTAACAGACGTATTTCAGCCGTGTTCATTACGCTGAAACCATCTTCTCAAAAGCTGCTAATCTCTAGAAAGAGGGATATTACGAGACCGAAGTTTGGTGCAGACTTGTGGAGTGAAATATCTGGACGGATAGAACTTTCTTACCTCAGTATGAATAAGAATTGTTTTAAAATTCTTGTGCCTCAACCACAAGTTCTTCGGAATATTACTAATGATGAATCTTGAATTTATTAATCCTTAATGGGTTTTCGAACAAAACCTAAGCCTACAAAAGTCTAACGAATTCACAGTGTTGGTAAACAGATGGTTGCTACATGTTTCTAAGAGGCCAAACTGCTAATATAACACGACAGAATAAACGTAACGTTGTTGCCGATTGGTACACAAGAATCCCTTTACCGCAAAACTTTGATAAAGCCCGGTCACATACAGCCAAACTTAGAACTGAGTAGGTATGCCCTATAGGTAAGCACGGATCCTCCACTATACAGCCATAACCTAGCAATTTAAATCTTTTCGTTTTCCTTAACTAAATAAAAAATACGCAGAATCACTTTCTCACGAGATGAAACAGTGGATGATTACAAAAACCTGGTTTCTCAGTACCTCAGGGAGAGAGGCGCAATTGTTTTACAGATTGGTTTCATCGAACAGAGAAATATATGATAAAGGGAAATATTTTGGAAAATAATAAAACCATTAAAATTTTTAAAACATCCTCAAATTATTTTATAAACACTTTCAGTTTTGCCCCTCCTAATAAAGTGTTAAGCATCAGATGTGAACGGTGAATTGTTTTCGCTAACGTTTAAACACGGGCCAATCGCCCGAACTGACTTTTTACATGACGTAATCACAGTGCACGTTTTCAATTCCCCTGATAAAAGGCTTAAATTGTTAAAAGAGCCTCTTAATGCACTGAAAAAAGTACTGAATGGCAGCAAATGCCAATATGGAATCACCGCCCAAGACAATTTTAAATACGCTTGCAAAATCTCAGTATGCAGGTAATCAACTTTTGAATTATATGAGCCTCTTTTTTCTAAAACTCTCAAAAGCTCTCTTTAGCGGCATTCAAGCACGAACTGATGGGAACTTCCGTGGGGTGTCGAAGTTTTTAACACGATTCCAATCCTCTGCTATGTCATCTTAATTCTCTCCAAGCCCGCTCTGGGGAGCTGAGACTGCTATAAATATGGACCTTTAGTGCGCCGCTGATTCGCCCGCGGGAGGAGGATTTGGGAGATAAATGTAACTTCTAAAGCCCCACAAATGGACTGCCCGACCTTGGTGTTCTCATGGAATGGAATCGTTTCTCAAGAGCAAGGTCAGCCTGGCACAGAAGGTAGACGAACCACTTATGGATATACATTAATTAGCATACAACAGATGTTTGTTCTCGACATTTTTGTCATTGCTGTCTCATATAAACGCAGTTTGTGTAAACTAGAAGATGGGTAGCGCTCAGACCACTTTTTTATCCATTACCATTTCACTGTTAAATTAGGTAATTGGAACTTGAGCATACCTAACGCTGAGACTTTGGGACCTCGTGTATTTATTATAAGCGACCCGTATTCAATAAACGAACACCTACCAACACAGCGGTACCTGGACTTGGGGAATCTGGCAATAGCGCTGATTTGCTGGCTCTAATAACATGTTTAAATTAAAATAATCTGTATTTGCTATATGCATAAGGGATAGTTGCTGTGTTGACCGAGTGCAAATAATGCTAGCTAATCCGTCCTAAGAAATGCTGTTTGCTTAATGGCTTCCCCCCCCCCCATTATACCTGTAAGTCCAGCAGACTATACGCCACGCCACAAATCAAAGTTCTGAGCCTTAGATAAAAATAAATTCCTGGGTTTACAGATATCACAAATCTATAGGGATGAGGAAATGCAGCTATACAAGTAGACTGTATTTTCTCAAAAATGAATTTGCATTTTGATTAAAGTTTAAGATATTTACATGACAAATAAATGGAATGCGATATTAAACTTGCCTATTTCGTTGTGATTATTAAATGTAATATGCACCTGGTAAAATATAAGATATAGTAAAAACGTAGTTAGTATCCAAAAATTATAGACAGCTTTAAAACAATTTATTTCAAATATTTTTAACGCATCAGCCTTTACCGAAATAATTATTGTTATTTTTTTGCAATTTTGAATTCTTTTGTCATTCTTTTTAACAGCTCTCACTCCTGCATCTTGCGAATTCATGGAAACAATATGGAATTTCTTGACCAGCATACACCGACCCATTCTTTGAGAATGTGACCATCAATTGGGTGTCCTCTACCCCTTGTACCTTCAAAGAAACGCGTAATTAAGCTCTTGTTTTCCTATTTCCCCTTTCTCCCCTCTTGACCATCATATAATCCTCCTCTCTACAACGTTTTATTGACTCCATCCATCCAGGTAGTACGTGCCCTTAGGAGGTTCAACAAATACTTTTTGGCCTACTTCTTCATTCGGTTTGGAGTGCGCCTACCATTTTAGAGTTCTGGCTATTACCCAATAAAAATGCGCCCATTTCCAGTATTATATAATCGTCCCTGATATGCTGCACTTTTTATATTCTCACGTCCCTTCTTAATTTATTCATTTCTATCTCCAAACTTTTACTTTATCCTTTTCTTTTTCCACTAACATTCCAACTTCCCCTTCAACCACATGTTGAAACACCCTGAACTATTGTGTTTATTATATTTAATTTTGTTTTCTTTGTCAAATTTCTTTTCCGCTTTAACGAAGTAATGGCTTTTATTTCATAATTATTCTACAGGATATATCTTCAGTGTCTTGTACCGGATATCAATCATACATCCCAGATAATTGAACTCCTCAACCTGTCTTAAAGTTTATTTGAACGTGTTCCTCAACTTCTGCAATGGGCAATTGAAACTTTATTTTAAATCCACCTTGCTCAAAACAAAAAAGAGGAAAAAGTTTGTGAGTCATAAAGTCAATATCTTCTTGATGTCCCGTTATGAGCCGGTCATCAAAAAATAGTAGGTACACATTAGATACTTCTACATATTACAATAAAGATAAATAAAGCGCAGTGGGCAGAGGAAGTCATTGAATTTTATGCATCAGCCAGTTTATAAACTTAAGTCATTTTCTCAAATTACAATGAATTGATTTCATTAACTCAGCATGAATCTTTTGTACCATTAAAGCGGCGTCAACGTAGACTACAAAACAATGCATTTAGAAGCCCAAGTCGAGGGGCTCTGTGGCCACGGAATCTCTGAAAGACGGCGCAAGTCCTTCCCACAAGGGCGTCGTAGAGCAGGGGTGGCCTTGATGTTCTGGATTCTCATGGGGATTAACATAGGGATGCGAGCCATCAAAAGAGCTTATTAACTAGCAGAGCTGAAGGGACACTGCGACCCCACCAGGAGCATGGTCGAAGGGATTTGTGTGTAAGAAGTTTATCTCCTCCGTTCATTCCTACGGTTCTGACTTTCTCGTATTTCTCATTTCCTTTTTATGACAGTCCAATAGAAAATCCTTGAGGAAGAAAAGCATAATCAAACCTTTTAAACCTACTGTAAGAGGGGTTTCCTTCAATGTAGTAAGAGCTCTGTTTGCAGTTCCATAGTCTCCCCCCCCCCCCCCCCCATTTTGCTTCCTTGGATACAGGATTGTCTCCCACAATATGGCGACTTTAGTCAGTTTTCACTATTATCTCGTTCAATTTTCTCCGAAAATTAGCTTAGCTCATTCCAATTCAATAATGTGAGATACTACATGTCAAAGCGAGAAGGCATATCGGAAAAAAAATCGCAACGCAGAGATGTTTACCTGAGCTTATCGCACATACACGGCGAGTACAGTGTATGTATACTTTGCTCAGATATAATCATGTCTTCTGGACAGCAATGTGTCATACATCGGCAGGAGCGAGAAATCATATAGACGCACGCAGCTTCCAATAGCTCTATTTGTGTTTCGTAACTTACTGTACATACTCTTACTAATATTTCACTCTTCTAATAGACCAGATAAGGCCTGAAAAGGGACGATCGCAGCATTGGTCACCTGAAGATCAATAAGCCTCAACGCTCTGTCGAGTAAGGTCCACTTCACTCACGGGAGAGTCAAACGTGAGTTCTCTCTGATCCGGTGCAGTAATATCACGGTGTCGCTCGAACAACACTCGCTTGTACTTGTTCACTAACTCATGTACTTATCAACATACCCAATGACTGGCTTCGCAACAGCACTCATTTATATGAGCTGTAGGAACTTTGCAGAATATTACAGATGTCGAAAGATCCAGTAGATCATATTTCTCTGGCGATAGCACTTAAACTGGGTGAGCGCGCACCTTATCTTGTTTACGATTCCACTGCTCGTTGCCCACATCCCTGTATTTTCCGCAAGAGCCACTACGTTACAATAAATTATTTTAATGAAAACTGTCTCAATTCACCGCTTATTGACTGCTTTCAATCGAACAAATTTTAGTTCTCTACCATACATGTTATTAAAGGCCGGAAGTGTGTGCGTTTTTCCATAGGTATACTGCACATGGACTATTATTGCTTGCACATGTAAACAACTGTAGGTGTTACACCCTGAGCATGACAACCGCCTCACAGCGAGAAGAAACAATATAGTATACTACGCCTTGAGCTTTCGTCTGTATACACTTGAAAGGCAATGTTTCACTAGTTCATAAAGTACTACGTCATGTTTTCGACGTACGCACATTTGATGGTCGTGCTGTACTCTGTCCAGCTAACCTGTATCACATGCCAGCGCACATCTCTTTGGTCTTTACTTATTAGTATGTAATAAAGTGAATTTGAAAAGGTAGTATTTCTTCGAATATTAATTCCTCTACTATGTACTTAAAGTACTGCAGTCTTACCAAAAAATTCGATACCAAGATTTCCCAGAATAACAAACATTAGAAAAAGGCCCGTCTGAGTTAGTGAAAAGCATAACTCTTAACGAAAAATCAGTTAAATAACAAAAAATCCCAAACAATATTTACATGAATATTTTTCAAAAATGTTTATTTCCTCAAAAATTATTCTAATAATTTTGATTCAGTTACCGATTGTGTCAGATATTTTATAACAAAAGAAGTGCACATCTTAAATTTTCTAGGAATAGCCACAAAAGTTCGAATGACTTCTGTATAACTGGTAAACACTAACAGATAAACATCTCACTGAAAATCAAATGTAGCCACTGTTAAAGCACACACTTTTGTGGGGTTGAAACCATACAGAAATACTCCTAATTAATTTTAATGTTCCAATAAATTCTGGGGCATTCTGTAGTGCTTTTATATTAAAGTAATTGCAAAGAGTAAACAAAACAAATTAATTTTGGCTTTAGAAGAGAAGCTGAACTTTTACTATAAGAAAATCAATGATTTGCAATAAATATAAAGAAATTTGTCCTCAACTTATCAGCTAAACCTTGATTAAAGCGAATGAAAGAGGGTAGATTCTTCCATAAAATTTATAATAGAAATTTGTAACTTTTCATTAGATCATTACTCTAATACTTGAAACAAATTCCCAAGGTTATAAAAAAACATTTTTTGACATTCAATAATAGTTTAAAGCGTTCAGGTACAGCAACAGCAGTTGGACCCCCTGATGCTCATTTACAAACAGACTCAAAGCTACCCGGTGTCCTGGTATCGATCCTATGTCTGGGAGCTGAAAACCCCCCCGCCATCTCATTATAGTTTCTGTCGTTTCCGCGCACATTCCTTTATAAAGCTTTGCTTTGAGAGCACGTTATTTTTCCGGTTTGTGGTCTTCGAAACCCTCAAATAAGTTAAGTCCTGGTGGAGATCTCCATAGGGTGGTGGTCGAGAACCGCAAACATTTGGATTGCATACACGCTGTAACTCACGTTTACATCCCTTGTTTGGAATAACGATGGCTATAATCTGTCTCAAATTAAAATGACCCTGTGGTGAACATGTAGGAGGGAGAAAGAGAGACAGCGATGCTTTAATGGAAACACTCTTACGCAGATTATTAGTGGCGGAAAATTCAAGTGTGTTTATAGAGCCAGAGCTGTCTTACCTGCCATGGGTATGTTTACAATATCATGCTTGTTTGAGACAGGTTATAAAGTTCCACATTTCCTATTTTCTTACTTTTTTGGGTCCGCAAGCTTTGTGAATGTTTACTAAGTACTGTATCTTAATTCTATACCATTTTCATAGTGTGTGCCTTTTCGTAGCTTAAGGGTCTATTATAGCCTTTTGGAGAGAGTATTTGAGAACCTTTACCGAGGCTTTTCTCTATCGCAATTAACTGTTACGAGCGATTATTTATTCATATATGTATTAATGTGATGTGAACCATAGCACTGCAATTATTTCGCACTCTAAGCTAATAAGCCATTGTTGAAAACCTACTTGAGAAACTTTGTAATGCTAGGGTTGTTTCCCACAGGAAGGTTTGCTGCGTAAAGTAGTTGCTCATATACAACAAAGGAGTCTTTGAGATGGTGTACAAATATAGGGAGTCACTTAAAAACTTTTCATATGACGTCACATCTTACAACAATTATTTTAAGAATGGTTGGCTTCTGTGCCAGCTTTGGCCTGGCAACCCTGGGTAAACCTCGGAAAAACACATGGGTCAGGCAGGCCGGCCATGGGAATCGAACCCGGACCTCCTGAAGGTGGGCCACAGACGTAACCACCTGAGTCATCCCGCTCGGTGAGTGTTTTTTTTTTTTTTTCCTCTTTGTAATTTACGTCCTCCAACATTAAGTCATATCGGACGATGAATGGAATTGGTGAAATGATGCTCAAATGAGTCCAGGGTCCATAGAGCATAGAGCTACCCGACATTCATATTTTAGGATAAGGGAAAAACCCGGGAAAAACCTCATCTAGGTAACTTACCCTGACCGACATTCCAATTCGGGACCTCTTGAACGTGAGGCAGACAGGCTGCCACCACGCAACGGAGGCGGATCCGCTCGGTAAGATGGACTTAATGTATATATGCGTTTTTTATTTAAGCTGTTCACACACACACACACACACACACACACACACACACACACACACACACACACACACACACACACACACACACATACACACCACGAACACAACGGAAGCTTTTCTGCAAGTGCTTTTTCTTTTTGCACATAGTTAAGAAATTAAAAAATAAAGAAAACAATTTTCTGAAAAGTTATGCTTGCTTTGGTTTACTTATTCAAACCTAAAATTATTAGAAAAACGCCTTACGGTTTTGTTATACATGGAGATACACTACCAGATTAAATGTTCATGCAGGCTGTTTCCTTCTGGCCTCCAGCAAAGGAACAAACGGAAGAGATGTATGGCGCTTAGAAAAGGCCGAGTAAGAAATGAAAATAAAGCAACAGAAAAATGTTGATAGTGACAAAAAAGGCTGCAGTCCTTAGGCCTAGGGATTTTCATTTTTTCTTACCAAGGCGAGTGAATGAAGGCATTACAATGGTGAAGAATAGCTAAGGGAAAAACTGACACTCGCGAAGCAAAATTCCGGGAGAGAAAAATGGACCAACGTTCTCATCCAAAAACTTTGATATATCTGGGCCGCTATCGACTTCAAGAAATAACGGATACAACATACTTGTATCTTAGTTTCCCTTACAAATACACCTAGCTGGCGTAGTCGAAGCTTCCTGCAGACGAAAATGTTCAGTAAATGTGATAAATTGTAAATGACCAGTACTCTGATTACGTAGAAAAATTATGTTTAATATTGCATTGTATTTCAAGCACCCGTTTTAATAATCAGCAATGTTGCACATTGTGCATTACACATTGTGCATTACTTGTTGAGCTGTCCGCTCAACATGAGTTTGTTGTTTAACACGATATACAAATCTTAATATATTCAAAGAGAATAGTCAAATTTATATTTTCATAACCGTATGAATTAAATATATTACGTAACAGAGTTAATTTAGCTGGAATGCACGTTAATTCTTAAACCCGAAATAAATAAGTGACGTTAGCATGTGCCGTAGTTTTTCATAATACTTTCATCGCTGACCTCGCTTTGAACTGGATTTGTCATACAATACCATTCAACGTGTGAGTCAAGTTTCATTCTAAACTTGTATTTTTGAATGGCTTCACATCTTTATTTGCTTATCTATAAGCAAATCAAAAATTAAAATTTAACCATAAACATATTGTTTCACGGAATTCTTAACATTAGTGGGTTAAACGTAAAACGTTTTAACGTTTAAACGGATTAACGTAAGACATGTTTTCGTGATGTAACAGGAAGTTTCCGCTGCAAACAATTCTTTATATGGAACATTTTTCGAAAGTTTTGATGCCAAAACGGGCTCAGTTTTTATTAAGTTCTTCAAATGAAAGGACTTTTACATTATCTTTAATAGTTGTAAAGTTACGTGACAAATGAAAATACACTACACAAAAAAGAGGTATCTTTAAAGCACACTAGGTGGCGCTTTTTATGACATCAGCCATTTGCTAAATATATCGTTATTAGTGGATCGATTGTCATTCTTTTTCTGTCGACATTGAAATGTTCCTCGCGATATAATGAAAAGAGCACAGAAATTCAAGTGTTGACTCGTTCACCCCTTTGTACCTGCATGGAAATGTGAACCAAAACTATTTATTCAGAAGTGTGTCTCAATTAAACTGAACAAGTTAGAAAAATAGACATTTCTAAGAATATTTTGTTGAAGCCAAACGTGTACTTCAGTAAAATGTCGATTCGAACTTTTGGACAGAGTTCACAGGCAGGTAGTTTCTCTGTCTAACTAGGTACCTAATAGAAAAAAATAATATCAATCTATGTGATTCTGCTTTTGCTACCAGAGTATAGCGCTACATTTGTTATTTGTAATTTATTTCTCATCTTTCCTTTTACAACATCAAATGGCAATAAAAAATCAAGATTACAATTATAAACTCCATACTGAAAAATGCCATATATTCCTAAATCCTGGAAATCCTACCATGTTGCCCGCCATTGACTAATAATTCTGTCCCCATACACCTAACCCAAGCTTTTGTGTATTGGAGGCCCTCTACTCCTTTTTACAGATTTTGCCATTTCACCTATCCCACTCTATATTTTTCTCTTAATTGTTCTTAGCCATCTCTCTATAACTTTCCCTAAATAATTCCCTATATTTCCTCCTCTTCTTTTTCCCTTTTACTGACAAATTTTTTCTAATTACTACTTCACCCCCCAAATTGTCCCATTTACGTAGCCAGGCCTGCTCTCTCCATATCTTTGTTTGACTAAAATATAATATACAATTGAAATCTGCATTCTCTTCTCCACACAATGGACATTTATCTAGCTCCCTCTCTTGACCTATACCTTTCAAGTTTCTCACTCTTGTTCTCGCCCAAGCAAAATCTTCTCACCCTAACTTACTACATATGTCTATATATCCTTCCCTCCCCCAGGTTGTTTTTATTTCTCTATATAATCTCAGTGAGCTTTTGTCACTGGTATAGCGCTACATAGAGATGTACAGTAGAACCTCAGTTTACAAAAAATAGCGTAGTAAATGAAGACTTGTTTTCTAGACAGTAAATTGCTATTCTCCGTAGGTACATTACTCGAATTCAACGGGCGAATTCATTGCACTCAACCCACCTGCTTGGGACCAGGCTGGAAGAGAAACTCTGATAAAGTAATGTTAAAAGTTGTGATTTGCTGTGAATGACTTGCCAGTACACAAGATTAAGACGAAGAAAAGATAAGTGTGGAAGATAATTTTACAGACTTTTTTAAAAAGAGAGATGGCTGTTCCGATGTTAATGAAAACATTGACAATTGGCTGCTAATCAACTATGACGGAGGCTGTAAACCGATTACAGAGGAAGACATTATTGGATCATGCAGTGTTACTGAAAATGAAGAATATTCAGATTTAGACAGTGTTGATGAACTAGCTGTGGGTATGAAACACGCAGAAGCAGTAGCAAACATACAGAAATGGGTACATTGCCAAATGAACATCTAATGTTAAAGCGGATGAGAGATCGCGCTGCTCGTAAGCGATACACTAAACTGAGACAGCAGAAGGTCACTGCCTTTTTTTTACTACGGCCTAGTTTGTAGCTATATTGTGCACAGTGCAAATACATAGGCTATTACAGTATATACAGTGTTTGAGCTTTTAGGTGAAGATGTGACGATATAACTTAACTCCATTAAAAATATTTCGGTAAGGAACATGTTTTTTTAATAATATTACCGTAATTCTCCAGATAACCCGGATTTTCATTAACTTGGATCGACCCTGGTCCCAGGTCATCAGAGTAAACAAGATTTTACTGTACTTAAAAGAATCTGGTATTAAGGATTTCTTCCTTTGTGAAAAGGCTTGGCATTTCAAGCAACACTAGGTAGGAAATAAGCTCTTCGTCTATTTGTGCTACTGCAAATTGCGAAATGCTCATTTTTCGTCTGCTTTCCCTGGTCTCAAATGCTTTCAAGTCGGTTGCCCCAAAGCCAGAGAATTTACCTCACTGGCCTCGTCCTGAATTACTATAGGAAAAAACAAATCGCTTGGTTCTCAAGGAAATAAGCTAAATGCTTGTTTACAACATAACAACGAAATAGTTAAAGAGTAACATTCGGTCATTTAAAACATCCCAACTAGACCGCAATGAAAATAGGTTAAGGAAATAACAGCTATAGCCTTAATACGATGTCTGCCTGTAGTTTTTGTTATCTGTGGTTTTCAAACAACGAATTTAATTGCAAAATCAGTTCTTTTCTTCCTCTGCGGTATGATTCAAAGCGAGAATAATCTTCCGTTTGCTCAGGTTGGGATGGGAATTTTGTTTAAAAAATCTATATTTCCTTTTACGTACAATCAGAATATGCGAACAGAATAGGCTTTGAGGGATAGTGAAACCTTTTATTTAAAATTCGTTCTATATATTTGCATAAATATGAAGGACGAAACGAGTAACACTTTCCATTTGGAAAAACTATAAGTACTGAAAAATTCAAACGAATAACAATAAATAACTCGGAAATAGTTAACTCCAGAATTTATAGCAAGATACAGATTGCCCGCCTCTATAACAAAGGTGGTAGCGCCTCTGCCCCACTTTCAAGAGGTCCCGAATTCGAATCTTGGTCAGGGTAAGTTACCTGGCTAAGCTAAACTAAAACATCTAGTGGTTTACCGGGGAAATATAAGAGTCAAATGGAGAATTTAATGTCGCGACAGCAAGCTGGCCATGGTAGCTCAATGGTTTAGAGCGATGGACGGAAACCAGGAGATCCGTGGTTGAAATCCCGGTCATGGTATTTAATTTTTCAGGTTGATTCTATTTATTCAATATTATGTTTATAAAATCATGCATTTCTTTATAAAGTTCAAAGCATGACTGTATTTTCTTTTTCGAAGAACTCATTGGAACATTGTGTTTTAGGTTAGTACCTGTTGATGATTGGCATGTTAGTTTATTTCCTATTTCTTATTACAATATGTATCATATACAACTTCATACATATATAACATAATTAATATACCATATATACAATATCCTACATACTCCTCATTTTGGAGTTGCATATTCCCATGCCCCATTATAATTAACCCAGGTTGATTGGTATGCATTGTTTATAATTACAGTTTTGGACTTGCAAACATTCTTCTTTTTCTTAAAAACACATTTTGGTCTTGTCATAATGGCTGATTTTACCAAAAAGGGAACACCAATAGAAATATGTCCTACAAAACAATATTCAATATGTATAATTCACTAAAATCATAAGAGAAGCAATTAAAACATAAGCATCAAAGAGAAATGAAAACAGATTGGCCAACAGCATAGATTGAGAATAATGTGTCCCAACCACCACAAAAAATCCAATTCCGATAGCCCCTAGAGAAAAAATCTTACAACTGTCAAAAGTTACACATTTTTATCGACTTTTAACAGAAGCAACACAATAGAGCAGGCGTAATTATATGTATCATATATCATTTTAATCGTAGAAAAATGCAGATTAATGTGAGATAAAAATATAAGATGTGACAATTTTATGATTTTCGGCCATTCCGAACCCCCATAAGGAATTTTTGGGTCAAAGGCCATACCTCCTCCTTGGTCTAGGTAAGCGGTAGAGAATAAATAATACACGGCAAGTCTCTTGTTCTTAATGGATATTTTATTTATTCGAAAATGGCAGTAGATAAGCATTTTGATTTTACGACAGTTTTGCAGAAAAAAAAAAAGGTTGAATTTTCTGCGATTAGCTTCGTCTAGGTTTACATCATTTGTAAACCACAAGAGACAATTTTGACAACAAATGTAGACTTTTGGTTTTTAATTTCCGTCCTCCAACGTTTTATATCGGTGATGAATGAAATAGGTGAAATGAGTCCAGGCTTTATAGAGCTTACAGTGAATACCCTGGAAAAAGCTTGGTATGACCATGACATTGAATTTTTCATGTTGATTATCTATCAGAAACCTTAGCCCCTATACGGCTAGTGTGAATAAATGATTAATTTTCATCAATTAACTAAAATAATAGTGAATGTTTCTCTGTTGAAAAGATCTATCAGTGAATCTATTGTATGTATAAAATGCTATGGCCAGCTTCCCAGCTTCTGTATCAGATACCAAGCTACAATTTTTGCCACATGTTCTGTATATGTATACCTAACTTTAGACAGAGTAAAATTTATTTGCAATATTTATTTTCTGAAGAAAAAAAATTTAATTTCAATATTGAGTCACATTAAAAAAATAATATATACATTTTTCACGTTAGGCCAAATTCCTACTGTATAAATTACAAGGAAACAGTACATAATTTGTGGTAAAAGTTTCATCGCTGTATGTTGATTGGTTCCTGAGATAACGGGCCTTAAATATAACAGAATTTAACATTATAGTGATAGGGTATTCCAAATCCCCTTGTGGAAGTGTTACTTAAAATGCACCTTTCGATGTGTCCTGAATAAAAATAAAGCATTTTTACAAAAAAGTCTGCAATTTTCTTTTACTCAACAGCATTACTAAAACAAGCACTGGTTAAATAAAGAAAATATATTATATTCATAATTTTCTATGGAAGCAAATACTTTCATGGAAATCCACCCAATCCAGACTGAACTTTATATCGAAAATGTTTGCCTATTTTTATTTTCTCAAAACTGGCTCTAGAATAATGTGTGGTTCAGATAAGGCAAAATGTATATATTATAATTTACTTGGAATAGCCACGTTAGTTCTCTTCATTATGAATGAGGTTCCTGAAATTGGTAAACCGTGAGACATCATTTTACTACTCAAAAAAGTAGTTCTCGTTAAAACAACAGTTAATGTAAAGAAAAATGTTTGAAGTATTAACCATTTCTGTAAATATTCTTTGTTATTATAATTAATGTTCTATTAACCGTGCCTCTTTCAAGAGTTAAGTCGCTATTCGTTTAATTTCTTGATCATCCAAAGAGACGCAATTTCAGAGCCATCGCATAGAGATTCAGTTTTTAATAATCTGATGAGTGTATTTTTTCTCCACCTCCGACAAAATGTGTAATGCGTAAAACCTCTCTGAAGTATGAATGCATGGCCAACAGTGGAAGCCTGCGTGAACATAGATAAGCTGTATTACGCCACAATTTACCGTACCGTTCGGCAATAATGAAATACAGCAGATGAGTCTCTTACAGTGAAAGGGTTCGAATCAATTCAAAATGCAAACACTGCCCCTCGAAGTCTACGTTTACAAAGTGCGTTATTAATATTCAACGTGTTACAATTTTATACAGAAGAGAAACGTAAAGTTTAATTATTCCGTTAAATAATGTTATAAAAATGACAGCAATGGCAGTAGGGAAAGGGTTCAAAATGTAATTGTGCGAGAGAAAACTTTCAAAAACTGATAAACATCGCCCACATTCAAAAAGGTTTGAACTCTGTATTTTCTCTGGTTTCACAAACAGAGAATAGATATTCCTACAGTATATAAACTCATGAGTGTTGTTAAAGAAAAGATCCCCTTTGAAGATAAAAAGGACACACACTGGTAAATATTTAGAACCATGGGATGTCCATTTCGCAAGTACAAAAGTATACGTCGTGTTATGTTTTGATATCAGACTGTACTGCATTCATCTGTCAGACAGGTAATAATGAAAAGTTGTCTTGGTTAAGAAATAAATAGAATAACAAGCTTTAGCAAGAGCGGTTTGTTGAAGAATGAATCATGTGAATTCAGCACATCAGATTTTTGCATCACAGTTACGTAGCAGATAAATTTTTATCTCTTCATTACTCATGCTTCATTATTATCTGACTGACCAATGTGTGGGAGTAAGAACGAACATATTGAACAGCTGGGATGACCTCTTCTACGGTCTCACTCCACTGCAACAGAGAAGCGACACTGACCGGGAAAATTGCCAACTCTGGCACACTAAAATCCCTATAGTACTTAAAGATGCTGAAATCGACCTTTTGCTCTCAAACAGGGAAACATTAGAAGTTTAATAACTTCGTTACCTATTAGGAACCTTCACCCAAAGACTTCAACTCTGGACCTTGAGTTGGAAGGCAAAACCACTATTCCCATGCGGTGGGCGAGCTTATTTGATCTACGTTCAAACAAAGAGATTTTAAAGAGTCTTAGAAATATTTCGAGGTTCTGAAGAAAAATTTGAAACATGGGCATACCGTAGAACTGCTCTTGCAGAGAATTGTCTGGGCATTGCCTCTTGTGACAGAAAACTTCGCCATTCCGGGCAACAAAAAGTTTACTTCAAAGTTCCACCTCCCTGAACCCTCCCTGCTCCTTGAGTAGTCGTCCACAATCCAATATATTTTCCTTTCAATGGAATTCTTCATCCCTTCCAGTTTACTTTCTGTGCTGAAATCTACAAATCTGATTCTCCGGTTTTATCAGCAGTAAAAACAAATTGCGGCCCTAAAGCAAAAAAGGCTATCTTAGAATTGTTGAATCCCATTCAACAGCCCAGTGTTAGTAAAGAGAGTACAAGAATTATAAATGCCTCGTAGATTTACTAACATATCCAGGATGAACTATTTCTTTTTAATTATGAAATTCAACACAGTTCGAGATTCTTAATTACATTTAACATAAGTCATATCTACTTAAAAGTTATAGCATACAATTATAACCAGATACTGTCCATCCAACACAAGAAGGCAAGGCAGAGGAACGTGTAACGTAATCAGTTTTACTGTCCGCATGATGTTTATGCTCGCGTCCGGATGTGATAAGGATGCTAGGTTAATCTAAAATACAGTATCGTCACGTAATTTACACATGCATAATAGCTATCACTGCAATTACTGAAACGAGCATTAGATCTGTCAGCATAGATGACGCTTATTATGTATTCTAATACACTCATTTCGTAGTAAACAGATCCAATACCAGAGCAGATACAGTTCAAGCATGCCCCGCTTGCCCTCTTGTGGTGGGCAGACATTAACTCATTTTAATCTGCATTTGTTACGTATCTGGATTTCAAATTATTCAAACCGAAAATGCATCTACTCATAACTGTGGTAAATTTGTAGAACGACCGACCGACATTTAAAATCCTGTCGACAGCTTAGTTATTTGGGCTCTTCTCTTATGATTATAATTACTCGCAATTGGTAGTTCTACAGCTTATCTTTAATGTCTGTAAGTAAAGCTTAAAGTTAGATTTTGTATAAGAAAGGGAAGCGTTTTTCTTCTGGGAATGTCGCTGTGGAAGTTACTCATGACGTAAAACTTTTACAGAGTTTTTTAATCTTTCTTCTAGGAACTTGTAACTTTCAACGTCTATGTATCAAGGACATTCCATCTTTCAAATTTCTTCAATCTTACAGGAAAAGATGTATGACATGCCCAGCTAACCAGCTGGCTTTCGCATGTTAGTCACAGACACAAAAAGCTGCCACGCATTAGCACAAAACATCTGCCGGGAGGCACGCGAACCGACTACAGGCACCTCCAATCTCATCAACATGCAGTGCACGACCATCAACCACTTCATGTGCCAAATCACTATCACTCACTATAATGCTCTCACGTTTTAACCAAAATCGCGTTACGTTCCAAACGAGAACACTGGCTAGTTCAAGGCTGGGTATAAACCATTTTATAAAACAGACTGGCATCATAAATAAGGTGTTCGATTCTGGAGTAGAATTCCCAGCTTCCATCCAGCAGGAATCGATTCATACTAACTTTAGCTCATCAGAGGCATCAGAATATGTTCCCGACAAGGAATAACCATGTGATAGAAGCTAGTTATGCTTTACTGCTGTGAACTTAGCTGTGATATCCTAGTTACAAATATACATTGAAACTACTTACAAGAGTTTCACAAGGACCTTTTCCCAATTTAATTTTTCTCTTTGAATTCATACAATCCTGAACACTTATGTCACAGTCTTTCTTCAAGACTAATGTACCACTAAAACTGGGTTTCAAACCCTGAACGAAAGCGATTTAGTAAGCAAGAAAAAAATGCTTTAAGCAGGCCGATGAACAAAGTAACACCTACTGTATAGTTGTTAACCAGCCATAGAATTTAAATTATTATAGTTATCAGTTTGAAATTTGGTACAGATGGTAGGCAATTTCATAATCTTGACTTTATAGAATATAAGTAATGAACGTACATAATCTAATTACCTATTTCACTATATAAAATTAATTTTCTCATGAACTCTTTAACGTTCGATAAGCTGCACACATTTTCTTGGTATTGTATCTGCAGGCAATAGTTTAATTCGATAATTATTTTGTTTTTAAAGAGACATCGCGTGACTAACAGTATTGAAAACAAATTTTAAAAACAAATCACTCCTCTAAAAGCCAAAGTCTCCGAACTGAACAAGTAAGCGTTCTGCAAAACATTTGTCCATTCACTGTCACTGTTTTAATTATAATCTTTTTAGGAAATCTAGCTAGAAAACAGAGGCTGTAAACTTTACAAAATGGTATTAATCTTTTATGCCCAAATGTTTCCCATAATGTGATAATCTTTAAAATTAAAACGTAATAAATCACTAACGATAAAAATTCTAATGAGAAAAAGGAACAGTTGACAATTTAGGGAGAATAGAAGGATGACAGAATGCTCAATATATTATTGGAGTATAAATTACAGCTCGCAGTTATAATGCAATATGCGTTTATTCAGTCCTAGTCTAATGTTTTGAAACCACAATTCCAGCAAGAATGCAAGCTGTAACTTACTCCAGGAGGATTTTGTTCATACATCAATTTGATTCAATGTCTTTGATCTTGATAAGAAACACCTTTATCAGTTGAACCATTCTGCAGAAGCCAAGAGAAGCTGTGTTCTCCAAAGGGCTTACAATTAACTGCCAGTTGGCCCTAGCCCAGGTTTTAAATCGCTCAAGTCAACCAGAAACCTTCATCGTTTGTACACGGATCAGGAATTACGGCAATGGAAAAACCGGAAAGGCAAGGACAATGCCTCGGTGAACAGAACAACGACAGATACGGTGGACGAATGGTAAATAGCGCAGTGAGTCACTGGCTCCTGAATTCCAGGACTACAACCGTTCCTGAATTCAGCTCGCCCTTACTTTCAGGAATGTCTGTGATCTCGGAATGGAATAAGTTTGTCCTAAATGGAGAGAAGTGTCTAAGGTTCGTTTGGTTTAACCTGAAACATGATCTACTTAGCGCTACCCCTCCCTGAGACAAGGGAGGGGTGAAAAGTTTTTTAAACACATTGCCAATGCTATCCGCGACTGCCTAGTCTCCGCCAGACAGCGACAGGTGCTGCAACCAGTGCAGGGCTTGCTTATTTACAAACAGTGCTTTATATTGACAGTGAAATATGGTAATATTGTATAAAAACGTGTGTTGTACGAGATAAATGAGAGAAATAAATATAAGTTCACTGTATATAATCGACTCCATGGCTCAATTAAATGGCCATACCTTACCTCCGTGTCATTGTCATACGAAGCTAATATGGGCTCAAATCAACGAAGGCACAAAAGATGTACTGAGAAAAAGACGGATTAATTGATATGTTAGACAGTTACATCATAAATTTAGAAAAACCGACTCTCCACAAAATTCTTAATGGACGGTATATATATATATATATATATATATATATATATATATATATATATCCATACTACCACTATCTACCAGTAGTCTTTGAAGCACTGAGCTTGAAATTATTAAATGGACGGCTACAATATAATCACGAGGAATCAATCGGAATATTGCATGGAAGTAATGCGATGTGGGATTAAGCAGTCGTGGGCTAGCTATCCGGGCAATAATGCGTTCTCTCTCTAATTCCCAAGTTTCAAGAAAAACCATACTATACATAGAAGTAATGCGATGTGGGATTAGGCAGTCACAGCTTACCTACGCGGGCAATAAAGTGCTCTCTCCCTTCTCTAAATACCATGTTTCAAGATAAACCAGACAAACTGTACATAGAAGTAATACGATGTGGGATTAGGCGGCCATGGGTTACCTACAACAGCGCGGGCAATAGTGCACCTTCTAATTCCCGTGTTTCAAGATAAACCAGATGAACTGTAAATGGTCTTCCAAGTCCCCATAAGCCCGCCTCGGTAGCGTGGTGGTAGAGTGTCTGCCCCACGTTCAGGAGGTCCCGAGTTCGAATCTCGGTCAGGGTGAGTTACCTGGATAAGGTTTTCTCCGGAGTTTTCCCTTATTCTGAAAGACGAATGTCGGGTAACTAAGCTCTATGGACCCCGGGCTCATTTGAGCATCATTTCACCCATTCCATTTATCGTCCGATATGACAACGTTAGACGACGTAAAAATACCAAAAAAATAGTCCCCATAAATTCCACCAATGCTCTTAATAACAGAAACTCATGGATTATTTCGGGAAGCGATAATATATCGATAATAATATGACGATAATATGTGATTCTCTTGCATCCCAGATAGTATTTATTCGTGAGGTGATGTGAAGGAATAAAATGTACAACAAAATTCTCACACTTAAGAAAAGCACTCAAAAATGAAACCAGAAATATCACGAATTAAATGTATAAATTTCAATGTATCTGTACAATGTCTGTTTACTGAGGAAGTACGGTATTTCTAGCATTTGCTTGAGAGGTAAAGCAGTCTCACAAAGCAATGTCCAAGTGCAGGTCCGGCCGATTGTGACGAAACCTCATACAGGCTCTGCATAACATATTAATATAGTAATGTTAAGAGAGTGTTGGCTACCATGTCTAATCTATCCTTCGAACATGCACTACAGGACTATGAAAGTTATTGAAACGTCAATGTAAGTTAATCGCCTTTACTTATAAATACACTGGCATTGCGAAATGAAAGTCAAAGCTCGATTTATAGCCTAAAATCAAATAATATAGCGTATATCTTCTAGTGCAATGCAGTCAACTCCCTCACACTGGTACAACTGAAGTAAGGTTCCATCTTTTAAGTGGTTAAAGTAGTTAGAATTCTGAATAACTTTCTGTACATTTAAATTTAACATTATATTTTACATCAGTACCCTTCTTCACATTAATGAAAATGCTAAAGAAATAGGTATCACTGAAATAAGAAAATGTTAGTAGGAAATAAGGTTGGACTTCTCTCTATATAATCGTGAATTTTAACTTTATAACTTCGTTTGCTTCTAAAACACAATTTAAAATAATTTATGATCAGGGATTTCATCACTTTATGGAAGCTGAACGACTTGCATGCTTTATTACATTCAATAACGGCTACCTGGATTGGTTAAGCTGTTCAGAAGAACGACATTTAACCTTTCCTACACATCCACCTGTTGCAACCAATCTATACTGGATAAAATACCGTTCCCAGATACAAGAGTAATGAGAACTTTGCCTCAACTACCAGGTGAGGTGTTGCCAACACTCAGAAACATTACCATGAATTACAAGACTGTAGCCTGATATCATAGGCCTATGTAAAGGAAAGAAAAACAGATATCTGCCAAACGTTTCTTTCTGCGCAATTCGAGACAATAGGCTTTCTGGACAAGCCTATTGACACGACTCCTATCAGTATCTGTAAATGTCAACAGGGTTCGAAGGAAAATTCGACGACTTAACTGAAATCCAAGTTGTATTTAAATATAACTAAGAATAATTTACATTCCAGAATACATAGATGTCACGAAGAAAGAAGAAACCAAACTGAATAGAAGGACAAGGGTTCATTTGTATCATAAAATGATTAACGCAGACAGGACAAGATTATTCTACAAAAATTTTGTAATGAAATATCTAGTTGACTGATGCATTTAGATTCGTTTGAACTGATTATAATCCTGTGAGTTAGGATTGTTTGAATGTTTTATACGTTTACGAGTAAATCCATTACAAATCTTTAGTGACATTCACGACGATTTTCTTAAGTGGTGAATCTTGGGAAATGCCTGTTACACAATAAATGATACCGCAGAATAGTAATTCTTATTGGTTAACTGCGACTGATTGAAAAAAAAACGAGTGTGTAATGTTCCAGTGCGACAATGCCGTAATTCACAAATTTCAAAACTACTTATTGATGTACAACAGCTCTGTGTCGACGTCCATCTCACTTAATAAACTAGATAATTCTTACCGTAAACATAATTAATACAATTTATGTCTAATAATTTGAGTGTATCCTTTAATAGTAGGTACAAGTTTGCACTTCAGGATATTTTCCACGATCTATATGGGCAATTTTGGCTGCAACACAATGATAAAGTAGACAGCTCTAAGGTCATCTTGGACCAAGAGGACATTTTTATATATGTTCATCAGAGTAAAAGCTCACAACATGGCTAGGAAAATTAAGTGTTCGTAAAAAAGCGCCAAAGAGACAAAAGCGAAGTTAATGGGAGAAGGAGAACTTAGCCACGTAGAGCTACTGTCAGAATGCACAGTAATAAGTGTTTGTCTTGGAGACTGTTAAAGGCTACTAGTACACAACAACCTCATAATGGACAAGTAGCATGCAGCATTTTGTTTCACAATACCCCTGTAACGAAAACTGGGTGCATATCGATCATCATATCATAGCAAATTGGAAATTTATTCCGTTTTATTTCCCTCACTTGCGACCAGAGAATTGTTTCTATCATGGCCACCTTGTATTATTTCTACAGCACAGACAACGCAGGGTGGCTCGGCGATTTCCTCTGTGGTCTGTATTCGGGAGGTCCGGGTTCGATCACCCTTGCCAACCTACCTTAGCCTAGGTTTTCTTTTCAGGGATTTCCAGGGTCGCCAGCCGAATGCTGGGTAGTTTAATTACATGCCCCGAATTTCCTGATCATCTATTTCATCTCCATTATCATTTCATACCATCTCTCATTTGGGGTCTGCTTCAGGGTGGAAGTGTTTACCGACCTTGGTGTCTCGGCGCTTCATTGCCGGATGGTAAACATTTCCTTCCTTCGGTAGAAGGTTTGCAGGTGGGACACGGCGGGTTAATGTCGGCTGTGCTGACCTGCTGGGGTACTTTCCAATGGGTAAACAATATGGACCCTACCCTCTGCACTGCCGTGCCTCCTTGGATTGGCCACCCTCTTTCTCTTCTCGCCTCAAACTTCAACCCGGGTATGTCCCGCCTGGCACTACTAATCCCCTCCGTAGTAATCCTAGTCCTAATATACAGTGCAGAGACTATCTAGTACGCCACGCCCTGGGAAAAGACGGAAAAAGTTTACGATCAAATCATCTTTCCCGGGAAAGCTTCCTGTTAATGGTCAACGTGCACATTATAATACATGTAACCTCAATCCTCCCAGACTGGGTTCCCAATTTTCCGCTTCCCTCAATCTTTTCATCTGGCAAACTTATCAGTTAATTTAGTGTACCACGCTTGTACCGTGCGAATTAAGATCAGGTGTTAGACACCTTAAAAAATACAATGTAACCAACCACATTGAAAATGTATAACATACCTACATACATTTATACATCTGAGTACTGCAACTTTCTGGAAAAGCTACCAAATCAGAAATTAAGTGACTTGCACTGATTGCCTGGACACTAAAATAAATTTTCTCAGTTGTTTCCAGTCTTGGAGAAGAGATTTAATATCTTTTACATTCTCTTTTCTCTCTCATTATCCTTACTTGACCGACTTTTATTGCATAATTCTGTCATGGTTTTTTAATCTCGCGCTTGATTACTCAACGTCTCAGATTGTAAGTAAGCATATCGGAAATAATTTCCATGACTAAGCCAGCCGTAATCCAATCAAGTTTAGGGGCGTGGTCACACTTTTGTTCCATTATTAGTTCCATATCTGAAGTACCAACCTTATCAAAGCCATCCATCATCGTTGTATCTTTCAGCAAACGAATGGAAGAAATTCAACACAAGGTGTTCAATTGTTTCGGATGTTTTTACTTCTGTAGTGTCTACTTTAGTACGTTAAAGGAAGTAACGTATAACAACGAATTTAATGTAGGTATTTCAGCAAAATTTCACGTTGTATTGCAGAACGTGCATCTCAAATAAAGAAATTTTAAACAAGCTATGAGTGTTCGAACCTTTATAAAAGCGAAGAGTCGATTAAATATCAGAACTGGTGTTTAAATAAGTTTAACAACTTGTAAGAATGTTACATAAGAATTTAAAGAAAATGTTCACATCCCTATTGGATTAAAAATCTTCCGAATATTTTAATTTTATCAAAAAATTATCTATAATGATTTTGTTTAATTTATCATGTTGAATTTATATTCATTATAAGTCAGATATATAATTTGTAATATGTGGGAAGCCTGTGAAGTGTTCTACATTCTATATATTTTTAAACAAGCTAATGTTACACTGGTGTTTGGTATTAGCCCCAGTCCTTTACCAAATAACAACAACCCCATTACAACAAGTTTCCTTTCACTGAACCCATATTTATTTCCAGTATTCCACAGTAACTTTCCCACAGTTCTTATTTGACCCTTTTTCTTACTCTAAACTCATTATTTCTGTTCAACATTTCCTACAACTAAATGATTTCCTCCAATGGTCTGTATCTGAACATTTCTAATACTGTGACTTTGTGGGTTTGTAAAATTAAAAGTCTAGTTTGCAGAAGTTCAAAATACCCTTTATTTCCGTAGAAAGCCACATTTGTACAGCCCTGAGCAGCAGAATGACGTACAATACACAAACAGTCTCTCGCGGCTTCACCACACGTAAACAAACAAAAGAATTCTTCAAATCACTACACGATTATCAGTTCTCGACTCGGCACGGTACAGTTCAATTGTCCACACACACACACACACACACACACACACACACACACACACACACACACACACACACACACACACACACACACACACAATAATAATAATAATAATCAACTTACTGGCTCGCAACTGCAACTGCTAGCAGATCCCTGCCGAAGCTGACTGTCCAGTCCAGTAGCTTTTATAACCGAAGCATCGTTTCTCGAAAGCTCCCGAAGCTTCACAGATTTCCATGGTGGAGCGAGAACGTCCAGACTATCTCCATCTCCGTTTCTTTCTCCCTCTGTTGCTCTCTCACTCTCTCGGCAAGTGTTCAGCGATGGTCGGTCCGCGGGCGTGGGTTGGGCACTATCTGTCTCTTTCACTCCCCGCTTCTGTCTTTCTCGGTGCTCGTCTACGCAGTAGCAAAACAATGCATCGCGACAGTACTACATATATAAATGGATGTCATCTCCCCCACAATTACATACTGGACATCCTTTCTTCAACAAATCCTTCCTTTTATTCCCCAATTTCCTATATTTGCAAATGAAACCAAACAATTTTTCCCCTCTCATTCTAGCTACAAACCATTAGATATAACTCTCTCCCTAATTCGGTTTTCCAAACCTTTGTAAACGTACTTCATTCTGTTCAAAAGATCGACAAACTCTTACTAGGCAAAAAGGAGCTATTTCGGGATATTTCTTGCTATTCTTTATAACGTTCTAACATTTACACTTTTTGTAAGTGGGACGTAATTTTCTTCCCTTCGTGCTCATGTAAAGAGCTGGAATTTCAAAGCAATCATAGAAATTTGCTATTTAAAATTCTACGAGTACTTTGCAAAAGAATGCACAGAGGTCAGTAAATGCAACACGTTATTTTACTTATAATACGTATATATTTCTGAAGACTTGTCATTTTAAAGCAACGTAGATTTAGATTCCTTCCCTTTGTGCCTATTTCATATTCAGATGTATGCAGGTGCCAAGATATGCCGTGTATGAAACGGTTTCTCGAAGTTTACATCGCAGTTGTGTTTAATGGTCTGTTTAAAGTTGAGAGGATATGGAGCAATAGCTCAAGTTCCTTCATAAATATTTACAATTTCCCACCCAGTTCGCCAAGTGTCTTTGCTCTTACAGAGCTGTGACACGTACCAAAGAAACTACATGAAGTATGAGACTCAGCAAATTGAAAAATAGAGGAGTTGTCTGCTTCAGTGCCACCCCTTACTAGGTGCAAAGAATTTCCCCCTCGACCTCCTCCTAAGCGTGAGATATGTGTTTCCAATACAAAAAGAAATGTGTTGTATTTTAGCAGAGGAACGAGAAAAGCGGACGTTGTCGCCTTCGAGAGAACTCAAGAGGTTCCATTTGGAGAGTTCGTGTCCACCTTTAGGGGCCAATGACGCCAAATGGAACGTACGAACGCTCTCTATTGTATACTTGGAACATATTTGATACTCTCCTTCAGGATGAGGGAACCAGAGACCATTCAGGAAAGACTACAGTTTTGCCTTGCTAGGTAGAAGCTTTCTTACACGTGTCTCTACCTCTTGGACTCAAGGAACAAGAAATGAGGATATTTGCAAATACCTTGATAAAATAAAAATAATTCTATAAATAAAATCAAGCTATTTTATTAAGTTTTGCAATCCCTTCATATTCCTCCGTGTGTGAATGCATCCGCCTTTTTCTCCTGTTTCCTTATACTTTATGAACATATTTTAAGGTTTTAATTTTAAAAACGATATCTAAACACTTTAGTGAACAAGTAATAAATTCGTTACGGTATTTGGCAAGGGAGTTTTTAAGTAAAAGCACTATGCCAGAAATGTTTATGAACTTTCTAAGAATAGAAAGCTCTAATCAAGCTTATTAGTATCATTTTAAATTCATAGAACAAGGGAATTTGGAAGATAGGGACCAATGACTTTTATGTCTATTTATCAAGTCATTTGAAGGCAATTATGGATTTAAATGTCTAGCTTGATACATAAGTAACTGTTCCCCTTGGTCACGAACGTAAAATAACTAAATATATATTATATCAAAATATATTAGGTTAGCACAGATATTTCATACTGAATATTTTGTACCGGAAGGAAATAAACAATTATTATAGAAAAACACGGTATAGCGTGCATTTTTTGTGTGTAATTTACGTCCTCCAACGATAAGTCATATAGGACGATGAATGGAATGGGCGAAATGATGCTCAAATGAGCCCAGGGTCCATAGACATAAGAGTTACCCGACATTCGTCTTTCAGGATAAGGGAAAACTCCGGGAAAAGCCTTATCCAGGTAACTCACCCTGACCGAGATTCGAACTCGGGACCTCTTGAACGTTAGGCAGATACGCTATCGTACCAAGGCGGGCGTTTTATAGCATACAGGGTATAAAACAAGAAGTGTTTGTAGGACTATAAAGGTAGATGAGCCAAGAAACAGAAATATGAGGTCCCTCAGTAAAGGAATGGTCAGAAGACACGTCAGTTAGCTTTGTTAGTCATTTTATGTTCGTGACCAAGGGAAACAGTTACAAAGTGTAGTGATACAAAAATTGAGCACAATCAAATCCATTTAAGGAATTGGCGGATTTTGCAATCCCAATTCTCTCCCTTTCACATACTAATGTAGATAGAAACGAGATAAGAAGTCCTTTTTAGTCTGTTAAACGTTGTCAAAGCAACGTTAAGCCATGTATTTTTGGCAACAATACTCCATTGTAGAAATGATTTTATGATTTTATAAATATAAATTAATATTATTACTAATTTTCGGAGGTAAAATTGACACAATGTAGCGTACCAACTGTCCAGTGGTGATTCAGTGCAACTTTCGACATCACCTGCTAAAAAGTGGCCGAAGAAGATCTGGGAGAACTACTTTTCATATATGGTAATTTTGCTTTAGAGATTATGAATATTAATTAATTTTTAATATGGTAGTTATTTCGACCTAGCGACTTTCAATTTAGAATTGGAAGCTCTTGACCAACACTTGTTGACAACATTTCAAAACATGCTTCTCTCAAAAGCATTTCATAAAGTCGAAGTAATTAACTCTGCTTTTTAAGGACATCTCGACATCTTTCAAGTGGGCGCTGGTCTAAACTCAATATCTCTCTAAGCATTTGGCAAACAAGATCCAAATACATCTATTTTGAAGTCAGACAACGAACAAGTTTCACTTGCATGTGGAAAACCCCTCTGGCACTGCAGTCTGACATTCCATCACGGTGTAGCTGGGAGTGACAGCTGTCGTGCAAGAGGTGCGGTGTGCTCTTCTCCATGTCAGCCTCAAGTGCCGATACTTCTGGCCATGCGGAAGTGTTTCCCAATGAATAAACGGCCAAGCATCTCAAGAATTTACATTCGCATAACATGCATTTAAAGTGTCACAGTCGTTGCTGCTAACGGGAGCACTGCCAATTAAATATGCAATATGGTTGGTGGGCAGTACCTCACCTCTACAGTCCTTATGTGGCTGGAAGCACAGGATATGTACTCCTAGTTCTATTTTTTAAGAATGCATAACCTTTATTTAGTGTGTGCAAAGTTAACCAAAGAGGTGTTTTCTTTAATACATGGCCCTCTATGTTATTTTAGACACTATTTGAACGCCAGTGTAGCTCAGGGTTGTACTCTAGCACTCTCCGGTTCTGGTGAGGGGATATATACAAGATTTCACTCATGTAAACTATGGAGTCCACGATAACAGCTGTGGGTTTCCCGGTCTATCAGCATCTCCCATCTTATGTAGGAATACCCTCTCTAGGTGCATTCAGCTAATAAATCTCTTGGGAGATATAGGTTTCCCCGAAGGTCAAGATCTGCTGCAACCTTATTTAAAAATTGAAAGCACTAACCTTCCAATGATAATTTGTTAACCATGATCCTTATCTCAAAACTATTTAGCATACCAAATGAACTTTTTACGTGGTGCATGCTTGGCTCCTTAGTTTAATTTTATACAATAGCATTGCTTACTGATATGGCTTCCTTAATTACATAAAACTATTTAAAATGTTAACAGTAACTGACATTTTAAAACATAACTATCAACACTAAGGTAGAAGAACACAACTGAAACCTTGTTTTCGACATTACCAAAATTTCATTTGGCTGTCTTCAAAAGTTTCTCAAAGAACGTGACATTTATATAAGAAAATGTCATTCAACGAAAACACACTGTAAAGTAAAACAAGAACATAGAAGCTTCACATATAAAAAGCATATACAATTTATCTTGGCATAGAAAGCTTCCATGTTTAAAATTACTATCCTTTACAGAGCAAATCTTACCCGCTTCTGTAGCGTAAATGGTAGCGTGTCTGCCTTACGTTCAAGAGATCTCGAGTTCGAATCTCGGTCAGGGCGAGTTACCTGGTTAAGGTTTTTCATGGATTTTTGTTAATCCTGAAAGATAAATGTTCAGATAACTAAGCTTATATACCATGGACTCATTAAAACATCAGTTCATTCACCGTCCGATATGGCATTGGCGTGACATTGGCCCGTCTCTGTAGCGTGATGATAGTGTCAAGTTCATGAGGTACCTAATTCTAACTTCGGACAGGATGACAAGGTTTTCACTTATCCTGAAAGATAAATGTCTGAAAAATCTAAGCTCTTTGGACCCTAGACTCGTTTGAGCAACATTTCACTAATTTCATTCATCGTCGAATATGAGTTGGCGATGAAGAACGTTAATTTAAAAAATATAGCAAAGCTTCTTACTTAATTTTTTCGCTGAAGTCTTGCAGAATGCAAAGAATTATATGGCAGACGTAGGCAGCGTCGTGGCGGGTGGTACAGGAGTCCAAAAATGCATTTCTCATACACACTGCTCAAAACAATTAGAGGATATTGTGAACTAAGCTATGTATGTCCTGTGTTTCGGAACCACATTATATGCTATCATTGTCTTTTGCTCTCTGCACATACAACACACGACAGAGGGAACTGTCTGTACTGTTGCTGTAGTCAGTCATTCCATTCTTATTGTGAGTTAGTGAATGACGTGAGAGCAATGCCTCCACAGCGTGATTTACCTCAATGGCTTGGAGGGCCTTAGGACGGATGGAAGCTGGACATACACAAGAGTGGCTCGGTCATTGGGGTGTCTTAAAGTGTGATCTCAAGACTTTGGAATCGTTTTCAAACAGGTACTGTTCACAGAAGCGTAGGACAAGATCGCCCACAGGCAACAACCGCAACGGATGACCGATACCTCTTGGTAATAGCCCGCCGGAATAGACGGCAGAATGCAACTTAACCGAGAAGTGGCCTTCTAACAGCAACAGGTCGCAGAGTATCAACCCAAACTGTCCGTAACCGACTTTATGCACGTGGTCTCTATGCCCGTAGGCCCATTTGTGTACTAAGTTAACTCCACAACACCGTAGAGATTATTGAAACTGATCGGAGAAGCGTCGTGATTCAATGTGGAATGATAGCCAATGTGTTTTCATCCAGAGGGAACGAGGGACACGAAACAACACAGCACATATGCAAGAAAGATCCCTATATGGAGGTGGTGGGTTGATGGTTTGGGCAGGAATCAGCTTGAGTGAACGTATGAACCTCTACATCATCCCAGGTGGTACTTTGACCGCTGTAAGGAACTTTAGCCATGCGTATGCTGATGATGCTGATGCCATAGGTGTTCATGGACGATAATGCACGTTCCCACAGAGCTGGGTTTGTGGACGACATGCTACAAGAGGAAAGTATCCAGCGTATACGGTGGCCATCTTCCTCGCCGCACTCAAATTCGACTCAGTATGTGCAGGTAGCATTTGGCCGGTGCATTGCAGGTAGACCAGCCCCTCCCACAACTGTTGCATAGCTGCAGATTACTCTTATGGAAGAGTGGCCACGTATCCCCCCATGAACTCATTGATTATCTCATTACTTCAATGTCACACAGATGTGAAGCAGTGATAGCCGTTCGAGGACACCATGCGCAATACTGAAGAACAATTTTCACCCATGGCACACGATTATTGTAGTGTTATGTTGCTTTGCTTCTTTGCAATATTCACTCTTAATTCATGGCATTTGATTCAAACACTAATCAGGGGTTCTCTGGAATCATGGCCTGCTTTATCTGTCAGTATTGCATTTGTAAGTAATATGTGGTTGAAAATATAAATGATATCGTATATTACTGCACTATTTACCCGTCTCAGTAGCGCAGTTGGTAGCATATCTGCCTAACGTTCAAGAGGTCCCGAGTACGAATCTCGGTCACGGTGAGTTACCTGAATAAGTTGTTTTCCAGGGCTTTCCCTTATCCTTCAAGACGAATGTCGGGTAACTGTAAGCCCAATAGACCCTCGACTCATTATAGCATCATTTCACCCAATTCATTCACCGTCCGATACGACAATGTTGGAGGACGTAAATTACAAAAGAAACTGCACTAATTTAGGAGATCTTAAAAATCCTCTAACATTTTTGTGAGCAGTGTATATCGGTATCGAATTTTGGGTATAAGCGGTAGTTCCTCTACCTAATAGACAAAGTACGTAAAATCTGAAGGCAAATATTTAATAGCAGTTCTGATATATGAAATGTGAATGGACATAGTGAAAGGGCATCATTAACTGTGATACCTGTTATTCGAATCGCCCCAGAGAAAGACAGCATCAGTCGTCAACTAGATACTCGGAGGCGGACACACGTCCTAGTGCTTTTTGCAGAACCAGAAAGAGGTTGAGATGAGAGTGCTGTCAGGGATGGGCCGTTATCGTGTCAAAAGAGCATGTTTTTGCTTCTGTCTGTGACTCAGCACCTCCCGGCGCTGCTTCCGTGCGGAAAAAACAAATGAATGACGTATGACCATGGCCTCTTCTAACTCGTCAGTTACACCCAGTGAACACACTACAATTTAACTGTCTAAAAACACCTACATACGCGGCATTTTGCGAGTCTTGTCTTTGGTTAACGGTTCATTACAGAGGATCCTTTAAGGTCTGCAAATAGTCATGTCTAGCTCCTGTTAGAGAAGTGGTAAGGCTTCAGTACTCGAATGACATGATGAAGTAGAGCAGTTGCCAAAAGGATATTAAGGAGAATAAAATAATTTTGAAAATCTGCAGTTTTCAGAGCAATCTTACGAGGTTGAAAAGATCGAATTACACTGCAAAACTGAATGCTGTAACTGGATTTGAACCACCAATCTTTAAGTTTCCGTCCAGTTGCCTTGACCAAATAAGCTACCATGGTACATATCACCACACACTTAATTCCTCAACAGTCTTCCATATTTTCCGGTAAACCACAAGGAGATCTGAAAGGCATTTTCAAAAGGGACTTACTAATCCAGGGAGATCGTATTCCATGGAAGCAACAGTAGCACTGCTTCTACTTCATTTGTAATCGATTACCTTCGATACTCACATTTTGAAAGATTTATCGATACGATTATCAAAATGCACAAGGAAATTGATATACATTTGCAAGTAGTTTTCTGGGGTTCCAACAGATGTCATTGAATATTTATTGATAGGTCTACTTTTAGATACTGCCTCGATTTACAAAAGCAAAATGTCTTTACTTATTATTTCCTTCTGGGTAATCCAGGTTACGACTTATTAAAAGGTTTATTCATTTCCAAAGACAGATTGGTACATGTTTTGGTAATTAGGAATAACACTTACTGGAAGTATGTTTGATGAATGAGAGTATCTAACACCACAATAAGAAAGGGTCAAAAAGCTTTCTCTCTTGGTCGTGGAAAATGAAATGCTTACTCGATCCGCTATTACCTTATTTATGCCAGTCACATTGCTCATAACGGCACAGCTGCCAACATGGGAATAGCAAACACACCATTCTTACGCAAATGACTGATTGGCGCCTTAAACCGTAAAGCGTAGCCGGTGGATGTTTTTATAAGTAGCAGAAGGAAGCTTGCGGCCCAAGGCAAGGTAGATAATGCTTGGTCATATAATTTAAGACTATAGGGTAATACGACATTAAACTGTATCACAACTGGCTTCACTTTCAGGGGATGTAAGACGAGGTGGACACTGACTAAAAGAAGAAGAAGAAGAAGAAGAAGAAGAAGAAGAAGAAGAAGAAGAAGAAGAAGAAGAAGAAGAAGAAGAAGAAGAAGAAGAAGAAGAAGAAGAAGAAGAAGAAGAAGAAGAAGAAGAAGAAGAAGAAGAAGAAGAAGAAGAAGAAGAAGAAGAAGAAGAAGAAGAAGAAGAAGAAGAAGAAGAAGAGAAGAAGAAGAAGAAGAAGAAGAAGAAGAAGAAAGAAGAAGAAGAAGAAGAAGAAGAAGAAGAAGAAGAAGAAGAAGAAGAAGAAGAAGAAGAAGAAGAAGAAGAAGAAGAAGAAGAAGAAGAAGAAGAAGAAGAAGAAGAAGAAGAAGAAGAAGAAGAAGAAGAAGAAGAAGAAGAAGAAGAAGAAGAAGAAGAAGAAGAAGAAGAAGAAGAAGAAAACTCGCCAAACTAGTCCCTTTCATCTTAAGTTGGCACTCTCATCCCAGGTGTGTAATATCATCAACGTGCAATGGTTTGTACTGCTATAAAACAAGCCTCCTAAATATAGAAGGTGAGTGGGTAGGCTATAATATTTCAAAGTGTTCTTCTAAGATAATCTCATTAATATTACTCAGTTTTACTGTCCTACAAATTCTTCTGAAAAAATGAAATTTTATCCGAAAGTGCTATTTTGAACTTCACCCCCTTAAACTACTTTTTAACTTTTAGTCACCATGATTGCAGCAACCTTGTAAACCAAAAGATAATTTTCCAGAAACTCATTGAATCCATTTTCCAGAATAGTGGCTGTTACCAATACGCAATTTCCTCCTACTTAGCTTGCACTTGTAACTAACTAAATATGAAACTGAAAGATCAGCTACAAACACTGTTATCAACTTGGCAACTTTGTTGCTATTTCTAATGACATCATTGGCGGCTAAATACTTCATTTTGAATTAAATGATGGACAAAATTGCTTTTCTTTCAAATGTAAATCCGCCAATTTATTTGTTAACACATACGCTTATAAACTCAAAAGTTAATAGACTGCAATCCTAATTTATTACACAAGTATCCTGATGGAATTCAAATTACAACCCACTTAATTTACTTATCTAAACAGCCATAGATAAGGAATAATACTACCACTGAAGAAAATGTAATGAAGACCATATAGTAACTTACAACACTTTGAAGCAGATTATTGATTAGTAGATATATCATAGTTTATGCATTAAGGTGAGAAGATACCTTAAAATGGTAAAAATATCATTTTTTTATTTTTTGCTTATTTTCATAGTTTGAAGTGTGTTTTATATGAATATAAATCTGTTGCATTAGTAACGTATTTAAATGGCCTAAAATTGGGTTTAAATCACATGCTGCAGAGTAGATCACGCCCCTTTTCACTCTCTGGCTCCTGTTAGAACTATCTCTGATATATGTTTAGGGATATTTTATTCTACATTTACACTTCAGCTATTGAAAAACGTGCTTGTTCTTCCTCTTGCACTGTGTGTGTGTGTGTGTGTGTGTGTGTGTGTGCTGTGTGTGTGTGTGTGTGTGTGTGTGTGTGTGTGTGCGTGCGTGCGTGCGTGTGTGTGTGTGTTTTTTTTCTTTTTCTTTGTGCCATCCTGTGGTTCTAAACGTGTGTTTTGTTATTGAATAAATGTTCAGAAAAAGGTCTGGAGGGTCAGGTAGGAAGAAAAAGGCGAATATAAATAATGAAAACTGAAAATAACTAAAGACTTGAAAACTGAACAACACCTAGGGATGATCAACTCCACATGACTGTTATTCCAAACAAAAGTACTTTTAGCTCTAAATTTGTTTAAAGAAATGGACCAATATGGTGTTACCAAGGCTGATATGGAGGCAGAAGACATCTATAAAGTGCTAGACAGAAGAGAAGGAACATCAGGAGGAGTAGAGAAGATCATGACAACACTGAGTATGGGGCAGGAATGTTTTAACAGACTGAGTACTGTAAAACTTTAAACTCATCTTCTCGTAGCTTTTCTTTTTGTAACCTCATGTACCTTATCCTTTTCCTTTTTTTTTTTTTTGTCTGGTGTAATTTACGTCCTCCAACGTTGTCATATCGGACGACGAATGGAATGGGTGAAATGATGCTCAAATGAGCCCGGGGTCCATAGAGCTTAGAGCTACCTGACATTCGTCTTTCAGGACATGGGAAAACCCCGGAAAAAACCCTATCCAGGTAACTCACCCTGACCGAGATTCGAACTCGGCACCTCTTGAACGTGAGGCAGACATGCTACCACGACGCTACCAAGGCGGGCTACATTTTCTTTGAAACTACTTATCCAGAGCGATGAAATTTTGACATACTGTTTCCCTGACACGTATTTAACTGACATTTGTTCAACACTAAGATGTTATTATCAAGGAAACTGATAATTTTTCTTTTCTTTTCAAGTGTACCAAAACTATTATTTAAAAAATGTATTACAGTTACACTTTTAATGCTATATACTCACAAAAATGTCGTTTTATTGCCCAATAATGTAAGTATATGTGATAAAAAATCATTGCTGTAATATTCATAGTTCAGAAGAACATGTTGGAGATATTAGGTACCTTCTCCCCTTAAGACACTGCTACATGTGTTCTTAATATTTCAAATTTCAAACTTCAAAATTCTTAAAAATAAGTCAAATGTTACCAGCACAGAAGAGCTAAATTATACTTTAATTAATCAAATAATAGGCAGCTATCATTTAACTCGAATGAGGAGCAAGACCTTTTTAGAAACTGCTTATTTCCCGTTTCCTCATGAAACAAAGGAGTTTGTAACCAACACAGAGTGTAACATAAACATAACCTCTAATCTAACCAAACTAATAGTATACGCTAGCCCAGCTGGCTTGGTTAGACTAACCTAAACTAACCTACAAAAATTGTTTACCAATGGTGCTGTCAACTGCCAGGATTGTATCAGGCGTGGTCGATGTGCCGGAATTTGTCTCGCAGGTGTTCTTGTACTTGTCAAATAAATCTATAGGCATGGGGGTCACTTTTAAGTACTCTTAAAAACCATTAGGTTGATCCAGGTTTAAACTATAAAACCTTGAGATCAGTAGACAGTCCAACAAAGAAACCTAACAGCTCTGCTTTTCAGAGATCCTGTCAGATGAAGTATGGTTATATACTGGAAGTAGTATTTGGGTATTCAAACAAATACCTACTTTCCCAAGGATTTTCAGCAAATACATGTATGGATTCCCTTTAAAACAAGTTGTTTATTACAGGATTATGTAAAACTGATGTGGATTCAGACAGCTTATCTGGAAACCGACTTGCGGTGCCGGTAATACTTCTAATTCCAACCTAACTGTTAAGATTAAATCATACGTTCCCATACATGGTCGCAATTGGCTCAGTGGTAGAGCAGCATGAATAGTTGAGGACCACTGTTCCTGTCACTGTATTTTCCAAACATGATAAACTTTCTGAACTTATAGCCAATTAGAAAGAGCAACTAACAGACAACGCTTTCGTATTTATTTCTTCCGATTGTGTGCAACTTAACATCAGGTTCCCAAATAACCTGGACTGCGTAAAGGCAGGATTCTGTTTTTACTCGCTTTACTAAACATCTGCACACGTAACTTTGCTCCAGCGAGCACGAGAACCAGTCTGAAGTAGAACAAGTGGCTCAGATCCCCTGAAACATAACAAAAATAATGAATGTAAAGATATTAATCCATAGATTAGAACGATGAAGGTGTAAAGTACTTCGTTTAATTTCTCAGATTATTACCTCCACATCATCTTGGACGTCAATTTAACTGGAATGTTTTGTAGAAAAAAAAGCAAGTATCCTGCAAATTACCGAGTGGGATGGCTCAGGCGGTTTCGTCTGTGGCCCGCATTCGGGAGGCCCGGGTTCGATTTCCGTGGCCGACCTCACTGAACCATAGGTTTTTTCGGGGGTTTTCCCGGGTCACTAGGCGAATACTTGGTACATTAATTACATCCCGCAAATTTCCTGTCCCTCTATTTCATCTCCATTATCATTTCATATTATGGTGAACTCTTTTCAAGGTAGAAGTGTCGGTGGGTGTCTCGGCGGTGCATAGCAGGATGATATACTCTGAGGACAACTACTTCCTCCTCGGTAGATCGGTTGCCAGTTTCCGCTCCTCTGCTGGGACCATTTCGGGACCGCCAGCAGGGATCTTTGGGCCTCGGATCGCCTGCCTGGGACCTTTGGAACTCGGCTGCTGGGCTCGTTGCCGTCCCGCTGTAGGGAACCGAGTCCGTTGTCCTGGCCTGTCGGGGAAGTCTATCCATGTAAACTCTAGGGACCTCCTCTTTGTACTGTGTGGCTCCTTGGGTCGGCCGCCCTCTGTCTCCTTCACCTCATCCTTCCTCCCGGGGATGCCAACACTTGGGGGCATAGGAACAATGGGCCCAGCATGGTGGCCTACGTACCGATCCCCTCCATAATGAAATCCCAATCCAATCCTGCACATTAAACATATAATTGAAGCAAAATCTTCACTTGAACTCCCATACAAATGTCTTTTCTGTAGATCATTAACCAGGTCGAGTTCATAGTTTACAAGAATTACATTAGTACAGAAAATATGTGAACTTTAACATTAAAATCAACAGTAATCTCTGGTGATGCCTTCAACTGTCATTTTAAATACTTGATTGTTTACTTTTTAAAGTTAACTTCATAAGTTGATCGGTCATATTGGACGAAAATGAAATATGTGAAATGAGGTTCAAATAAGCCCAGGCTCCTTAAGTTTAAGTTAGCAGATATTCGCCTTCTCGAAGAAAGGAAAATATCGGTAAAACCTTAACCAGGTAACCTACCCTAACCAAGATGGTTTTGGAATAACCTGTGACGATCGTATTAGGGAGTCCGCCATTCAAATATTGCAGAAACGTGCCCTCGACTGACAAGGGAACTAGCATCATGTTCATACCTGTATTCGCTTGAGAGTTTGATGGCATCATCTCTGCTCTATGTGGGGTCTGTGTGCCAAAAATCGGGTGCGGAGTAGAGCTGGAAGTATCCGAAAATGAGTCCAGAATGGGCACATATAGACATAACACTGATGTTGTTATGGGAGGAATATGCCCTGGAGCTCACTAGGTAAAATAATTGGATGTCGGTTCGCCTCAGCCGTGGGACGCCGAAATATCAACGAACCTCCTGCCTAGCGCCGTTAGAGAAGTCTAGGTCCTGGGGAGGAGGTCTTCTCTAGGCCTCGTGGTCTTGTCGAGGTAGTCGGCAAACACAGTTGCTTTGCCTGGGGCTCATAAGCCACGCCTTGGAGAGGGGAATTTGGTGGACCTTGGCGGTTCCGAAGTCATTTAATGACCTTCACATGTCCCCATCCTAGAGGTTCATACCAGGCATCGTGTTCCCCCACGCGAGCAAAATGTGCTCGCGTAGGCGGAGACGAACCTCTCGACGTAAACGCCGATGAAGCACTCGATTATGAGGCGTGCGGTGTCACTCATAGAGCCACCTTGCTGCCCATTAGCGACCGATGAAAAGTAGAATGTCCAGAGGAAGGACATAAGGATGGAGAGGAGCCGGGTGAGACAGTTCGAACCACGATGGAGGTGAAGGATGAGACTGCGGCCTCAAGGGTAGGTATATCCGTAATATTGGAGTTGAGAGGAATGAAGTCATTTAGGCAGACTTTGACGCAATCCCAGTTCACATCCCAGTGTTGAACCGGTACGTCATAGTTGGCGACCCGGGTGTTAACCTCAGCAAGTACTGCATTGTTGTCTGAATGAAGTACATTTAGCGAGGTGAGTGATAAATGAAATGGAAAGTGTTTAATGATTGCGAGGTCGATATGAGACGGACGACCCCGACCTCGCGGGTAATGAGTGAGTTGTCAGGGGCACTCAACTCTAAGATGAGGGACCGCATCCACCATGCGGATAATGTCACTACCTCTTCTGTCCGCCCAGGACCATTATGCCAACGTTGATGTTTAGCATTAAGGTCCCCAGCCAGAGTGACATTACGATGTAAGGTAAAGATGGATACGTAGTCATTGGCTACGAACTGTCTGCGGGGTGGATGGTAGGCGGAGACTACCACAACTTCAGAAACGCCAAGGTTCACATATGCTGTCGTGGCTTCGAGGATCTGAGTGGTGGAAGGTGGACAACTCTATGGACCACACTTCTCTTCACCAGGATCACCATGCCACCTCCTCGGCGCCCTACACGATCCGATCGGAGACAGTGATAGCCCTTGAAATGGAAGGGTATATTGGGGTGAAGATGGTGTTTCCGACACCAAGATGAGGTCCAGAACATAGGATCTCGCAAATTGTTTACAACTGACGGGTAGCGGCCTATACATGGCATAAGTAAGGAGCGCCCCCCCCCCCGTACCTAGTGCAGAACTACGTAGGATGTCCAGCAGCTACTTGCAGTGGTCGCATGCGGCACTTTCCGCTTCAGTTTTGGGCGTTGTAGTTCTACTCCCAGAAGATTTTTGGCGCAGTGGTTTATATACACCAGGCATCACACCATTAAATTTTCAGTTGCGTAGCGGTGTGAGTACAGTGCTAGTTCATTTGTGGCATTTTCTCCAGGGTTTCCTCAGTCCTCATAGCTGGCAAATGCCCGTTTTCTTCATAATATTTTTTCTCGCTTATAAGTTCATAAATGCCAACCGCCTGTGATGTCATGCATTAAAAGTGGCCGTTAAACACCATTAATAAACCGATATTATAACTCGGGACGTTTAAGTTCCAGACAAACAAGCTCCCGAGCAAGATATGATGTTACTTTACCTTGCCTATGCGATACCACAAACATCAGATTAACACACTCGAAAAAGCAGCACAAAA